>OY992891.1:35828295-36021890 GCA_963921405.1 Cepaea hortensis | reverse complement strand
GGCTTGTGTTCTGTAGAACTTTTCCCTCCATGACAGAACTTTTCCCATGACAGAACTTTCCCCTATGACAATGTTTAAAGTTTCCCGCTATCATAAGCCAGATGTCCCGCCTCCGTTGCATCCATGTGGAAATTATCCATCACAGAGAGAGAGACACAGAGAGAGAGAGAGAGAGAGAGAGAGAGAGAGAGAGAGAGAGAGAGAGAGAGAGTGAGAGAGAGAGAGAGAGAGAGAGAGAGCATTATAAATGTAACTGTCATGATCATCTAGTGGCTATTCTTCTATAAAACTTTTCCCCCCATGACAGACCCCGCTCCCCAGACAATGTTCTGAAGTTTCCCGCTATCATAAGCCAGATGTCCCGCCTCTGTTGCTGCCATGTGGAAATTATCTATCACATCTTTAATCTCCTCTCTCTGTAGCAAAGTAACAATGAGAGAGATCAACAGGGACTTTTTTTCATTTCCTAAGACGAATATTGCAAATTCTTTGGACTGCCAGAGTAACTAACGACAAGCCTGAAAGAGGCTAATGAAACTAGAACATTACATGATGATGATGATGATCTTGAATCTATAAACCTTGTGCTCTTCCTCTCCTCCTCCGCAGTCCAATTTCTTCAATAATTATCAAGACTTTCTTAATATTTTTATAAGTCCAAAATATTTCAGTTTTTCTCATTTTTATTTGTCTCAATAACCAATCATTTTCAAAACTGAGTTGTTTTGAAAAATGTCTTTATCCTCCTGCAGTGAAGATATTTTTCTATAACATTTATATTCAAAGTCACTCATGGGCTTTTCAGCTGATTTCTTAACCGATTCAGTGCCGATGGATAATATATCGCCAAATGTGAACCCTCATTTGGACAGAAGGTTATATATCGCCATACTAGGGTCATCATGTTATTTGTTTTGTTATGTGGTTTCTTCTAACAATTTTAATGCTCAGTGAATGGAAATTTATATAATACTTGAATAATGAAGACAAACAATAGATTGCACGATTTATTGCCTGGCATATTTCACTGCATCTAGTCAGGTACGTACTGCAGAAATCACTCAACATAAACTAAAGTGATTAAATAAATCCTTCAAATTGAAATATATATACATTTACACAGTAATTTCAATTGTTTACCACTGTAATTTTAAACTGACTGTCATGTCTTTCTGTTTGCACAAGACTGGCTTCTGCCGATTAATGGCGATTGCTTAGCGATCTTCAACAAGCGACCATTTTGTGTATTAAACAACACACAAAACGTATTGTCCCTGTCAATCACGTGACCAGTTTCCGCAGTGATTTGTGCAGTAGCAAAATATGCCAGGCAATAAATTGTGCAATCTATTGTTTATTGTCTTCATTATTCAAATTCACTACGGGAAAACATTGTTCTGAATTATAATACTTGTTTATTTGTTTATATACCGTGTTTGTTCGAACCTACTTTTTGTTAGTCACTGAATCAGTTTAAAATCCGTGTTTCACACTCGTGTGAATATTAAAATCCATGTTTCACACTCGTGTGAATATACATGCTCTTAGTTCTCTGACTTGTGTTCTGTCTGTTCCTGTCTATAAAAGTGTGCATTGCTTCAGTTTTTGTTGAGCCATGTTTGTTCTATAAATTTCTGCTCTCACATTTCCATCATGCATCCACAGAAAACTACATGGAAACTTACCCACTCTGTAATTTCTCTCCATCGATGAACATGTGTCTGTTTTAATATTAGTTTGATCTGTTGCTTTTATTTTTGTTTTTGTTGTGATGGGGTACAAATTTGATTTCTAACTTTGTTCCTGCACTTACTTTTTATTAGCTTTTTAATTCCCATCACATTTGTGTTGTTGATAATAATACAGTGACATCAACATATCGGAGTTTCAGTGTGTCTATCCTCTATAATTACAAAGAGCTATATTGTTCCTTGTGAATATTTTCTCTAACATTCCTCATGATGGGGATAAGGGGACAAAACTGCAATCCAGCAGGAACAGGATTATTTTCCTTGGCTAGTACAGCCCTGGGATCTACCCAGACTAACAAAATAGGTACCAAATAATTTTGAGCATTTTCTAGGAATTATCTGGCAAGGAAAGGTGACATGGACGTCAACTCGCCACCCCACCTTATATGCTGTGGCTTTGGAAACCTTGCAGTGGCTAGCACTCTTGCCTGCCAGCCTTGTGGCCATGTGTCTGAATTCGTTATGGTGGATGTAATTTGACCGGAGCTTCCAGCTCTACCCAGCCTGGGAAACCTCACAGCACAGTGGCCGGCTCTCTTGCTTGCTAGCCTAAAGTGTCATGGAAAGTAAAGATGGCGTGTATGATATTGACTAACTCACTATCAAGGGAACCCACTCCGACTTCTGAGGTACTTGTAATTTACACCCCAAAGTTAAGAACGATAGGTCAACATTTTAGTCCAGCTGTCCGGTGTAGGTATTAAACCCCTTGGCATCAGCACACTGGATGTTTAAGAACACATGATCTTATCCATTCGGCCATGCTGACCTCGATCACATTTTAAAGGCATGTAGTTTAGCTGAGGTTGACATCTGTTGCTTAGGAGTTTAGTGAAACACAGTTTTTCAATTCCCAGATGTGCCAAGTCAAGGGTGCAAAATCTGTTAATAGGGAAAAGCTAATCCAAACGCAAAATTCAGTCCAGCACTACTAGAAGTAGTGTGTATGGACAGCTTGACTTCAAAGCGAGCAAGCACCAAAAAAAAAGATATGACTAACTCACTCGTCAAGTGCCGATTGGTTTATAAAAATACGAGGCTAGCACCATATATACCCAGTAGCCTTAATGCGTGTAAAAGGAGTTCTGGACTTTTTACTTTAACTAGAGTATGTAAAGGGCTAACATTCAGTTCCAATGATAACAATATAAAATAACATAAAGTAATGCAGCTTTACAGCTGATTCTTTGCTGATGAAGGCTAGTCACCGCAACGTCCTTTATGTTTCATAATTCTGTTCTGTAAAGCTGCATTACTTTATGTTATTTTATATTGTTTACATTTCCACAGCTTTACCGCAGTTCCACCAAATTTTATTCATAGTTCCAATAGTAGCATCTCTAGCGGGGCTATTTTACGTTTCACATTTACATTTACTTAAACCTTTACATGTGTAATTAAATTATCACTTTAGAAGTGGTGTCTGCTTTATGCATTGAACATTTTATTATTTCCTTTGCTCTTGAATATTTGAATGTAGCAGCACTATTTATTATAGACTTGTGTTACTGCAGCGCTTTGATGCCTTCCGTATTATTTGTGTCATTGGTTTAGATTCTTAATTGTTTAGATAGAAGTTTTGTTGGTAGTTGCCCATGCGAAAATAGACTGCATTGGTGGAATGATTTTGATATTTCTTAATTTTTTTGAAAACGCTTCACAGATGCCAAGTCTGTTGACATGTAGTTATATGTGCGAGATAACACTACATGACATTTAGTTCTGTGAATCTGTTCCCAGATGCAAGAGCTGCAGAATGACAATGACAAGCTAAGGCGTGAGGTTGCCAAGATGATGAAATCCATATCTGAGACTGTGGACTTTGAGAATATGTCCCAGAAGAACGCCTCTCAGGCTGGCAAGGAATTTCTTGGTAAGTGTGAAGGAATTTCTTGGTGAATGTGAAGGAATTTCTTGGTAAATATGAAGAAATTTCTTGGTAAGTGTGAAGGAATTTCTTGGTAAATGTGACGGCATTTCTTAGTAAGTCAAGGAATTTCTTGGTAAATGTGAAGGAATTTCTTGGTAAGTGTGAAGAAATTTCTTGGTAAGTGTGAAGGAATTTCTTGATAAGTGAAGGAATTTCTTGGTAAGTGTGACAATCTGCTTTGGTTCTGTCATCAGTGGCTTGATGACTGTCTGGTGTTACTTGTGACATTCCCTACCAGGTCTGGATGTCCGAAGAGAGCCATTAACGTCGTTCTCTCATTTTGAAATGTATTCATACATGAATATTTGAAAGGTAATGTGGTCCACTTGACTTTTATATCCAGATGAGGGTATGAAACTTCTGCTTTCGACAGCAATTTTTTAACATTATATATAACTACAAATTGGAGGTGGTGGACAATTTTGAATATCTTGGGTCATTAATTACCAACAATGGTGACTGATGAATTCAGTCAGAAAGCCACCAAAACCTGCTCAAGATGACTACCATCTTATGGACAGACCAAACAAATCATTATTCTACCCCACAGAACAGGACACAATTATGCAACCTCTTGTATACACATTTCAAGATTGGTGAATCAGCCATGTGTGTATGTGGGTTTGCGCCACAGACAGCAGACCACTTACTCCACGACGGCACAAAATACAACATATCTAGGCAAACCTTCTAGCCTAGAGAAATGACAGCGGAAAATAAACTTTAAGTACCATTGAGTGAACTAAAAAAGACAGTTAATTTCATATAAGAAACAACATTGCAGTTATAGACAAATTTCAAGCAAACGAAAGAAGAAGAATGTGATATAGTGAATCATGATCACTTACTTCGAGACATGATGATGACAATTGATATTTTTTAATACTTGGAATAACCATGCCACTCAGTATGAATCTATTTTTCACCCAGACCAGGAAACAGAATCAGTGCAAGGTATAGACACTTAGGAATGTTGATAGAAACTCTTTGTTTGTGGCATGGGATGACCTATTTTTGTTTTTATCTGTTGCTTCTTGAGAGCCTGATAAATAACATGAGAAATAAATCCACAGGTTATCAGTTATCAGTTGGGGTATCTTTACTGCACTCCGGACAGGTCCATAAGTGCTCAGATCCTCCGCCCCCAGCATATGCATCAGCGCTCGGCGGCTAATAGTGCCAGTTCTGTGTTGGTTGACGAGGCACCTCATTTTCCCGATGTACCTCTCGTGTCTGGCCGTGCCAATTCTTACTCCCAAGTCTTTCATACTGGACAGCGATGTGGATTCACTGATGTCAAAGTCCTCTGTTCTCGACATATCTTTAAGGACTTTAATAACATCAGCACGATCCATGGGCTGGCCATCTTCAGGGGGTGCAGACCAGCCAGTTTATCAGCTCATTCATTTCCCTCGACTCCGGCCTGTAAATCCACAGGTATTAATTAGCAGTCACATGTGAGCCGTGATTGACAGGTTGTGATGTCCCCTTCAGAACTGGGTTCATTCCTGGGGTCCACTGGGAATTTTCACGACAATCATTGTATCTAATGATGTCACTCTTCCTCTTGATCTCTTGGCTAGTGAGATCGGATACTTAGCCTTCTCGGATAAGCACAGAAAATAGGAGGTTCCATGTGCATGCTGTTCATGTCAAGAATCCCATGGCAGTTAGAAGTCGCATAGAGTAGGCCGTATCGCCAATGCCTTGGCAAGATTGTTAGAAAGAAAACTTATCCGCGGGTGGACAGAGCCCGTAACCTTGGATGGAATCTCTCTAGAGGAAGCAAACTTTAAATAAATGCATGTTGAGGTGCATGACTAGATTGGCACACTCGCCTCAAAAAGGGAAGAAAAAGAACTGGTAGTTATATCATCATCATGTGCTGTGCCGATAAGCGTAGTTTCATCATCTCACATGATCAACATAGTTGTGGATCAGCTCTGTGTTTTGGTCTCGATCATACCACGCGGCCAAGCCATCCAGGTATTTACTTCTCTGCCTTCCCCTTGTTCTTTTCCCCTCAATCTTGCCAGTTGTCACCAAGTTTTCCAATTTATTTGTTCTCATAACGTGTCCAAAAAATGGCAGTCATATAAATAGAGGCAAGACACCATAAGCATTGGAAGCTGTAGTGACCATACCGGGATTCAGACCTGTGATCTCATTTAGAGGCCCAATTAGTGAGTCTTGTAATCTCTGCTTCTTTCGTCTGCTTATATAAGTGCCAATCAGTACCTATGAATATATTTCCCATGTTATTTCTCATGTTACTTCCCATGCTGCTTCCTTGACCTCAAAGGTTCTCCAACAGCTGATTGATATTTCTCATGTTATTTCCCATGCTGCTTCCATGGCCTCAAGGGTTCTCCAACAGCTGATTGATATTTCTCATGTTATTTCCCATGCTGCTTCCATGGCCTCAAGGGTTCTCCAACAGTTGATTGATATTTCTCATATTATTTCCCTTGCTGCTTCCATGACCTCAAGGGTTCTCCAACAGTTGATTGGTATTTGTCATGCTATTTCCCATGCTGTTTCCATGACCTTAAGGGTTATCCAACAGTTGATTGATATTTCTAATTTCTTCTTCTGCGTTCATCTGGAGTTTTTTTTCCGGATGTGATTGCGTTGTGCCTGTTTACAGCAGAGCTGCGTTCTTGCGCCGTTAGGCCGACACATCCGACTTCTGCGGGCATTTGTTGACCAGGTTAATCTTCCCGGGGATATTTCTCATTTTATTTCCCATGCTGCTTCCATGACCTCAAGGGTTCTCCAACAGCTGATTGATATTTCTCATATTATTTCCCTTGCTGCTTCCTTGACCTCAAGGTTCTCCAACAGTTGATTGATATTTGTCATGTTATTTCCCATGCTGTGTCTATGACCTTAAGGGTTCGACAACAGTGATTGATATTTCTCATGCTATTTCCCATGCTGCTTCCATGACCTCGAGGGTTCTCCAACAGTTGATTTATATTTCTCATGTTATTTCCCATGCTGCTTCCATGACCTCAAGGGTTCTCCAACAGCTGATTGATATTTCTCATGTTACTTTCCCATGCTGCTTCCATGACCTCTAGGGTTCTCCAACAGCTAATTGATATTTCTCATGTTATTTCCCATGCTGCTTCCATGACCTCAAGGGTTCTCCAACAGTTGATTGATATTTCTCATGTTATTTCCCATGCTGCTTCCATGACCTCAAGGTTTCTCCAACAATTGATTGATATTTCTCATGTTATTTCCCATGCTGCTTCCATGACCTCAAGGTTTATCCAACAGTTGATTGATATTTCTCATGTTATTTCCCATGCTGCTTCCTTGACCTCAAGGTTTCTCCAACAGTTGATTGATATTTCTCATGTTACTTCCCATACTGCTTCCTTGACCTCAAGGTTTCTCCAACAGTTGATTGATATTTCTCATGTTATTTCCCATGCTGCTTCCTTGACCTCAAGGTTTCTCCAACAGTTGATTGATATTTCTCATGTTACTTCCCATGCTGCTTCTTTGACCTCAAGGTTTCTCCAACAGTTGATTGATATTTCTCATGTTATTTCCCATGCTGCTTCCTTGACCTCAAGGTTTCTCCAACAGTTGATTGATATTTCTCATGTTACTTCCCATGCTGCTTCCTTGACCTCAAGGTTTCTTCAACAGTTGATTGATATTTCTCATGTTATTTCCCATGCTGCTTCCATGACCTCAAGGTTTCTCCAACAGTTGATTGATATTTCTCATGTTACTTCCCATGCTGCTTCCTTGACCTCAAGGTTTCTCCAACAGTTGATTGATATTTCTCATGTTATTTCCCATGCTGCTTCCTTGACCTCAAGGTTTCTCCAACAGTTGATTGATATTTCTCATGTTACTTCCCATGCTGCTTCCTTGACCTCAAGGTTTCTTCAACAGTTGATTGATATTTCTCATGTTATTTCCCATGCTGCTTCCATGACCTCAAGGGTTCTCCAACAGTTGATTGATATTTCTCATGTTACTTTCCATGCTGCTTCCATGACCTCAAGGTTTCTTCAACAGTTGATTGATATTTCTCATGTTATTTCCCATGCTGCTTCCTTGACCTCAAGGTTTCTCCAACAGTTGATTGATATTTCTCATGTTACTTCCCATGCTGCTTCCTTGACCTCAAGGTTTCTTCAACAGTTGATTGATATTTCTCATGTTATTTCCCATGCTGCTTCCATGACCTCAAGGGTTCTCCAACAGTTGATTGATATTTCTCATGTTACTTTCCATGCTGCTTCCATGACCTCAAGGTTTCTTCAACAGTTGATTGATATTTCTCATGTTATTTCCCATGCTGCTTCCATGACCTCAAGGGTTCTCCAACAGTTGATTGATATTTCTCATGTTACTTTCCATGCTGCTTCCATGACCTCAAGGGTTCTCCAACAGTTGATTGATATTTCTCATGTTACTTCCCATGCTGCTTCCATGACCTCAAGGTTTCTCCAACAGCTGATTGATATTTCTCATGTTATTTCCCATGCTGCTTCCATGACCTCAAGGTTTCTCCAACAGTTGATTGATATTTCTGTGTATTCTTGAGAGTGTTGTTTACCATGTTTTCCTCCCTGTGGATGATTTTGCTTTTTGCATGAATTTTCAGTTGATCCTTTTTACCTCTTCTCAGCTTTACTTAAAGTTAGTTGCGTGTTCTTTGCAGGACATTGGCATTAACCCCAGCATTTATTGGCTATTTGATATTTACCGGCTCTGGTGAAGTGGTTACGGACGCAGTTCATAATCCCGCATACTGCTTTGGGAATACAGCTGCGGGCAATTTGGCAGCAGACCGCCTGACGTTGGTTTTATAAAAATGGTATAAATGCCAGTTGTTCAGAAAGCAGTGGCAAACTACTGAGCGTGAACTTGCCAAAAAATCACAAACAGCCAACAAATGCTGGGGTTGACTGCGATGTCCTGTAAAGGATACACAACTAACTTGTGATCTACTAGGCAGTGTTACGTTCTGTCGTTTGCTATATCTAAACAGCCAACCCCACAATACCATTGAAATCAACACAAAGTTATCTGCTTCCAAAACACCTGTGGCTAATTTCGTACCCTTGACTTGGCACGTCTGGGAATTGAGAATCTGCGCCTCACTAAACCCTAAGCCTCAGACGCTAACCTCAGCTAAACTTCATGCCTTTCGAATGTGATAATTGTGAACTTGTTTACACAGGTTGAAACTATCACACCTCTTGTATCAGGCATTTTTCTAGGATGGAATCAGTGTGTGGAATGGAGCTGGACACATCCCCTCATAATGTTCTGACTCAGTTTTTATGAATCCTATCTGCGACTAACTGACTTGCCTGTTGGTCATGCGTTCAAATCCACAATGAGTCTGTTTTTCATTGACACTGATTTCCAGGTCTAAAATTAAGTAAAAATGGTTGGCGCGATATGAACCACATCACTTGCCGAGTGCCGATTCATCTGTAACAATATGAGGCTAACACCGTATACCCAGTACACCTCAAGGTGTGTGAAAGGTTCTTTACTACTTTTTTTTAAACTATCACGCCACACCCCAAAGGCAATGTCTGCTTTCCGATTACCTTTGCCTTTTTCTCCTCCCCCATCTCTCTCTCTTTCAGATGATACCTACTTGTCCCTGAATCCCTCCTAAAATAAACTGCATGGTTCTGAAATAAAATGTCTTCCGTAAGCATGAGAGTTTTCAAAAGAGAGTTTTGAAATGTTCTCCTTAAGCATGAGTTTTCAGAAGTGAAGAATTTTTAAGTAAATTTCCTTAGCATGAGAGTTTTTAGAAGCAACAAGCTTTTAAATGAATTCCTTAAGCATGAGAGTTTTTAGGAGTGAAGAGTTTTGAAATGTCTTCCTTAAGCATGAGAGTTTTCATAAGTGAAGAGTTTTAAAATGATGTGACGTGGATTTAGAGCTAAGATGTGTCACTTTTACTTGCATAAGACAAAATGAACTTTCTTGTCCCCCTCACAACCAACCACCTTAACCAAATGAGACACAGTAGTGTGGTGGCTAAATGTCTTGTCCCCCTCACAACCAACCACCTTAACCAAATGAGACACAGTAGTGTGGTGGCTAAATGTCTTGTCCCCCTCACAACCAACCACCTTAACCAAATGAGACACAGTAGTGTGGTGGCTAAATGTCTTGTCCCCCTCACAACCAACCACCTTAACCAAATGAGACACAGTAGTGTGGTGGCTAAATGTCTTGTCCCCCTCACAACCAACCACCTTAACCAAATGAGACACAGTAGTGTGGTGGCTAAATGTCTTGTCCCCCTCACAACCAACCACCTTAACCAAATGAGACACAGTAGTGTGGTGGCTAAATGTCTTGCCTCCCTCACAACCAACCACCAAGACTGAAGGCAGAAAAAGCTGGCGATCCATTACCACTAACCTTGACCATGGCACTTAGTAATGGTGAAGGTAAAGGTAGTCCTGTAGTAGATATGGCCAGTGGGCTGTGATGTGATAGTCCTTCACATATTTTAGGTGATATCAAATGTGATGAGGTTGTGACAAGACCGCCGGGGCTTGGACTGGTTTGTCACGATAGTTACTATCCCCTGCCTTTGCTCCAACCACCTCAATAGCACTCTACATCTACCAGGCCCCACACAAGCCGGGACAGCTTAACCTTCCCTCCCTCACCTAAGGTTCCAAACCCCAAGGGGGCTCGGACCAGACACCAGTCATATCACTGCACAAAGTCATAGCTAAGAGAACAAAAATTTAATTCTGAACTACGTCAACCACAACACAGAGAAGGATGGCTGAAAGCCAGACTAGAAGAACTATGTACAAGATCAAAGACGCAGATGAGTATTCATCATGGAGGCGGACGATAGCTCGTGCGGTTGTCCAGTCGTGGTAGCGACTCACCCAGGCTCCTCCAGTGGACTGGAACTCCAAGGTCTGCTGCCTCTCCAAAGTTCCCTCTTCACCCAGAGAACCAAGCAAGGGCTGATCAAGCGCCGTACCACTGCCTGACGGACACTGCACTGATGAACAAGGATCCTTCCTTGCTGTCGTACTATTTCCCTCGTCACACTCTTGATGAAGTCTGGGCCGACCCTAGAACATTAGCGGTCTCCCACTTGCAGAAAAAATACATGTAGCACCGTCTCAAAATACACAAGAGCCAGGTCACTCTTCTATCTCATCAGTGACCCACACACTGATATGTCACTTACATAATAAGCGGTTGCTCCACACGAACACACAATGTCACTGGTAAAGTCTATCAGGTGACTAAACACTTCACCTTAGTTCCATGTCCTTGGACAATAGATCTTCACACAGTATTATGTACCTACCCTGATCCATGGGTAGTAATCACAACCTAGCACACACTGTCAACAGTTCATCACGTTGGCATGAGGTAGCTCCCTACCGTCACAAACATTGTCAACAGTTCATAACGTTGGCATGAGGTAACTCCCTACCTTCACAACCATGTCACTCAGGTGTTTCCACCAATGTTGTAATCAATGTCCTAGTTCACTGGACCACATGTTGGCTTCATAAAGGTAACCAATGTAAAACCACTATGTAAGCATCAACTGATACATGGTGTCCCATAACCCAGCCGGGCCAGAAGCATATAACACAGGTCATGGTGACCGGTAACAATGATCACCTCGCTCAACTTGAAAGGTCACTACCTTGCAATTACCAAGGTTTACACAGAGACTGAATGTCACCAGTGCTTCACTGGCTTGAATCACCAGACGTTTCAGTGTTGGATCCTCTCAGGATCGGATTACACTCGTCGGACTCTTGACGGAGGTCCTAACCTCGACCTACCGACTTATTCAGCACTCAGCTCCCTCCAACATTGATCTCGCAGACTCAGACAACCACTCCCAGTATGGCCTCAATCAACTTCTGGATAGGCACTGGAATGAGTGGGCCCATAGAGCTCATGGTGCAGCTCTTGAATCTTCTTCTGGATAGTACTAACAGATCCTGAAACACGGAGAGGTTGGTGTGAGTACTCAACTACAACAAAGACTACCAGCATCTCCACCCTGTCACCTGCCTCTCAGACATTCCTCATGTCTACCAACATGAGTATGAAATCATCACATCATAGATCTACTTAGTCACTATAATATATAGGCATAATGATGGTAGAAAAAGCAATAGCACACCTGTTCAGTCCAGTAACACTTCTGGGCTACATATAACCCCTAGCACCAGAGTCGACTGTATGACTCTGTCAAGCATCCTTCGCCTGGTGCCAGTCCAATCCGGTTTCATCTCCCATCATCAATCAACATATACACTTACTTTCCTTTCAGTGTAGGGATTACTGTATCGAGAAGGTGTCCAGCCGGACATCTCCTTCCTGACAGACTCATCAATTCATCAATCCCTTAACCCATGGACTGATGAATTACACACATTACTAACTATATGTCCATAATGAATTATACTCCTGATAATTCATTACTATAGCATTAACTAAGGAGAACTCATGACTTGTTACACTTAACTAACAAAATCATATCACAGCCATAGTGTCAGGTCTGGGATCCCTGCCCCAGATCCTGAGTTGCCCTTGTATTCACTGACTATCTTTCAGGTCAGTCATACCTGTGCCGGTCGAGCACAGCTGTGGTGGCCATCCACCACTACACTTTCCCACAGCTACTGTGGGTCTCGTGTACCTTGTCCCGTGACTACTTAAGTCACGTCATCCAATGTAGCAAACCTCTAGGCTCCACTACCAAACTCTGGTTCCACCTTTTTTTGGGGGGTTTATGCCCCTCATGTACTACTACTTCACGGCAGTACTCCAAGTACTTCATGAACCGAGTCAGGGTTCCAGAAGAGTAGAATATCAGAGACAGAAACGGTTAGGTTCAAACCTCGATCTATCTAGACACCCCGGCCTCGAATTACGGAGCGCCGCATCACCCTCGATCGGGTATGTTCATCCATCGGATATGCACGATTGCATTGGGTCGGACCTATTACCGATCGGGTTGGGGGTACCGGCCTACCTCCCGCTGCCTAGACAAACGTAAGATGGAACACGCACGGTCATCCTTGCGGACGGACATGACAACAAGCAGTACCAATAGTATCATGAATACTTCTTATCAATTGTTATCCTACCGATGCAACGCCATTCGGCTTACGCGGAATAACACTGCTATCTGCACACAGCAAATACACCACTGCTGATTTCACCTTGATTCCTCGAAAAATCACCATCACTGATAGAACAATTACGTTACCATTCTAATGTCACGAAGCACATTACACATCTCTAATCATAAGCTATACCTTATCATTTACAGCGTCTAGCATGTTGATGTCATGACGGACAAACTGTCGCCTTGCCTGCGTAATGAATAAACCAAACCCGTAACTGCTACACACTGTAACGCCCATCGTTCGGCCTATTTTATTTACACACCACTCGCGGTGGAACACGGCTTGTTCCGTCAGGTAACATTACATTGCTGATCGATAAAGCCTACTTAAAATTGCAACCGCCAACTGTAACGGATAACGCTACGCGACAACTCAATTTTGCGATGGCAATTAATTCATTCCGGGAACTCAGCACGGCATTACGACAACAATTAAATCATAGAATAAGTACTCAACTAACCTGTGATTGAAGAATCACAACCTTGACTGTAGATGTCCGCACTGGCCGCGAATATTGACATCAAAATTACAACAGCCTGTTGGCTGCGATCTGTCTACGCTGAGGTTTGGTGGGCGACTGCTCACGACAAAGTCAGTGCGCCTTCCACTCGCCTACTCGGGCCGCGTGACTTTCATGATACATGAAGAAAACCAGAGTCACGATAAGTTTCCCCACCCCGTGCTGCATGAAGCACGCGTGAACTTAGAGATCTCTACCAGGTACGCACTTGAGGGAACATTCTAGATTTTCTATAAATAACTAGAATAGCTCCTCCCCGCACTATTTTTTGATGGGGAATCCCCTATTAATTGATATTAATTCAAGGGAGACCAACGCATCGCACTCCCTTCAAAGGGATATTATGCAGAGATCTGCCGTTCTTTCTCCGTTTCGTCACATAGGCCCCCACTTAAGATGGCCGACCCGGTCGAACTCACTAGACAAAGATCGGTCTGAACTCTGAACCTCTACTCTATCAAGATTGGATTCCCAGGAAAAGACGTTCCATAACATTCACTTTCCCTGCGGAGATCCACCAGAATGGTATGGATGCTGGATCACCCACCACCGCCTCAAACATACGTTATCTCCAGCGATTAGGCCCGAAACGTAACGGCCTGGTGATTGGCTTACAGGATCTGTCTACACTGGACTGTTCCGCATCCACCTGTTGCAGGCCATCGGTTACTTTACTGAAGGTTCGTTCGTCCCTTCCGACAATAGGATATTTCCTATCCCGACTAGGCATCACCTTCGTGGACTGTTCGCGGATGTCGACCGAAATGAATGGTCGCTTACTCCAGGTTCGTCTGGAGTACCCTTGCTCCTGCCTTCTCTCCCGCGAGTAAGGACAGTGAGCCTGTCGGCGTATCGAGTCACCCGACGATCCCGTCGTGCCAGATGTGACATCGCCTGTCCGACCTCGATTCCCAGCGTGCTTAACACCATGGGCCTCTACCCGACGGAGCCCGTTCGCCCTATCTACGGTTGAACGCTCAGGAGACCGCAGACCCTCCCCACAGGATGTACTGCGTAGGACTGAGTCTTCCTCGCCCTCGTCTGGACCCAGAACCGAATCTAGCGCGATGGTAGTCGCACTATCTTGTGGAGAAACTACCTCGGACCTCTCCAAATTCTGAAGGAGAGTACAATGGAACTTACGCAATTCCCCGCGGACCTTCACCTCATACGTGGATCGGGACATTATCCGCTCCACAGGAAAAGGGCCCTGCCATCCGAGTTCGAATTCCGCCCCCTCGATTGGGAGAAGCGCGAGAACCCTATCTCCAATCTGCAGAGATAAACCGTTTTTGGTCTTGTGCTTTGGTGCTGCCAGACAACACGTTGGGCACGACCGGATATATCTCCGCACGTCGCCTGTCATTCCAGGCCAGTGGTAGTGGCTGGAAAGACACTGGACTGTTGTCCCCACATCCTTATGTCCGGTTAAGGATAAGGTATGCACTCTATGTATCAAGCGGGATCTGTAGTCAGTAGGGACTACCATCTGACCGTACTGGCTATCCCCTTGCCCGGCTCTACGATAAAGCAACCGGTTTTCTACATAGAACTGACCCGGAGTTGGCGGGACAGAACTTTGGGACACCTCCAGTAAGTAAGGACGCAAAGTCGGGTCCCTACTTTGAGCACTGCTCACTAACCTCGCAAGAGAATGGTCTATTTTCTTACCACACTGCCTTTTTCCATCCTTAGCCCTGGCCTGCCTAGCGCTCACTAGACAATGTTCCCTGGGGTCCCCCAGGAATACATGCGGACGACCGAGGATCAAAGGGTAAATAGGATCAGGCAGCACAGCCGCCTGGATGCTACCCGTAACATACCTGCACCGAATGTCAATCCGAGCAATCGGCAAGTCCATAGCTACGGAGCTCCTCATGGCCAGCTGAAATTCTCTTGTCTCGCCGGTGAGCTGCCCTGGGCTCACAAGGTGGGATGAGATTACAGCTTCAAACTGCAATCCTGTATCGTATAGACATTCCACCTGCTTCCCATTCACCTCTATCGTTTCGATCACAGGTGATTTCTCAGACTTTGGTTTCTCCCGACCCTTAGGTGTGGTCTCGCTAGGTCTACCTCTAGTAGAGGCGAGACACGCAAAGTGCAAGTCCTTTGGCTTCCTCAGACAATCTACAATATTATGGGAAGGAGACTTACAGTGCTTACACCACCTCTTACTCCACTTCCGTTTTGGGGAGGCGGGAGGGCTTTGCTTATCGGGTTTCTTACCAGAGTCTTTTACCACAGGATCTGCTACATTGGATGATTCTTTGGGACCTTTGGTCTTGGGCTTCTGATCAAGCCCCTTCTGCTTTTTCTGTGAATCAGTCTGACTGGAATCCCCAGTCTCACCATAGACTTCCACATACCTTTCAGCTAACTTATTTACTATGTCTAGCCTTTCCGCCCCATTTTCCCCTAAGAAATTCCTTAAAGGCTTGGACATCTGCATTTTCATTTGATCCACCACCATCAACTCTCTCAGACTCTCATAATCCTCTTTGAAATTGGCCAATGCCATCCACTTCAACAGGTATGAGTTCAACCTCACACTATAGGCCGAGAACATCTCACCTGGTTCTCTCTTGGAAGTTCTGAACCTCCGCCTGTAAGCATGGGCTGTCATTTCGAATCTTTTCAAAAGAGCCGATTTCAGGGTTGGATAATCATTTTCCATCCCTGGGGGAAGACGCGCATACACTTCGTACGCGGTGCCACGGAGTCCTTGTGAAAGCTTAAGATTCCAACGCTCAGGCTCTAAACCCATAGCTTTACACATTGCCTCGAACTTCTCTAAGAATTGATCTATCTTCTCTTGGTCCGGTTCAAATGGTGGAAACGGCCATTTCATAGCATGGTAAGCTGGTCTGCTGGCTACTGATGAGCTAGGTAAAGCTACTCCACCTACTGCTCCCTCAGACTCACCAACCGATTTAGCCTCTACCTCAAGTTGCTTCATACGGAACTCATGTTCCATTTCCAACTTCCTAGCATCTAATTTCTTAGACTCTAGGTCAGCTGCCAGTTTTTGTGCTTGTTGGTCTGCCACCAACTTTTGCTCTTCAAGTGCTACCTTTCGAGCTTCAAGCTCAATTTCTGACTTTCTTCTCTCCCTCTCTTCTGCTCTGAAGTCTCTCTCTACTTCCAGTACATAGGCTTTAAACTCCTCACCTTCCAATCCCATCTCAGTTGCAGATGCCCGCACCTTAGCTAAATCTAAAGTACGAGTAGCCATGCTTAGTGTAACTTAGTATCAGTATAGATATGCAATACCCAATCACAATGCTAACTGTACTCCAAGCAACACTGTAACTATGTATCTATACTAACTTAACTAAATGTCTGTCCACGTTGAAGAGAAAGGTATCAGTAGCCCTACTCGTCAAGTAGACAATAAGTATAGGACAGATGACACTATAACCTATTCCTACGAGATGTCAGAACAAAGAGAAGATCCCGGACGAGCCCCCACTCTATCTTGTGACAAGACCGCCGGGGCTTGGACTGGTTTGTCACGATAGTTACTATCCCCTGCCTTTGCTCCAACCACCTCAATAGCACTCTACATCTACCAGGCCCCACACAAGCCGGGACAGCTTAACCTTCCCTCCCTCACCTAAGGTTCCAAACCCCAAGGGGGCTCGGACCAGACACCAGTCATATCACTGCACAAAGTCATAGCTAAGAGAACAAAAATTTAATTCTGAACTACGTCAACCACAACACAGAGAAGGATGGCTGAAAGCCAGACTAGAAGAACTATGTACAAGATCAAAGACGCAGATGAGTATTCATCATGGAGGCGGACGATAGCTCGTGCGGTTGTCCAGTCGTGGTAGCGACTCACCCAGGCTCCTCCAGTGGACTGGAACTCCAAGGTCTGCTGCCTCTCCAAAGTTCCCTCTTCACCCAGAGAACCAAGCAAGGGCTGATCAAGCGCCGTACCACTGCCTGACGGACACTGCACTGATGAACAAGGATCCTTCCTTGCTGTCGTACTATTTCCCTCGTCACACTCTTGATGAAGTCTGGGCCGACCCTAGAACATTAGCGGTCTCCCACTTGCAGAAAAAATACATGTAGCACCGTCTCAAAATACACAAGAGCCAGGTCACTCTTCTATCTCATCAGTGACCCACACACTGATATGTCACTTACATAATAAGCGGTTGCTCCACACGAACACACAATGTCACTGGTAAAGTCTATCAGGTGACTAAACACTTCACCTTAGTTCCATGTCCTTGGACAATAGATCTTCACACAGTATTATGTACCTACCCTGATCCATGGGTAGTAATCACAACCTAGCACACACTGTCAACAGTTCATCACGTTGGCATGAGGTAGCTCCCTACCGTCACAAACATTGTCAACAGTTCATAACGTTGGCATGAGGTAACTCCCTACCTTCACAACCATGTCACTCAGGTGTTTCCACCAATGTTGTAATCAATGTCCTAGTTCACTGGACCACATGTTGGCTTCATAAGGGTAACCAATGTAAAACCACTATGTAAGCATCAACTGATACATGGTGTCCCATAACCCAGCCGGGCCAGAAGCATATAACACAGGTCATGGTGACCGGTAACAATGATCACCTCGCTCAACTTGAAAGGTCACTACCTTGCAATTACCAAGGTTTACACAGAGACTGAATGTCACCAGTGCTTCACTGGCTTGAATCACCAGACGTTTCAGTGTTGGATCCTCTCAGGATCGGATTACACTCGTCGGACTCTTGACGGAGGTCCTAACCTCGACCTACCGACTTATTCAGCACTCAGCTCCCTCCAACATTGATCTCGCAGACTCAGACAACCACTCCCAGTATGGCCTCAATCAACTTCTGGATAGGCACTGGAATGAGTGGGCCCATAGAGCTCATGGTGCAGCTCTTGAATCTTCTTCTGGATAGTACTAACAGATCCTGAAACACGGAGAGGTTGGTGTGAGTACTCAACTACAACAAAGACTACCAGCATCTCCACCCTGTCACCTGCCTCTCAGACATTCCTCATGTCTACCAACATGAGTATGAAATCATCACATCATAGATCTACTTAGTCACTATAATATATAGGCATAATGATGGTAGAAAAAGCAATAGCACACCTGTTCAGTCCAGTAACACTTCTGGGCTACATATAACCCCTAGCACCAGAGTCGACTGTATGACTCTGTCAAGCATCCTTCGCCTGGTGCCAGTCCAATCCGGTTTCATCTCCCATCATCAATCAACATATACACTTACTTTCCTTTCAGTGTAGGGATTACTGTATCGAGAAGGTGTCCAGCCGGACATCTCCTTCCTGACAGACTCATCAATTCATCAATCCCTTAACCCATGGACTGATGAATTACACACATTACTAACTATATGTCCATAATGAATTATACTCCTGATAATTCATTACTATAGCATTAACTAAGGAGAACTCATGACTTGTTACACTTAACTAACAAAATCATATCACAGCCATAGTGTCAGGTCTGGGATCCCTGCCCCAGATCCTGAGTTGCCCTTGTATTCACTGACTATCTTTCAGGTCAGTCATACCTGTGCCGGTCGAGCACAGCTGTGGTGGCCATCCACCACTACACTTTCCCACAGCTACTGTGGGTCTCGTGTACCTTGTCCCGTGACTACTTAAGTCACGTCATCCAATGTAGCAAACCTCTAGGCTCCACTACCAAACTCTGGTTCCACCTTTTTTTGGGGGGTTTATGCCCCTCATGTACTACTACTTCACGGCAGTACTCCAAGTACTTCATGAACCGAGTCAGGGTTCCAGAAGAGTAGAATATCAGAGACAGAAACGGTTAGGTTCAAACCTCGATCTATCTAGACACCCCGGCCTCGAATTACGGAGCGCCGCATCACCCTCGATCGGGTATGTTCATCCATCGGATATGCACGATTGCATTGGGTCGGACCTATTACCGATCGGGTTGGGGGTACCGGCCTACCTCCCGCTGCCTAGACAAACGTAAGATGGAACACGCACGGTCATCCTTGCGGACGGACATGACAACAAGCAGTACCAATAGTATCATGAATACTTCTTATCAATTGTTATCCTACCGATGCAACGCCATTCGGCTTACGCGGAATAACACTGCTATCTGCACACAGCAAATACACCACTGCTGATTTCACCTTGATTCCTCGAAAAATCACCATCACTGATAGAACAATTACGTTACCATTCTAATGTCACGAAGCACATTACACATCTCTAATCATAAGCTATACCTTATCATTTACAGCGTCTAGCATGTTGATGTCATGACGGACAAACTGTCGCCTTGCCTGCGTAATGAATAAACCAAACCCGTAACTGCTACACACTGTAACGCCCATCGTTCGGCCTATTTTATTTACACACCACTCGCGGTGGAACACGGCTTGTTCCGTCAGGTAACATTACATTGCTGATCGATAAAGCCTACTTAAAATTGCAACCGCCAACTGTAACGGATAACGCTACGCGACAACTCAATTTTGCGATGGCAATTAATTCATTCCGGGAACTCAGCACGGCATTACGACAACAATTAAATCATAGAATAAGTACTCAACTAACCTGTGATTGAAGAATCACAACCTTGACTGTAGATGTCCGCACTGGCCGCGAATATTGACATCAAAATTACAACAGCCTGTTGGCTGCGATCTGTCTACGCTGAGGTTTGGTGGGCGACTGCTCACGACAAAGTCAGTGCGCCTTCCACTCGCCTACTCGGGCCGCGTGACTTTCATGATACATGAAGAAAACCAGAGTCACGATAAGTTTCCCCACCCCGTGCTGCATGAAGCACGCGTGAACTTAGAGATCTCTACCAGGTACGCACTTGAGGGAACATTCTAGATTTTCTATAAATAACTAGAATAGCTCCTCCCCGCACTATTTTTTGATGGGGAATCCCCTATTAATTGATATTAATTCAAGGGAGACCAACGCATCGCACTCCCTTCAAAGGGATATTATGCAGAGATCTGCCGTTCTTTCTCCGTTTCGTCACAGAGGTAACCTGTTCTCTTCCGTGTCACCTTTCTTTCACCTAGAAAATGGTGAACATTGTTTGGTACCCATTTTTATGAGGCTTGGTCAACTGCAGAGTATTACTGGTAGGAACAACTATTCCTTCCTCTCCAGTGGATGGATCCCAGGCCACTGTGTGGCAGGGAAGCAGACTAACCATTATGCTGCCATGCCTGGTAAAGAAAAACTGCATATATTAACTCTTTAGTCCCACGCAGATATGATTGAGCTACCATATGACAGTATAAATATTACCTGCTTTCTGTTAGTGCTGAATGTTTGCCGGCTGTCACCAAACCCGACACCTCACATTGTGCCAACAGCTTCAGACAGGGGAGCGGAATTAGGAAGGTACAAGCTTTACCCTAGTGCGAGGAAATGCAACCTACAGACTAAATGTCATGGCAGGGCAGACCAGGAACTAAGCCTTGGCCGGCACTTGGTTTAGGATGGAATCTCCGACAGGCGGACAGTTAGGGCGTTGCTTTGCTGATCCAACAGCTTCTGCAGCTTGTCTTGTTCCAGACGTGTTGGTGTTAACTTTCTTCTGGAGTAAACTGGGCAAGCCAAGAGAAGGATAATACTGCATGGGCAACACATGGTCTCTAAATTCAGCCCAGGCTTTGTGCTGTAGAGACATATAATTCCATTTTACAAATTACCGTCTATCAAGATGCAAGGTGCCATTCCCAAACACAGCATATGCATGATTGGCTTACCCTTTTGAATCCCAGCCATTGTGTAATATGATCTCTTACTTGTTACATTTGGTCAGAGATTGCTAAGGAAATCTGGTATACCCATTGGTCACTTCCAGTGTGTATTTAGTCTTATTGAAAGTTATACATTCATGTTTAAAAAAAAAATAGTAGTTGTTTGCCCCTTTGGCCATCTGCTGTAAAACCTTGTAAGACTAAAAGCGTTGATAACAGTGTCTATCATTGTGTCATCTCTTTGGAATTTGTCTTCTTCTATCTTCAGCCCAGTTTGAAGCAATGACAGATGAACTGGAACGTAGGAGAGAAGAGTGTCTCCAGTTGAAAGCCATGCTGGCGGATCGGACAATCACCACACACTCCATTGCCAGAGAGTCGTATGGGGGCATGGACAGTCTGGTGAATGAAGACAACGAGCTGGAGCTGGCCTACAAGACACAGAAGGACCTCAACAGGTCAGCTTGTGTCTCCTTGTGTTTGCTTCAGTTGTACCTGTTGTTATTGTTGTCACAGTTGTTGTTATTGTTGTATTTTCTGCAAATTTAGTTGTACTTGTTGTTGTTGTCACAGTTGTTGTTATTGTTGTCGTTATTGTTGTATTTTCTTCAAATTTAGGTGTACCTGTTGTTGTTGTTGTCGTCGCTGTCACAGTTGTTGTTATCATTGTCGTTATTGTTGTATTTTCTGCAAATTTAGTTGTACCTGTTGTTGTTGTTGTTGTCACAGTTGTTGTCATAGTCTTTGTTGTTGTATTTTCTTCAAATTTAGTTGTACCTGTTTTTGTTGTTGTCGCTGTCACAGTTGTTGTTATCATTGTTGTTATTGTTGTATTTTCTGCAAATTTAGTTGTACTTGTGGTTGTTGTCACAGTTGTTATCATTGTCGTTATTGTTGTATTTTCTGCAAATTTAATTTTACCTTTTGTTATTGTTGTTGTCACAGTTGTTCTTACCATTTTTGTTATTGTTGTATTTTCTGCAAAGTTAGTTGTCCCTGTTGTCGCAGTTGTTGTTATCATTGTCGTTATTGTTGTATTGTATGCAAATTTAGTTGTACCTGTTGTTGTTGTTGTCACAGTTGTTGTTATCATTGTCATTATTGTTGTATTTTCTGCAAATTTAGTTGTACCTGTTGTTGTTATCACAGTTGTTGTTATCATTGTCATTATTGTTTTATTTTCTGCACATTTAGTTGTACCTGTTGTTGTTGTCACAGTTGTTGTTATCATTGTCGTTATTGTTGTATTTTCTGCAAATTTAGTTGTACCTGTTGTCGTTGTTGTTGTCACAGTTGCTGTTATCGTTGTCGTTATTGTTGTATTTTCTGCAAATTTAGTTGTACCTGTTGTTGTTGTTATTGTCACAGTTGTTGTTATCATTTTCATTATTGTTGTATTTTTTGCAAATTTAGTTGACCTGTTGTTGTTGTCACAGTTGTTGTACTTGTTTTTGTTGTCACAGTTGTTGTTATCATTGTTGTTATTGTTGTATTTTCTGCAAATTTAGTTGTACCTGTTGTTGTTGTCACAGTTGTTATCATTTTCATTATTGTTGTATTTTTTGCAAAGTTGTACCTGTTGTTGTTGTCACAATTGTTGTACTTGTTTTTGTTGTCACGGTTGTTGTTATCATTGTTGTTATTGTTGTATTTTCTGCAAATTTAGTTCTAACTGTTTTTGTTGTCACAGTTGTTGTTATTGTTGTCGTTATTGTTGTATTTTCTGCAAATTTAGTTGTACCTGTTGTTGTTGTCACAGTTGTTGTCACAGTTGTTGTTATTGTTGTATTTTCTGCAAATTTAGTTGTACCTGTTGTTGTTGTTGTTGTTGTTGTTGTGCTCACAGTTGTTGTTATTGTTGTTATTGTTGTATTTTCTGAAAATTTAGTTGTACCTGTGGTTGATGTCACAGTTGTTGTTACCATTGTTGTTATTGTTGTATTTTCTGCAAATTAGTTGTACCTGTTGTTGTTGTTGTCGAAGTTGTTGTTATAATTGTCATTATTGTTGTAGTTTCTGCAAATTTAGTTGTACCTGTTGTTGTTGTCGTCATCACAGTTGTTGCTATTGTTGTCATTATTGTTGCATTTTCTGCAAATTTAGTTGTACCTGTTGGTGTTGTCACAGTTGTTGTTATCATTGTTGTTATTGTTGTATTTTCTGCAAATTTAGTTGTACCTGTTGTTGTTGGTGTCACAGTTGTTGTTATTGTTGTCATTATTGTTGTCATTATTGTTGTATTTTCTGCAAATTTAGTTGTGCTTGTTGTTGTTATTGTCACAGTTGTTGTTATCGTTGTCATTATTGTTGTATTTTCTGCAATTGTTATAGTTATGGAGCTTGATGTTATTGTTATAGTTCTTATTATTTATTGTTGTAGTTGTTATTGTTGTATTTACTGCAATTGTTGTAGTTGTTGCACCTGCCATTATTGTTGTTGTTCTTATAATGTTGTTGTAGTGGTGGTTATTGTTACACTTGCTGTTATTGTTGTTGTAGTTATTGTTGTACTTGCTATTTTTGTAGTTCTTATAATTTATTATTGTAATTATTTATTATTGTAATCATATATTGTTGTAGTTGTGGTTTTTATTGCACTGCTGTTATTCTTGTAGTTGTTATTGTTGCACTTGCTGTTATTGTTATAGTTGTTATTTTTGTACTTGCTATTTTTGTAGTTCTTATTTATTGTTGTAGTTGTTATCCTGTATTGTTGTTATGGTTATTGTTACATTTGCTGTTATTGTTGTAGTTGTTACTGTTGTACTTACTGATACTGTTGTAGGGAGTCTCCATGGCAAAGTGGTCAAGCTGTTTGACTCAGGCTCTGAAGGGTGTGGGTTCGACTCTGGGCCGTGTCCTTCGATTCACGAGTGAATTTTTTCAGAGACTCTTGTGGGTCATCGCTAGACCTACGGAGTTCGTGCTTTGTGCGATGCTTTCCGTGCCGCGGAAAGAGACTGAGCCATGTGGGATAAAAACCCGGTGCAATGAAGTCAATTCTGTCGACTTTTAAGCGACTTTTAAGCAATACTGTTGTAGTTATCATTTATTGTTGTAGTTGTGGTTATTGTTACACTTTCTGTTATTGTTGTAGTTGTTACTGTTGTACTTACTGTTACTGTTGTAGTTGTTGCACTTGCTGTTGTTGTTATAGTTATAAAGTATTGTTGTAGTTATGAATGTTGTTATTATTGACATAGTTTTGTTGTAGTTGTGCTATTGTAGACACTATTGTAGTAATTACACTTGTTATTAAAGTTTTTTGTGTGGTTTGTGTTGTATTTGTTATTGTTGTAGCGGTTATCATAATAATTATTGTTGTGCCTGTTGTTATAGTTGAAGTTGTTTCTATTGTAGCTACTGTTGTTATTATAATTGATGTTATATTTGTTGATGTTGTTTTAATTGATGTTATATGTGTTGCGGTTGTTTTTATAATTGATGTTATACTCGTTGCTATTATTTTTATAATTGATGTTATAGTTGTTGCTATTGTTTTTATAATTGATGTTATTGTTGTTGCTGTTGTAATTAGTGTCATAGTTGTTTCTATTGTTGTTATAATTAATGTTGTAGTTGTTTCTATTGTTTTTATAATTAATATTATAGTTGTTTCTGTTGTTTTTATAATTAACTAGACCACCCGGCCCGGCTTCTCCCAGCCCCTGGCGGAGAGCGTCTCATTTAATTCATATAAGGAGTCATTATACATTCAAATACATTTCTCTTAGCGCACAGAGTACGCGTTCGGCCCCTGCTCCCGTTCCCGTTGCTCGTCTGTTTCTGATGCTCCCGTTCCCGTTGCTCGTCTGTTTCTGATGCTCTCATTCCCGTTGCTTGGTGTTTCTGATGCTCCCTTTCCCATTCCCGCGGGAGTGAGAACAACATCTGTACAAAATTTCATCTCAATCGGATGGACCGTTCGGGAACGCATTAAGTGGGGACACACACGCACCCACGCATGCACACACGCACGCATGCAACATGCACACACACACACACTTACTTACACACACAAACATACATTGTCTTTTATATATATAGATGTTATAGTTGTTGCTGTTGTCATTATAATTAATGTTATAGTTGTTACTATTGTTGTTGTAATTAGTGTTATAGTTGTTTCTATTGTTGTTATATTTAATGTTATAGTTGTTTCTATTGTTGTTATAATTAATGTTATAGTTGTTTCTATTGTTGTTATATTTAATGTTATAGTTGTTTCTATTGTTATAATTAATGTTATAGTTGTTTCTGTTGTTGTTATAATTAATGTTATAGTTGTTGCTGTTATTATAATTGATGTTATAGGTGTTGCTGTTGTTGTTATAATTGATGTTATAGTTGTTGCGGTTGTAGTTGTTATTGCTGTTATAATTGATGTTGTTGTTTTTGTTATAGTTGGGGTTGATTTTGTCTGTTTTGATCATTATTGCTGTTAAAATTTAGGTTTTAGGTAATATTCCCGTGCAGCAGATAAACAGTCAGTATTGCATGCCCATCTTCTCATTTCTTTATTCCTGTAGCTTTTCTGAACCAGTTTGCCTTGATTTTCACAATAATATGAGCGTTGGCTGTTCAGAAAGTAATGGCAAACTACTGAATGTAAAATTATCAGCTCGGTATGTCGAAGGAATTATGAAACAGCATGTCTCACTATCATCTAAGCCACAGGCACTAGTTATTTGGAAGTAGACCGCCTTGCGTTGGATTTTCATACAATGGTATGAATGCCAGTCTTTCAGAAAGCAATGGCAGACTACTGAACGTAGCCTTGCCAAGAAATCACAAACAGCCAAAAAATGGCATGGACTATAGAAAGCAAAAGGCTGCGGAAACATGCCAAGAAACAACATAAAATAATGCCTCATAGGCTAGGATTTTTAAGGGGTCATGTCAGTTGGTACTGAGATAGTGTTCAAAAAGCTTGCAATTGTGTATACAGGAGTTGGTGGTATATTTGATTCGCTGGGGAGGATATGTACAAAGGTAGAAATCAAACAGAAGCCAAAATATATACTGGTGCCCCAGCCTTTAAATGTCTATCAAGATCTGTCTTTGGAAGTAAAAGCGTTCGGTGTGATTCTCGGCACATCACCTATGAGTACCTATTGGTCTATAAAAATATGGGCCTTAAAACATATGCCCAGTGAGCCTTAAGGCGAGTAAAAGAGATCGTGACTTTCATACTATCATGTGAAGCATCGATTTGTGATTTCTGGCTTGGTTTGCTTAAAGCAAACCTGGTTTACTTGTGTTTATCTGCGAACGTTGGTTGTCTATGTTATATGCATCTTATGATCAATAAATGTCAATCAGTTGTCTCTACGAAGTGACGATCAACTAGTACAGGAATAAACAGTGTGAGGGTAATATTTCAACTTCCGAACTGTGGTTGTATAGAAGAGTGGATTTTTGAATATCTTATCTCCATAGCCAACACCAGTGGGAATTGTCCTAAAGAAGTCAGACATAGATTGGTCATGCTGGGTGTTTGTAAGTTTCACTACACTTTGTATGTAAAACAAATTGAAAAATGAAGTACATGACGTCATTAAAAAATGTGCTAAAAATGCATTAAATTAGTTACAATAGTCACTACTATGGTCTAACGCAGTTTTGGGGAAGCTGGAAAGTCCCAATGAAGTATTAATTATAACAGGTGTTGGAAATATCCCCCACAGACTTCAAGACATGACTGTACATGTCTCTTCATATTGTCAAATACCTTCTGCAATGTATCTGTTGTTATTTTTTGAATGTTAATTTTGATTGCTTCTTTCAGGTTCTCAGTTGTGTGTACATTATTTTGTAAACATTTCCTTTCAAGAAACCCCATACATAATAATCTAATAGAATTAGATCTGGAAAACGAGCAGGCCAAATTCCACCTAATATTATGCAATTTGCAAAAATTTCTTACAAAAACATTCTTTATTCCGTTGATAACCCATTCTGTTTGGAGTGCAAAGAATTACTCCAGCAGATGACAGCCATTCGCTTAATATTGCTTCACGATGGACTGTGGAGCACATGTTTTATGACGTCATGTACTTCATTTTTCAAATTTGTTCAAACACCCTATAGAAACACACACAAGTTAAAGAGTTATCAGTTTATGGAACACCACCAGCAAACACATTATAATAAAACTGTTGAGAGCATGCATCTTGCCCGTGGCAACATAACAGTACAGATGTGAGTCCTGGACCATTTCGTGATCACTGTCATTGTAAAAAAAACTGTCATTTTACTGCCTATAGTACCTTTAGTACCTTACCGCAGGCTGTAAAACCAATTCATGAGTCAGGTCTTAGTCAGATATGACTGAACTACCGTATGACAGTAGACGGTACTACCTGCTTTCTGTCAGCGCCGAATGTTGGGCGGCGCTTACGAAACCCGACACCCCACATTGTGCCAACGGCTTCGGGCGGAAGAGCGCAATTGGAAGGGTACTAGCCTTATCCTGGTGCGAGGAAATGCAACCCAAAGACAAAATAAGTCATGGCAGGGCAGACGAGGCCCTAAGCCTTGGTTGGCAGCTGGTCTAGGATCGAAGCTCCGACAGGCGGACAGTTAGAGCATTGCTTTGCTGATCCGGCAGCTTCTGCAGCTTGTCTTGTTCCAGATTATAGGTGTCAACCTTCCTCTGGAGTGAACTAGGCAGGCCGAGAGAGGGATCATGCTGCATGGGCAACACATGGTTTCTTTACTTTAGCCCAGGCTTTGTGCTATGGAGAGGCAATAACTCCATCCCTGGTCTTAACCGGTCTCGGAATCAAAGCGAGAGGCAACTGTTACGGGTTATAAGTCCTTGTCAGTTGGCGTAGACATGGGGCGCCACGCGTTGCCTCTGACGGTGGGAGACACCTAAAGGTGTCACTGATCAGCTACCGCCCGCCTCAAGCTGGGCAGCCCCCAGCCAATTGGGTGCTGATCCGCCACAGCCTGCCTGCTTCAATGGGTGCTTGGGGCTAGGACAAAATCTGAACCGCAGGCTGTAAAACCAATGCACCGGGTACTAATAAAAAGAATAGAAACTTCAAGCTACGGCTTGCAACCTGGAACGTGAGAACCATGTGTCCAGGATTTTCCACTGACTAGACAAATATTGACGATGTGAGAAAAACGGCTGTGATTGATGCTGAACTCAATCGTCTTAACATTGATATTGCTGGCCTTCAGGAGACACGCCTCGCTGAGGAAGGGTCACTCAGGGAAAACAATTACACCTTTTTTTGGAAGGGAAGAGGGCAGGCAGAAAAAAGGCAACATGGTGTGGGTTTTGCAGTGAAGAATTCGCTACTGGGAATGATTGATATCCCAGCTGGAGGTAATGAAAGATTATTATCACTGCGCTTGGCAACCTCTTGTGGATTTGCCACCATTCTCACTGCATATGCACCGACACTCGCTTCCTCTGATGATGTGAAGGATACGTTCTATGAGCAGCTAGACTCTGCGATCAAGGCAGTTCCAAAATCCGACTACATTTATATGCTCAGTGATTTCAATGCTCGTGTGGGCAAGGACTCGAGTTCATGGCCAGTGTGCCTTGGAAAATACAACATCGGTCGCATGAATGATAATGGACAAATGCTGCTGGAGCATTGCACTAGAAATGACCTATGTATTACAAACTCCTTTTTTAAAACAAAAGAGATGCATAAGGTCACATGGAAACATCCAAGATCCAGCCATTGGCATCAGCTGGACTTCATTATCACACGGAGACAACATCTGAACCATACATCATTAACTCGAAGTTACCACAGTGCTGACTGTGATACAGATCATTCTTTGGTTGTTGCAAGGGTTAGACTGAGACCAAAGAGAATCTACACAGCTAAACACAAGTCTAGCCCCAGGATTAATATTACTAACACTCACGATCCTGGAAAGTGCTTTGAATTTCAACAGCAACTTGAAGACACTTTCAATGATACATCAGAAAGTTGTATAGTAAATGATAAATGGAGTAAACTTAAGGAAACTATTTATAAAACAGCGGTAGGGGTTTACGGCACTGTGGATCATAAGAGGCAGGACTGGTTTGCGGCAAACAGCCAGATACTGCAGCCCTTGATTGATAAAAAGAAGATAGCTCTCTTAAGAAACAAGGAAAGACCAACGCGTAACACTCTGAGTGAGCTGAAGCAAGCAAGGAAGGATGTACAAAAGGCTGCCAGGCAGTGTGCAAATGACTATTGGATCAAGTTATGTGAGTCCATTCAAATCGCAAGTGATAAGGGAAACATCAGAAGCATGTATGAAGGGATAAAGAAAGCCTGTGGTCCAATGATCAAAAGAAGTGCACCGCTGAAAACCTTGACTGGAGAAATCATCACTGATAAGAAACAGCAGATGGATAGATGGGTCGAGCACTATTTAGAGCTTTACTCAAGTGAGACCAAGCTAGCGGATGATGCCCTCAACGCCATAGAGGCCCTGCCAACTCTTGACCACCTGGACACACTTCCCACTATAACAGAAGTTAAGTGTGCTATAAATGAACTTGCATCTGGCAAGGCTCCAGGTAAGGATGGGATTCCAATAGAGGTAATCAGGAGTGGGCAAGACACACTCGCTCTACAGATCCACCAGCTAATAGAGCTATGCTGGCGAGAAGGACAAGTCCCACAGGATTTCAAAGATTCAAACATCATAACGCTGTACAAGAACAAGGGAGATCGGAGAGACTGTAACAACTATAGGGGTATCTCACTTCTGTGTATTGTTGGGAAAGTATTTGCCAGAATTGTCCTGCACAGACTTCAAGTCCTGGGAGATAAAGTCTACCCCGAATCACAGTGCGGCTTCCGTCAGAACCGGTCTACCATTGATATGATATTCTCATTGCGACAGATGCAAGAAAAATGCCGGGAACAAAATCAGCCACTGTTTATTGCCTTCATCGACCTCACAAAGGCATTCGATTTGGTCAGTCGTGAGGGTCTGTTCAAAGCACTTAAGAAGATTGGCTGCCCAACAACTCTTCTGTCCATTGTGGAATCATTCCACACAGGCATGAAGGGTATAATCAAGTTTGATGGCTCAACTTCAGAAGAGTTTGAAATCAAGAGTGGAGTTAAGCAAGGTTGTGTACTAGTCCCCACCCTCTTTGGGATATACTTTTCACTTCTACTGAAATATGCCTTTCGTGATCAGGATGACGGTATATACATTCACTCACGCTCAGATGGTGGCCTCTATAATGCTCAGAGATTGAAGGCCAAGACCAAAATTAGCAGGGTACTAATCAGAGAGTTGCTTTTTGCGGATGATGCTGCGATCACGACCCACTCTGAGGAAGAATTACAACATCTACTATCTGCATTCTCCAATGCTTGTTCTGAATTTGGTTTAACAATTAACAAAAAGAAGACACAGATTATGTCACAAGGTGCACCTGGTGTACCATCAATCTTTATTGACGACGCCGAACTGGAGATAGTAGACCATTTTACATATCTAGGATCAGAGGTAAATAGCAAATTATCCCTCGATCAGGAAATCAACATCAGGATTGGCAAGGCAGCAACAACAATGAACTTGTTAGCAAAAAGAGTCTGGGAGAACAGGAAGCTTACTGCCAAAACAAAAGTCCTCGTCTACCAAGCCTGTGTCCTTAGTACTCTTCTTTATGGCAGTGAAACCTGGACAACTTACTCACGCCAAGAGAAACGTTTAAACAGCTTTCATATGCGGTGTCTGCGAAGAATTCTTGGTATTAAGTGGCAAGACAAAATCACAAATACTGAAGTATTGGAAAGATCAGGTTGTGTGACGGTGTATTCCATGCTCAGTCTTCGTAGACTTAGATGGATAGGACACGTTAGGAGGATGGATGATGGTAGAATACCAAAGGACATCTTTTTTGGTGAATTACAGACGGGTAGGAGATCTCAGGGTCGGCCTCTACTACGATACAAAGATGTGTGTAAGCGGGACATGATTGATACAGGCATTGATAATGCACATTGGGAGCACGTCGCCGCTGAACGTGTTGCATGGAGGGCAACTATCAGAAATGTAATAAAGACAAAGGAGAAAATGATTGCAGATAAAGCACACACAGAGCGTGAGAGACGTAAGATGGTGCAAAATGGTGGAAATGACCATGTTTTCACATGCACCCACTGTGGGCAAACATTTGCAGCAAGAATTGGCCTTACCAGCCACACTCGCCACCGCCATGGATCGTAGTTATTAAGCCTTTTTGAAGCACAATGTACCAAACTATCGTCTGTCAAGACGGAAAGGTGCCAATGTAAAGTACCTTGCATTCATTCTTGCCTATAATACCCTGCTAAATGACAAGAGGAGCGTCCGGCCGAGTGGCTAAGAACGCCGATTTCTCATTAGACCCGGGCTTGAATCCTCGTTAAGGTGTGAATTTTTTTCTGTCGGGGGTAACAAGAAAATCCCAACCTGCACAGTTCGCAGCGACTACACTAGCCAGGCGGCCTTAATTCCTCAGGCTTAAGACCCGCCCCTCGTGACCACTAAAGAAGGAAATCGGGGGTTGTGAACTTAAATTACAAGTTCGTAAAATATCGTGCAACATGAAAACAAAAAAATTATGAGATTCTGCAAGATCTGAGCATGGAAGTAAACTGGATTATAATCAGCTTCATGTTTCAGAACTAAAGCACTTTGACCATAATAAATGTCCTAGCGGTTTTGAGAGAACAATGATAGACAGCACGATTCCCGGAGGGAAGGGCCAGCGTAGACCAGCACGACGATGGGCACTTGATATGAGAGAGCTTGGGCATAAAAATGCATGTAGCAAGAACAAGTGAAATGAGTTGAGTTGAGCTAAGTACTGACATCACTCTACTCTGGACATTCCCATATGCGCTCCGTCCCCTTGTTCATTCCCCCCCCCCCCCCCCCCTTTCCGCACACCGCATGGCCATGGCAAAACAAAAAACAAAAACCATACAAGTCTCACAATCTATGACCTCTGAAGCGAGGTGAGCCATTCCACATGAAACATTCCTTTCTCCACCTTACTAAGCATACTCCTTGAGTCGTGATGAAGGCAATGTGTGTTGCAGTGGTCTCCTCTAACCAACGGAATGCCGCTGTGACTGCTTCCATCTCTATTCTCATGATCATATGCGGACTCCGCTTTTTCAAGAATTATCCATTAGCCTTCGCAGTTAAACCCCAACCACTACGTCTATTCCTTACCACTGACCCATCAGCATAGATCACTATGTCACATTGAATTGTATTACTCTGGATCAGTTGTTCTACCTCAAACTCCAGCTGTCCATTCTCTGCACTCACGACCCAGTGTTACTATTAAATTGTACCAGTCCGCCCCGTCTGCCGGTACTTCAACCCACTCTTTTTTCATGATTGATGATCTCTAGATCACACGCCTGAAGTATAGATATTTCTGCCTGTGCCATCCAGGACCTGCCTCGTCTTAGTCTATGACTCTTCACCATATCCATGGCTTCATGCAGAGGGTGATTTATATCTGCAGCAACTCTCAGGTACCATTTGGCCTGAAGGACGACCCTATTCCTATCCGCCATTTTTGGTAGCGCCAGGATATGCCTCATGCATATAATTGGTGTGTCCTTTGTGCACCCCAGGATGTAGCAGGAACACTGGCAAGGAACCGAAAATCTTTTCGGCGGGCCGTTATGAGAGCGATTTCTGCAAGGGTTCTGCTACATGACAAGACGAATAAGAAGGATGTAATCACGGGTGCTCAACGACCTGCACTCATACCATTGTATGAAAACTAGTGCAAGGCCGTCTGCTTCCAAATTTCCTGCAGCTGTGTTTCGAACGCGGTATGCGGGATGGCGATGTGTGTTCTAAAGCCTTTGCCACAGTGCCGGCTAGTAAATCACAAATGTCTAAAACAATGCCGTTTTTTTGGCGCTCGTTCGCTTTGAACTCAAGTGTAGTCCATACACACAACTTCTAGTAGTGCTGGACTAAATTTTGCGTGTGGATTAGCTTTCTTTATTAACAGTGTCCCTCGCCATCAGGTAAACCCACTCCGATTTCAGATACACTTGTAATTTACGTCCCCAAGTTAAGGACGACATGTCAACATTTTAGTCTAACTGTCCGGTGTAGGGGTTGAACCCCTGACCTCGACATTAGCATACAGGGTGTTTAAGAACGCATGTTCTTATCCATTCGGCCATGCTGACCTACCAATGCCGGGTTTGATTTCGACGTTATTTAAAAGACACCAGGCGGGCAGTCGTGACTGACCGCCAATATCTGTCTGCTCCAGAGAAGGTACCTGAAGAAGATCAAGTCAAAGGTCACTAATACACGTTTAGTGAGTTGCTTGGTACGAAACGGAAGAGAAAAAAAAAGTAAAGGACACCTTTTCACACCTAAAGGGTTTATGGTGCTAGCCCTGTATATTTATAGAACAGTTGGGATTCGATGGGTGACGTGGCTGGTATCATGCCGGCTGCTTCTGCTTCCCATTGTAATTCTTGGTACTCATGTTAGGCTATGTCGATCTGCGAGCACATTCATTCATTCAGTGACATGTCCTTTGCAGAACTTCGCTCCCATAACAACCTTCTGGAAAACTTCTCCATCATAAGCAAGTTGTCCCGCGTCCGAAACACCCATCTGGAGATCGTCTGCCATATCCTGCACTCATCTTCTCGTTGGCCTTCCTCTTCCTCTCTTCCCGGGCATATACCCCTCCATGATTGTTCACTCCAAACTTTCATGACGTCTCAAGTGACCAAAATATTTCAATTTTCTTTGTTTTATCTTCTTTCGTAGCCAACCTTCTTCAATATTCAGATCTTATCACACGGATGCATTTGTTCTTTTCAGTATCCAAGATATTAATTAGAATCCGTCTATAACATTTATATTCAAAGGCATTTATGCGCTGTTCAGCTTGTTTAGTAAGTGTCCAGGTCTAACAGGCGTATATGTTGCAGTGGGAAAGATGCATGCTCTTTTTAAAATATAATTTACCTGGGAGCGCAGGGCATTAAAAAAAAAAAGGCCGATTCAATGGGGGTTCGATTGCATGACCACTGGGTCGGCAAGACAAGCATGCTAACCACTTCGCTACGTGGCTTCCCACGGCACAGAGTTCGTTGCATACCAATCGTCTGAATTAGCAATAGTTACACCTGACCGCCCGCTGCTGGCAAATTGACATTCCGGCAGAGCCTACCTGCAGACAATCGTAATCTCTGTCTTCTCGAGTAATCGAGCAACACTCCCTGGATTGCACGAAGCATGTCATACTGGCATGTGAATCAGGTCCCCGCGTTTTGATTAAGGGAAGCGCTCAAGTTGGTTGGAAACCATAGTCGACCGCTGGTGTAGAATAAATAATAGCAGGGACACGCGATGTTTCAGTGGCAGTGTGTTGTGTGTGTGTGTATGTGTGTGTGTGTGTGTGTGTTAGCAAGGTTTGTGGTAGGAGTTAGGTAGCGGGGGAGGCCAGCGTTGGGACAAGATGAAGGAACTACTACTACTACTACTACTACTACTACTACTACTACTACTACTACTACTACTACTACTACTACTACTACTACTACTACTTTGTGTGTGTGTGTGTGTGTGTGTGTTGCGTATCCCTTACGGCACGTTACAGTCAACACCAGCATTTTGCAGCTGCTGTTGATGTACTAGGCAAGTGTTACGTTCAGTAGTTTGCCGTTGCTTTCTGAACGACCGGCTCCCATACCAGCACGTAATAACACAACGCGACACGGTCTGCTGCACAAATCGGTCGCAGCTGAATTCGAACGCCTGGTACCCGGTTCACGAACCGCGTTCGCAAGCCTTCAGCCACGGAGCCGGAGCTACTACTACTACTGCTGCTGATAGTACTGTTGCTGCAATTTCTACTGTTTGTACTACTACTACTACTACTACTACTACTACTACTACTACTACTACTACTACTACTACTACTACTACTACTACTACTACCGCTTTTGCTATTACTATAACTACAATTACTAGTTCAACGAACGCTAACGTAACTACTACTATTATTATATTATTAGTGATACAACAAGAACGAAAGAAACACTACTACTACTACTACTACTACTACTACTACTACTACTACTACTACTACTACTACTACTACTACTACTACTACTACTACTACTTTTTACTACTACTGCTGCTGCTGTTAGTATTGCTGCTACAATTACTACTGCTGCTGCTGTTAGTACTGCTGCTATAATTACTACTGCCTGTACTACTACTACTACTACTACTACTACTACTACTACTACTACTACTACTACTACTACTACTACTACTACACGGGTATCTCGCTTCCCTCTAGACCTTCCTTTATCTCCTCGGATTTCCCGTTGTGACGTTTGTCGTGAAATCTATCTCAGATACTACTACTACTTCAAGAAAAATATGTTTCACATGCGCAACAGAATGTAGCCAAACTAGCTGGCTGCATGCGAATTGTCGCGTCTCAATGAAAGAAGGGACACGGAACATTCCAGTGTCACGATCAGGCCAACACACACACCCTAAGTACACACAGGCATTCCTGGATACCCAAACGACTCGGGCCGTTAAACTCGACCTGCCGAATGGGGTCCTTGTCTATGTGTCCTTATGGAAGTTTGTTAAGCAGTGTATGTGCTGTGCTGCTTATTCTTCACCTGCTTAAACTGAAGATGTATAATAATCGTATCCTGGAAAGTAAACAAAGAGGGGTTTTGTTTTGGTGCGGCCCGATGGCCATGTTACTACGTGTGGTTGGATCACACACATCTTTTAGATACACCTGATGTTATTTTGTGTTTCGTGTGGCAACTTGAGGTGTTTCAGTCAACACACTTGTGGATTTATCGTGTGGCAGGGCGGTGTAATTTTTGCGTGTGCTGTGGCCTTATTCTAATGATCTCATCTGGTATATCTGTTTGGTTTGAGTTAACTTAACTAGCCTGCAGTGATACAACCAAGTGTTAGGATAGAGAAATGCTTTTTGAGAAAGGTCTTTTCCCACAAGGGTACGTGTTTTATTTGTGACTACTTGTGCACTTGTGGTTGGGTCACCAGGTCACCAAATGTTGATTCGCCGAGTGAGAAGACAATTGGATTTGGACGTGATTTTGTTGTAGTCCTAGTCGGTGTTGTTTGCTTCAAGTTAACGAGAGGGGGGGGGGGGGGTGGAAGATACATCTTTGAAGTCATTAGTGGGACGGATTAGAAGTTATTAGTGGAAAATATGAGAAATTATTAGTGAGCATCTTAGAATTTATAAGCAAATTCAAATAGTACCTCAGAAGTTTAGTGACAATCTTATATAAGTATAAGTTATTACTGGAACATCTTAGAAGTTATAAGTAAATACCTAATAAGTTTAGTGAACATCTTATAAGTTATTAGTGAATATTATTGTAGTTATTAGTGGGCATCTTATAGGTTATCATTATTAATGAATATTATTGAAGTTATTAGTGAATATCTTATAAGTTATTAATGAACATTATTAAAGCTATTATATTAGTGAACATCTTATAAGTTATTAGTGAACATCTTATAAGTTATTAGTGAACATTATTGAAGTTAGTGGGCATTATTTTAAAGTTATTAGTGGGCATCTTATAAGTTATTATTGAATATTATTGAAGTTATTAGTGAACATTGTATAAGTTATTAGTGAACATCTTATCAGTTATTAGTGAACATTATTGAAGTTATTAGTGAAAATCTAATCAGTTATTATGGAGCATTATTGAAGTTATTAGTGAATATCTTATAAGTTATTAGTGTATTGCCTTAGGAGTTATTAGTGTAATATTTAAGGAGTTATTAGTGTAATATCTTAGGAGTTGTTAGTGTATTATCTTAGGAGTTGTTAGTGTAACATCTTAGGAGTTGTTAGTGTAACATCTTAGGAGTTGTTAGTGTAACATTCTTAGGAGTTGTTAGTGTAATATCTTAGGAGTTGTTAGTGTAACATCTTGGGAGTTGTTAGTGTAATATCTTAGGAGTTGTTAGTGTAACATCTTAGGAGTTGTTAGTGTAACATTCTTAGGAGTTGTTAGTGTAATATCTTAGGAGTTGTTAGTGTAATATCTTAGGAGTTGTTAGTGTATTATCTTAGGAGTTGTTAGTGTAACATCTTAGGAGTTATTAGTGTAACATTTTAGGAGTTGTTAGTGTAACATCTTAGGAGTTGTTAGTGTAACATCTTAGGAGTTGTTAGTGTAACATCTTAGGAGTTGTTAGTGTAACATCTTAGGAGTTGTTAGTGTAACATCTTAGGAGTTGTTAGTGTAACATCTTAGGAGTTGTTAGTGTAACATTCTTAGGAGTTGTTAGTGTAACATTCTTAGGAGTTGTTAGTGTAATATCTTAGGAGTTGTTAGTGTAACATCTTAGGAGTTGTTAGTATAACATCTTAAGAGTTGTTAGTGTAACATCTTAGGAGTTATTAGTATAATTTATTGGGAGTTATTAGTGAACGTGCCAGGCATTAATAGTTGACATGTTATACTGCTTTCATGGGAATCTTTGTATTATTTAGTATAAGCAGTTAGATTGCCTCTTTTAAGTGAAGCATTCAGATCTGGCTGAGTTATTTTGTAAAGCATTAGATTAACATTTTTGCGTTATATATACACCAGGACTCCCTTTTAATGAAGTATGTAATAGTAACACACTAATCTGCCATACACATCATAACTGGCAACTAAGAGGGGTTCGTCTTGGAGCTGGCTTCCCCATCTTGTAGCAAAACCCAAATTCAGCCAATCATGAGCAAGTTATTCTCTGTGCAAATAAAATGGCTGCCTAGAGACGTAATCTTATCTTTGGACTTGTTGATGATTGGCTGGATCTTGTGGCTGAAGATTTTCTACGGGATGAGGAAGCCGGCCCCAAGCCCAGCCCTCCTTCATCACCTCTGATGACCTGTACGGTAGTTTACATTGTGATACTATTCTTTGCTTCCTTTAAGGAAGGGTGTTGGTAACATACAGGCTGTTTCCTCTTTAGTCTCTTCTTACGACATGAGTGGTGGTTGTAGTGTTAATAATATTCTTTGCTTCCTGTAGTTCTCTTATAACATGCATGATAGGTTACATTGTTAATATTCTTTGCTTCCTGTAGTTCTCTTATGACGTGCGTGATAGGTTAGTGTTACTATTCTTTGCTTTCTGTAGCCCTCTTAATATGCATGAAAGGTTACAGTGTTACTATTTTTTGATTCCCATAGTCCGCTTACGACATGCATGATAGGTTAGTGTTACTATACTTTGCTCCCCATAGTCCTTTTACGACATGCATGATAGATTAGTGTGTTACTATTCCTTGCTTCCCGTAGTCATCTTATGACGTGCATGATAGGTTAATGTTACTATTCTTTGCTTTCCATAGTCCACTTAACATGAATGAAAGGTTACAGTGTTACTATTCTTTGCTTCCCGTAGTCCACGTAACATGAATGAAAGTTTACAGTGTTACTATTCTTTGATTCCCATAGTCCTCTTGCAACATTCATGATAGATTAGTGTGTTACTATTTCTTGCTTCCCGTAGTCCTCTTATGACATATGTGATAGGTTAGTGTTACTATTCTTTGCTTCCTGTAGTCCTCTTACAACATGCATGATAGGTTAATGTTACTATTCTTTGCTTCCCGTAGTCCTCTTAGAACATGCATGATAGGTTATAGTCTTACTATTCTTTGCTTCTTTTTAAGGTCTCGATAACACACACAGTGTGTACTAGGATATGATTCTGCTACTGTCAGTACCTATAAAGCCATCTGGTTACATTTCATTTCATGACTAAAGAAATTGGTGATTGTTCATACTTAGCCTAAAATGTTAATAAATAACTTTAACTGGGCTAGAAAATGGAGTGGCTACAGTTGTATCTGTATTGACTGTGGAAGTACATTTAAAGTGACAAAAATAGAGTACATGTAGAAAAATGTGGCATTTAGTTTATGGAGATGATTGTTGGTTTAAGAGGAAGATTGAGATCACTATGTACTAGTTGTTTGCTGGTCTAAGAGAGAGATTGAGATCAACAAGCAGCGTCCATGGAATTACCAGGTTCTGAACTTACTGGGATCATTGTGAGCTCTGAAAACAGAACGAACAAAGCAACCCAGAATTATGATGGTTTTGGAGCAGATAAGTCCATGGCACCTCCTGTGGATTATGATTCTGAAGTTGATGAGTCCCTGGAACATGTGGGTTATGATATTTCCGCAATTGAGAAATTCCTGGCACCTGTGGATTACAATGTTTCAGAGTTAGTGTTTCGTGATATTAGCCAGAATGATCGTGATGTTCTGATGGCAGGGTTTGGCTCGGCTGTACCCAGCAGCAGTCCATCAAAATTGTGCAATAATAAGGGACATCCACATGGTGCAGGTGGCGGAGCCCACAACAGATCACATGACAGCATTGAGAGCCAACGCACAATCATCGAAGCTGATGACTTCTCAAGCTATCTAGCACAAGATGATGATGAGGAAGTTGATGATTTCAGAGACGAAGACATAGATTTTGATGTGAATGAGGAAGAAGATGGTGGAGTAGACATTTCGTTGCTGATGAGAGGAAGGAATAATCCATACATGTTGGATTTTACTGCTGGGCTTCATGCGGACGGGGATGTTGAAGATGATGATGATGGGTATGAGAATGCTGATGACACCCTTAGTGACCATGAAGGGGATGATCAGCCAGTGACCACTGCCAGGACAAACACAGACCAAAGAATCAGTTCTTGGATCAGACACAATGAAAGCATCCAGTCTCAGAGTCAAGGAAGGGAAGAAGTGGAGGATGAAGAATCTGAATCCCCGCCAAGAAATTTACGAGAAGAAATCAACAACAACATTGGGAAGTTTTCTCGGATTCTTCCTGCCTTGGCGCCTGGTCATGCTTCACCAGATTCAGCAATCCCTTCCAGCCTTGGTCACCCTGGGTACATTCCTAACTCAGAAACAGTAAGCCAAGAGATGTTGAATTACACTAGGCGAAACAGCTACACCCCTCCAACTAGTCCTGGCAGTTTGAAACCTCATAATCCAAAGATGAGTCAGCAGGTTTACCCAAAGCCAGTGCCTGAATCCTTGATGCCTACCAGGTTTGAGCCTGATTCACAAAGTAGTCCCATACTCCGACGAGCCCATCAAGAGACTGCCTTTCCTCATGACCGGAATCACAGTTTTACAAGTCGACAAGATTCTTTTATGTATCCTACCTCAGGAATTATAAAACCTCATGTTGCCAGCAGCAGTCATCAGAATAATGGCAACATATCGCCTTCTGGAAACATGTCTCCGCACTTGCAGTCATTTACTTTTGAAACTCCATTTGGTCGTTCAGCTTTCTTCTCTTCAAGTTTGGAGAATCTGTCATCAACTGGAAGGACAGACTATATATTCAGCAAATCTCCTCATGCTGTGGATATGCCTAGGAATTCCTCATTACAGAGTTCAGCAATGCTGCGAGGGACAAGTCTACCTAACATAGCAGATGTTGGAATGGGTGTATATCCAGAACTATGTAAAAACTGTGGGTTTTCCAGAAATGATTACCTCTTTAAAATCAGGTATGTACTGGGCTCTGTAATATGTGAGGAACATTTAGTTTCAGGTATGTACTTTGCTCTGTAAAATGTGAGGACAAGTTAGTTTCAGGGATGTACTTGGCTCTGTAGTATGTGAGGACAAGTTAGTTTCAGGGATGTACTTGGCTCTGTAATATTTGAGGACAAGTTAGTTTCAGGGATGTACTTGGCTCTGTAATAAGATATGTGAGGACAAGTTAGTTTCAGGGATGTACTTGGTTGGCTCTGTAATATGTGAGGACAAATTAGTTTCAGGGATGTACTTGGCTCTGTAATATGTGAGGACAAGTTAGTTTCAGGGATATACTTGGCTCTGTAATATTTGAGGACAAGTTAGTTTCAGGGATGTACTTGGCTCTGTAATAATATATGTGAGGACAAGTTAGTTTCAGGGATGTACTTGGCTCTGTAATATGTGAGGACAAGTTAGTTTCAGGGATGTACTTGGCTCTGTAATATGTGAGGACGAGTTAGTTTCAGGGATGTACTTGGCTCTGTAATATGTGAGGACAAGTTAGTTTCAGGGATGTACTTGGCTCTGTAATATGTGAGGACAAGTTAGTTTCAGGGATGTACTTGGCTCTGTAATATGTGAGAACGAGTTAGTTTCAGGGATGTACTTGGCTCTGTAATATGTGAGGACAAGTTAGTTTCAGGGATGTACTTGGCTCTGTAATATGTGACAAGTTAATTTCAGCTATGATATGTTATGTTTAGTTTAGTTTAGTCGTTGGATCAACATCACGGCACACGGTTTAACCCATAAGTGCTCCGTTTTCCTCCTAACTCAAACCTGAGTCTGGAGAAACTCAGCTCAATGCACGAACTCCGTTGCATCGGCAAGGTTCCTGAAATACTTTTGGGTAGATTTTTAACTCGAAATTTTGCCCTGGAAGCGCTGTTAGGCTACTCTTTTTCGATTTCCAACCGCCGAGGGATTTTTTACATGTGCAACAATACACACGGGTGTCCGATCTCACTACCCAGAGACCAGGGGAAATTTTATTACTGGAAGTCCAGGTGGATTTTTTAAATAAATCCCGGTCCTCACCGGGGCCTGAACCCGGAACCTCCAGCACTCGAGGCGGACACCATACCTCGAGACCACTCAGCCCCCTAATATTATGTTGAATGATGTCACTGCACATTGGGCATTGCCATGTGTGCTCAGCCCTCCCATGAAGCAGCCATCGTAAAGTATTTCTGCTGACTGTTGCCATGAGGAGTTGATTATGGTATCTCCTGTCTTGACCTCGAAGGCAGCATTGATGTGCTTGACCAGGCTTTGCTTCCAATCTTTAGTTGGGCCAGTGGTGGAGACTTACCAGTATCCACCAGCAGAGTTCAAACTGCATTGATTATATAGGGTGTTTGTAGTCTCACTACATTTTGTATGTAGAACACATTTGAAAACATTCTTTCTTCCATTGATAACACCATTCTGTTCGGAGTGGAAAGAATTACTCCAGCAGACGACAGTCATTCGCTGCATATTGCTTCACGATGGACTGTGGAGCACATTTTTGATGACATTATGTACTTCATTTTTCAAAGTTGCTCTACATACAAAGTGTAGTGAGACTTTACAACACCCAGTATTAGCCGTGTTCATGCTTCTTCCCTTTTGTTATGGTGCATTGTTTGTCAGCTGGTCTGCGTGTTCATTACCTTTTTCACTGACATGGCTGGGGTCGTACATTCAGGCGGGTGATGTGTGAAGGATGATTTCCTAATGTTTCAGATGTTTACTGGGCTCTGTAATATGTGAGGAAGAGTTAGTTTGTGCCATGTACCTGTGATATCCATCTGATTCTTGATTTACCAGTAGCCCTATGGTCAGAGCTTCTTTGATGATAGATACAAAGCACACATTTTGGTACTATGAGTGGGGGGGGGGGGGGGGTGGGCGGGGGGCGCTGCAGTAGGCTAGGGTAAGAAGCTGGCTTTCTCCAGTCGAGCTGAAAGGTGCCATTAGAAGTAATTGCGTCATAATACACCAGATGCATGATACTTACCTTTCTGAAGCTAGGGTGGTGGTCAGGTGGGCATATTAAGTGGCAAAATTGTGGGACTATACTATCAGCAGTGGATGCATGCCATCAAACTGACTGACAGGGTATAGATGGAAAACAGGAGACAGACACTGGGACTCCGGCCCAATTCTGACAACAGAATGTGTTTTTATGATCTGTATTTGGTAGTGTTGTAGAATGTGTGTTGATGTTGGGTTGTTTGTCCACACTTAGTTGTTGTTGTGGAGCGTACTCTGAGCTTTGTGTACATGTGGTTGTTCAGTCTTTTATGCTCATGCTAATTCAGTGGTCCTCTCTAGCCTTAGTTACACAGGTTACATTCCTAACTCAGAAAGAGTAACCTCAGAGTAATTGAAATACATCATGCAAAGCTGTCCATCCGTCCATCCGTCCGTCCGTCTGTCTGTCTGTCTCTTCATTAAACACCACACCATATTCTAGTTCTAAGTTGAGTCACGAACCGACATCACATCTCTCAGGACCCATATATGCCCCATCCTCATCTACAACAGCAAGCGAAGAGTCCTAATACTAATGGTACTAGTAGCAGTCTTGATTATGTGTCGATTGGGTCTTTCCTCAGAGTTTTGAGTGCCAGATGGATCCTCTGGACACTCACGCAGCTCCATTCTCTCAGAGCCAGGAGGATCCATCAGTTCTTCTGAACTATATACACGATTCCAAAGAGCCTTGACCACATCTGCCTTATCATGCACCAATCCAGTTATTCTAATTATTCAGAGTTCTTGTTGTTGTTGTGTCAGAAACCTCACACCACGAAGATGAGCCTACACTTATCCAAGCTAAAACCACTGCCTGAATCCCTGGTGCCTAATCCTCATTAACAAAGTAGTCATAATCTCCGAGGATCCCTTGAAGAGAATGTCTTTAATCATGAGTGGAATCACAGTTATGCAAGTCACATGGGTCTGAAAAATGTTGTCTTTAGATACCCCCGTAACTAATTCATGTCAAATAAAGCAAATGTAAAACTTACATATTTACTGTCATTTTGTGAGGTGAGGCATGCACTCGTGGTAAAAAAAAAGTACCAGGACAGTGCTCTGAAAGGCCTACACCACTGTCGGTTCCCCAGTCTTTGTCTAGCTGCAACATGCAACGAAGCATGAACAAGTCGAACCACTGAAGCACAAATTGTATGTTTTTATCACATCATGATGTATCTTGAATCTAATCAATCAATCCAATGTGCTAGTTGAATGAGAGGATGAAGAACGGCAGCAGTGAACCGTAACAGCAGATGTATACTTCTGTAACGCAGGTTGCTGCAGACACAGCTGGAGAAGACTGAGAAAGAGCTGAAGAAGAAGGAGAAACAGTGGGCAGCTGACTTGGGAGAGCTGAGGAAAGACAATGACCGCCAGCAGAAGGTCATTGCTCAGGTAAGTCTCTCCTTTCTAACATTTGTTTCTCAAAATGTATTGGTTTTGATATCAGGTGTGTTTACTTTGAAGACAACATATTTTGTTTGTTTATTTGCTTTTTTTGGATGTTTTATTGTGACATCATTATGATTGCATTTCTGTATTGCTTTATGAGTAGTTTCCTTGAAGCCCAACTTGAGTGATGGCTTCAGCTTGTTGAAGAAGCTGAAAGATTATAATGTTAAAGAAGATGTTTCACTAAAAACTATGGGCACACGGTCCATTATAATGTGTATTTACCATTGTTGGTGTCTGGGGGTTTTATCATTGCTGGTGTCTGTCTGGGAGTTTAACCATTGATGGTGTCTGTCTGGGGGTTTAACCATTGATGGTGTCTGTTCTAGTCTTTTACCATTCCCAATGCTTGTCTGAGGTTTTCACCATTTCTGGTGTCTTTCTGGTGATTGTAAGGGCTGAGGAATAAATAATATGCAGTTCAGGCATTTCTTGTTATGTTTGAGCTGATAGGTACAGCTCTTTGCTATACCAGATTAGGGTATGTGTTATCCCCAAATGTGAGATTCCCCTTGGCCACTTGCCTCTCCAGGTTCTGTTTCTAAGTCCTATATTTATGATGCAGAGTTTAAAAAGAATTTAAAAGGCAAGGCGATTGATTTCATTACATCGGTTTTTATCCCATTTGGCTCGGCTCTCCACAGGACGTCCTGCAAAAGCATAGCAAAAAACATGAATTCTGTAGTTCCAGCGACGACTCCCAGGAGTCTCCAAGATATGTGCTCTCTTGAACCAAATGGTGTAGCCTAGAATCGAACTCGCAATCTTCAGAGCATGAGACAGACAACGAAACCACTTTGCCACAAAGATTCAACAAAGTACCCGCCACACAATGATACTGTCTTTCTTGTCTGTATCTGTTAATATTGACTTCTTTATTTTCAGCTTCGGCAGAGAAATAGAGTAGGTATTGCCTGCTTTTGCAAGTCCATGAACATTAGACACTAATACATGACTCATATCTCACCTATGTCGGTTGCATGCACTCACATCTCACCTGTGTTAGTGGCATTGACTCATGTCTCGTGCATGTTTATGACACTGAATCTCAAGCCACCTGTGAAACTGACACTGACTCACATCTCACCTGTGTAACTGACACTGACTCACATACCACCTGTGTAACTGACACTGACTCTCATACCACCTGTGTAACTGACACTGACTCACATCTTACCTGTGCAACTGATACTGACTCTCATACCACCTGTGTAACTGACTGACTCACATACCACCTGTGTAACTGACACTGACTCACATCTTACCTGTGCAACTGATACTGACTCTCATACCACCTGTGTAACTGACTGACTCACATACCACCTGTGTAACTGACTGACTCACATACCACCTGTGTAACTGACTGACTCACATACCACCTGTGTAACTGACTGACTCACATACCACCTGTGTAACTGACACTGACTCACATCTTACCTGTGCAACTGATACTGACTCTCATACCACCTGTGTAACTGACTGACTCACATACCACCCGTGTAACTGACTGACTCACATACCACCTGTGTAACTGACTGACTCACATACCACCTGTGTAACTGACTGACTCACATACCACCTGTGTAACTGACTGACTCACATACCACCTGTGTAACTGACACTGACTCACATCTTACCTGTGCAACTGATACTGACTCTCATACCACCTGTGTAACTGACTGACTCACATACCACCTGTGTAACTGACTGACTCACATACCACCTGTGTAACTGACTGACTCACATACCACCTGTGTAACTGACTGACTCACATACCACCTGTGTAACTGACACTGACTCTCATACCACCTATGTAACTGACAGTGACTCTCATGCCACCTGTGTAACTGACACTGACTCACATAACACCTGTGTAACTGACACTGACTCACATCTCACGTGTGTAACTGACACTGACTCACATACCACCTGTGTAACTGACACTGACTCACATCTCATCTGTGTAACTGACACTGACTCTCATGCCACCTGTGTAACTGACACTGACTCTCATAGCACCTGTGTAATAACACTGACTCACATCTTACCTGTGTAACTGACAGTGACTCTCATGCCACCTGTGTAACTGACACTGACTCACATAACACCTGTGTAACTGACACTGACTCACATCTCACGTGTGTAACTGACACTGACTCACATACCACCTGTGTAACTGACACTGACTCACATCTCATCTGTGTAACTGACACTGACTCTCATGCCACCTGTGTAACTGACACTGACTCTCATAGCACCTGTGTAATAACACTGACTCACATCTTACCTGTGTAACTGACAGTGACTCTCATGCCACCTGTGTAACTGACACTGACTCTCATGCCACCTGTGTAACTGACACTGACTCACATACCACCTGTGGAACTGACACTGACTCACATCTCACCTGTGTAACTGACACTGACTCACATCTCACCTGTGTAACTGACAGTGACTCTCATGCCACCTGTGTAACTGACACTGACTCACATAACACCTGCGTAACTGACACTGACACATCTCAACTGTGTAACTGACACTGACTCACATACCACCTGTGTAACTGACACTGACTCACATCTCATCTGTGTAACTGACACTGACTCTCATGCCACCTGTGTAACTGACACTGACTCACATCTCACCTGTGTAACTAACACTGACTCTCATACCACCTGTGTAACTGACACTGACACTCATAGCACCTGTGTAACTGACACTGACTCACATCTTACCTGTGTAACTGACAGTGACTCTCATGCCACCTGTGTAACTAATACTGACTTACATCTCACCTGTGTAACTGACAGTTACTCGCACACCATCTGTGTAACTGACAGTGACTCTCATACCACCTGTGTAACTGACACTGACTCACATCTCACCTGTGTAACTGACACTGACTCACATCTCACCTGTGTAACACACTGACTCACATCTCACCTGTGTAACTGACACTGACTCACATCTCACCTGTGTAACTGACACTGACTCACATCTCACCTGTGTAACTGACACTGACTATCATACTACCTGTGTAACGGACACTGACTCGCATCTCACCTGTGTGACACTGACTCTTATACCACCTGTGCAACTGACACTGACTCTCATACCACCTGTGTAACTGCCACTGACTCTCATACTACCTGTGTAACGGACACTGACTCACATCTCACCTGCATCAGTGGTCCTACCATTGGCCTGTTGGCATGTTTTACAACACAACACAACAGCATGCAATCCTAACGACCGTATTTATAACAAGTAACACAGACGATCATGCATGAGGCTAGGCCAGGATTAGCTCACCCGTTTCTAATGTTCTAATCACTGTTCTGTTAATTCTTAACCAACCTGCAACTCCTTTCTAATTTATTATCCTTAGCCCTTTCCAACTGGAAGCCACAGTAGCGTAGTGACTAGATTCTCGGCTTCCAGACCAGTGGTGATAGGGTTTGATTCTGCATCGAGACGGATTTTAAAATTGACCTGTTTCTAGGTTGACCCAGCCTGACATTGGCACCAGGAAATTTCGGAGGAAATAAAGGCGGCTTGCATGATACTGACCACATGACCCACTGAGTGCTGATTGGTCAATGAAAATACGAGTCTAGCTCCATATGTCCATTGTAAAAGGGTCCTTACATTTCCAATCTGCTCCTCCTTGGGAAGGTTAACCCAGTCAACAACAAATGCGGATGTGTCGGCTTAATGACGCAAGAACACAGCTCTGCTGTAAACACGCATAACACAATCACGTCTGAAAAAACTCTCCGGATGAACACGGAAGAAAAAGAAGAAGACAACCTGCTCCTAACCTTCCTTTCCTCTTTCCATTTCTCAATATTGTGTCTTCTAACGTATTTCTCCCTTTCTGTCTTACTTTCATTCCATTCTCATTTTCTTTGCTTTCTTTATATTTTCTTTCTTTTGCTTCTTCTCTCCTGTCTTTTCTTTGCCGGTGTTTTTGTTGTTCTCGCCGTTCTCCTATTCTTCCTCTCTTTCTTCCATTTTAACAATGAATTCTAAACTAACACTAACCACAGACCAGCCTAATACATCACAGTCTGTCAGAATAATTCTGGGATGGATGTCTGGTCATTCAGACATGCCAGAAAATGATAACACAGACACATTAACAAAGAGAGCATCTCCATCATTGAGTTAGTCTTGTGATCGTGAAATACCCGAAACCCATGTGTAGGAGATATGACCAACCACAGCCTGGTCTCAGACAGTTCATATGTGTTATCTTCAGTTTAGGCCTGGTTACATCCGAATGTACCACTTCACAGATGTGAAGTTTCAGTACTGCTCTTGCACACCTCACTGATTACTTGGAGAGGGGAAGGGGACCGCTACAATATGATCCCACTGGAAATGGTACCTTGAGATCAGACTAGGAGGAAAGTCTACATGAATTTCACTACTATAAATGCAAGCCCTTTTCATTCCTCTACTGACCTGAATGCCAGTGCATCAAACTTAAAAGTTCTCAGTTTCCCAGAGGATTCACCAATCAATCAACCAACCAGCCAATCAACCAACCAACCAGTCATCCAACCAACCAACTTACCTACCTACTGATCAAGGAAGGAAGTATGAATGGATGGATGGATAGGTGGGTCGGTGGGTGGGTGGGTGGATGGATCTATCCATCCATCCATCATCCATCCATCCATCCATCCATCCAGCCATTGAACCAACATCAACATTTAAACCAACAAAACACCTCGTAAAATTAGTTTGTAGAGGAGATTGATTGAACATCTGGGCTAAAGGCAACACTGGGAAAGATTTCTCTGGATGTATATAGTTAAAAACCAGGTCCCAATGACAGTGTTAACTGTCTTGCAATGTCTTGCTCTGAACGCAGCACATACCACTCAATAGGCAAAATTAAACCACTGCATTCCCCACATTGCATACCAATGACATACTTGGTGACCAACTTTGAGTGTCAAGCAGTTGATGACAGTATAGAACTGTTCTTTCCTCTGCCTTCTCATCCACTACTCTTGATCTCCCACCATAGCATAGCCCCCTGACCAACTCACATCAACCCACCCCATCTTCTGCTGTCTTCTGCAGCTCTTTCCTTTTGTTCCCCATATTATTCAGCTCTGTCTGTAACTCTCTTCTCCATGTGTTCTAGGTCTCGCTATATTTCTTTTGCCCTGTGGTCATCTCCATGTGTTTTTTGGTCTTGCTATATTTTATTTGCCCTGTGGTCATCTCCGTGTGTTCTAGGTCTTCCTATATTTCTTTTGCCCTGTGGTCATCTCCGTGTGTATTTAGGTCTCGCTATATTTCTTTTGCCCTGTGGTCATCTCCGTGTGAGTTTAGGTCTCACTATATTTCTTTTGCCCTGTGGTCATCTCCATGTGTTTTTAGGTCTCACTATATTTCTTTTGCCCTGTGGTCATCTCCATGTGTTTTTAGGTCTCACTATATTTCTTTTGCCCTGTGGTCATCTCCATGTGTTTTTAGGTCTCACTATATTTCTTTTGCCCTGTGGTCATCTCCATGTGTTTTTAGGTCTCACTATATTTCTTTTGCCCTGTGGGTTCAGGAAAAAAGACTTTCTAGTTATCCCGTTATCAGGTTTAATTAATGTGTGTCCTATCCAGTGTCGGCACCTGTTCCTCACCTCGTCATTCTCTGAAATCTAATTGTATTCCTGAGTTCTACATTAGTTAATTCCATTATAACATTTCAGCCTTCCTCTTGTGTGCCAGCACCAGTTAATCAATAGTTGTAATTTATTATTAAATAATTCACTCTCCATGTTTCTGATCCATGAAGCCATACTGATTTAATGGTAGATTTAAATAATATATGTTTAGTACAAGGTTTCATTTCTATTAACTTCCTCAAGTTTCTTGGTTCTATGAAAACTCCTCTTACATTTGGTAATTTTATTTTAATATCTCTATCTGTTTTCTATGTTTGTCTACATTTCTACCTAAATATGTATCTGATTCCATCTCTTGAAGTGAGGTTTCACCCAAGGGAGACTGGGCTGTTATTTGCTTGGTTTATTCTCATGATCTTTGTCTTTTCGCTTGGACTTGTTTGGACCTAATTGTTGTGACCTCCCTTCAAGTATGTCTAGTTAATCTTATATCTGATTTCATGTGTGAGACAGAAGGGTTATGTCACCAGCCATCTAGTTGCTCTGTCAGAGTCGGTTGAATTCCATTTCTTGTGGTAGTCATTGTTGTCATTATAATCCAGTCCTTAGTCGCTGAGAATAATACATGTGACAAAATTACAGATGTCTTTTTCATTTCTATTCTTATTTCAAATGTATCTGTTAGTTTTCTGTCATGAAGAACTGTGGTTTTCAAGTCTTGTATATTTCTTTTATTATGGTAATGATTTTCTGTGTTATCCTCTAGTGTCTCATCAGTTTGTAAAAGGATTCCGTATTAATACTGTATTTCTTGTTCTGTGGCCTTTCTTGTTCTAATATCTTTCCTGTTTGATGTATTACTTGCTCTATTGTCTTTCTTGTTCAGGACAGCCAGATATAACATCGTCATCGTCGTCGCCACTGCCATCATCATCAAGCTTTTCAGCCCTTGGGATGGTCGTGAAGCTTCCTTATAATTTCATACCATAGTTTCCAGCCTCCTGATATCACAAGCATCTGTTAAGATTATCATTTATAAGTGTGGTTATGTTGATTGTAAAGCAAATGAGATGTCTGCAAACACTAAACACAGAATGCTGTAGATCAAATGATATGTCTTCTCAAAGACACAACACAGAATGCCGTAGACCAAATGAGATGTCTGCCAACACACTAAACACAGAATGCTGTGTGCCTTTAGTTGTATTGCAGTGTGTAATTTCTGTAGCATGCCTGGTTCTTCCACCAAGTGCCCAGTTGTGGATTTCGATTGTTGTTATTATAACCACAGTTCACATTAGCAGTTTCTTCAGTCTAACAGTTGTATTACATTAACAATCATAACTTCAACACAACAGTTGTAATTTCCAAATGATAGTTCCAACTTCAGCATAAGAAATGTATCTTCAGCATGATAGTTATAACTTTAATATGACAAATCACTTTAGTGTAAAATAATATGAATTGTGTACAAGGTTTGTCCAGGAAGCAAAGTTACTTACCTGGAGGTCTGAAACCATAATTCTCTGCAAAATACTCTCCTTGGGACTGTAAACACTTCTCCCAGCAGTTCTGCCATTATTGGAAGCATGTCAAGAGTACAGCAAAGCCATCATGTTCTGCATTGTCTTCTAGTGACTCAAACTGGGTCCTGTTAAGCTTGGGAAACTGCCAACAAAAAATCTCAAGAAGCTATGTTGGGCGAGTAGGGAGGCTGACAAATCAAAGAGCGTACCACATGGTGGTAATCCACCACCTTGGTGATGCTGTGCAATGCTAATGAATGGACCTGTGGGTTTCAGAACTTTGCAGCTCCATCATGAGAACATGCCACTTATTCTTCACGTCTGATTCAAATTGTTTTGCCAAACACAATACCCCTCTGGTTGGTCAGAGTTGTAGGGCTTTGGGTTGACCCGGCCTTATAATAATGGGAGCCAGGCAATTTATAGAATATTTGGGGAATTGTCTGGGAATAACAAGTGATGAGAATTGGAACTGACCACCCTCTCATATGCCATGACCTAGAATATGTGAAGGCCAGACACTTCACACCTCAACAGCATTATCTGCCATGTGACTATCTTGATCTTTTATCAGCTTATCTGGAGATCAACATGGCTAAATGGATACAAGCACCCGGCCTTAAACATCCGGTGTGCTGATGCTGAGGTAAGGGGTTAAACCTCTACACCGGTCAGTTGGACTACAATGTTGACTTTTTGTCCTTGACTTGGGGACGTAAATTACAAGTACTTCAGAAGTCGGAGTGGGTTCGCCTGAATGTGAGGGACACTGGTAATAGGGAAAGTGAATCCACTTGCAAAAAATCAGTCCAGTGCACTAGTAGCAGTCGCACGAGTGTGGACTACCCTTGAGTTCAAAGCAAGTGAATGCCCCCCCCCCCCCCCCCCAAAAAAAAAAAAAAAAAACTTACCTGTTTATTCACCTACATGCCTTTCCTTCTGAGCTTTGGGTTTGAGACAGTTCACAGTGGGTTGGATACAGTTCACAATGGGTTGCAGACAGCTCACAATGGGTTGGAGACAGTTCACAATGGGTTGCAGACAGTTCACAATGAGTTGGAGATAGCTCACAAGTGTTGCCTCGGCCTTTAAATAGAGATATATATGCTGCCCTACACTTCCCAAACAATGCCTTAAGCCACCAAATAAATTGTGCTTCTCTGTTACCAGAGTCTGACCCTGGGCCCAGAAGCCAGAATTGAAGCCACCATGCAGCACGAGATTACACGGCTGACCTCAGAGAACCTGGTAAGATTCTTGTTACTGTCGGCTCATTAAAAAACAACTGCTCGTTAGTGAGTATAGAATCATTGCTAGGGTTCTCTTGCAGGGGACATCAAGGGCTGAGAAATAAAACCATGTTCAGGGTTTGGATTTTCTGTGGACATCGTAGACCCCGAGGTAGACCAAGAAGACGGTGGAGAGATAATATATATACAGACTTACAAGCACTTGGAATCAACGACTGGCAAGAGAAGGTCAACCAGAGAGACGAATGGAGATGGATTGTATCTGCAGCAAAGAACCTCAATGGCTTGGAATGCTGAAGAAGAAGAAGAAGATTGAAAATCTGCTTGAAGTTCTTCTTATAGTCCTTCCTGTGTAGTGTTTTTGGTCATTTCTATCCACAGCCTTCTGTCTCATGTACCGCCAATGATTTCTGATACAGCTGTTCCTCCATATCATGATGTCAAATTATCCAGCATGTTCTCTCTTGGTCCTTCCCGCCTCTTCTCCCCTCCAACTGTCTTATTGTCACAATGTACTCCAGCTTACACTTTCTCATGACATACCCAAAGAATGTTGACTGTCTTCTTCTGATGGAAGCAACTAGTTACTCACCTCAAGTGAACTGACATGCAATTCATGTTTATTATGTAAATCACGAAATGGATTCAGGTTTTAGAGATACATAGTAACAGTTAATCACATAGTCCACATATCCTTTACAGGACATCGCTGTCAACACCAGCATTTTACCACTGTCATTGATTTCTTGGGAAGATTATCCTTAGTAGTTTGCCATTGCATTCTGAGCGGCCGGCTCACTTATCCCGTAAGTTGTTTGTCCATCAAGAATGATGATGACCATTCATTTCATCCAGTGGGGTTGAAAGTTTGGAGCCGTGAGTTCTAAGATGGCTGATAAGGCCTATTTTGGCTCGAAATGATCTTTGACAATGTGGACAAAGAATGCTTGACGTTTCTGGAGAAGGATTTCCTGCAGTGGTTTTTCTGTCCTGCCTTTTCTTCACAGTTCTTGCAGTCCTTGTTGCCTCACATGTGACTGCACCCTTGCGTAATGATGCATGCCACAAATTTCGGTCTCTGGCTGCAGTCTTCCAGGTGTCATGATGAATTCCAAAAGCATTCAGTGAGATTTTCAGAGTGTCTTTAAAGCGTTTCCTCTGGCCGCCTTGGGAGCGTTTACCACAATGCAGCTCGTCGTAAAAAATTAATTTAGGGAGCCTGTGATCTGGCATGCAAGTTAAGTGACCAGCCCAGCGAATCTGATTCTTCATTAGTAGAGTGGATAGTGGGCATGGACGCTCTTTCTAGGACTTCAGTATCTGGGATTTTGTCTTGCCATTTAATCTTCAAATCTTCCCGTAAATTACCAACACGATGAGAACCGCTTCCAATTCTCACGCGCTGCGTTACCGTACGTGGATAAACGGGATTACGGAGAAAGTCGTTTAACTCCTAGGCCAGGGAGACCGACAATCACATAGTAGGAAGTAAATATTATAAACACATTCATGTGGCCATGTGGTTAAACTATCTACCATGTGCCCAGAAGGTAATGGGTTTGCTTTCGGACCCCTTCATTCGGTTTGTGAGTGCAGTTGTTTTTGGAGACTCTTGGGGGTCGTTGCTGTAGCTACAGAATTTGTGCTATGTTCGATGTTTATGACAGGCGGTTAGCTGCTCTGCAGAAAGAGACTTAGCTATCTAGGGTAGAACCTGGTGCAGTGAAGTAAGTCTTCTTGTCTTATTACCCCTGGTTATTGTCTACACACACAAACACACACCACACACTCACTCATGGTTCTGTCACCCAGCTACTGAGTTAAGTGCGTGGAGCGATACTGTGAGCTGTGGATTTTGTGTGCGGTGCTTTTACATCTATCCGCGGTTATTTGTATCGTCAACTGCATGTCAGAAAAATGGTGGCCGGCCGTTTGCTGAACTAACTGGTTTTGCCTTATGCAGTAATGTGTGGCTGCTGGTTTTCTAGTGATTGCCGCTTCCATTGACGATGAACTATATTTTTCGTGGCAGACTTTTGTGTTGGCATTCTGGCAGCGGCCTTATGCATAGTATATCTGTGCAGGCTGTTGGCTTGTGGAGACTCCTGTCTGTTCCATTTTTCACATGGGGCAGTGAGGAGCATTTTATGTGATAGAGCATTATCGGAGCATTATGGAGTCAACTCTTTGCTGTGGAGTAGGAACCGCAACTAACATGCCTAATGACTAACACCCACTCAACATGGTCTGTCTGTCTATTTGTTTGTCCCTGTATTATTGTGTTGTATACATTTACGTCCTATATAGTGGTTCTACTTATGCATCCTTGTTGTAGGATCTGCGAGAGTCCATTGACAAACAGACAGACCAGATCCGCAAGCTGAAGAAAATGCTCAAGGTTTATGCCAGAAAATTGAAGGATGGTGAAGGTAAGAGATGGGGAAAATGTGGGAGAATGGTCTGCATGAAAGAATGTAACATCCACTGGGGAGTATATAAGATCTAGAGGAGACAGCTTTAGTATACATGCCAGAGAATTTAAGTCCCACATTTGATATTTTAATATTCACATGGAGGAGAGAATTTAAGATCTACATTTGAGAATGTGAGATCCCAACATTGTAGGCTTCATGGTGCAGGTAGGAGAATTTAAGATTCAAAATTGAGATTCTAGGATCCATATGGGAAGGTGTAGCGTGCATGTTGGAGAAAATAAGATCCACAAAGTGATGGGACAAATCCACATGTGTAAATGTTTGTTGTGGGTATGAGAATTTAAGATTCACATTTCAGAACATAAGATTCACATAGGGGAATGTTGATTGCTTGTGGGAAAATTTAAGATCCACATGAGAGAATGCAGGATGCAAGTAGGAGAATTTCTGAGTTTCATGTGAAATGCTTTTGAATCTGCCCGAGGTATTTTGGAACGTGACTGCATGTTCTGTGTGATGGCAGCTGGCTATGTCCCAGAGTTGACCGGTTTTTGCCTTATGCAGAAATGCGTGGCTGCTGGGCTTCTGGTTGACTGCCACTACCATCGACGATGAACTGTATTTTCGTGGACTGTGTGGGTGAACATCCAGATGGGAAAATGACTACTGATTCCATCAGAAATGAACTGGATATTTCGTGGGGGACTATTGTGTTGACATTCTGGCGGCGGCATTATGCACAGTGTATCTGTGCAGGCTGTTGTTTGTCGAGACTCCTGTCTTTTCCACTTTTCACATGGGGCAGTGAGGATAATTTTGTGTGATATTCACTGGCACAGGAACAGAGCATTATGGGGACCACACTTTGCCGTGAAGTTAGAATCTTGGCTGGCTGACTGACTAATTAGCATAGAAATTTGAAAGTACTGCAATAAGGTTTGAGTATATATTCTGCTTATCGTGTCAACTTGTTTGTTCTATTGTCTGTATTTCCCCATAACAGCAGCAGAAATTGCAGCTGAACTGGAGAATGAAGAAAGGGCTGCTAATTCGGATGCTATAGCCACCGTTATCCATCGAGAGAGGTCTTACATGGGCATGTTGGAGTACAAGAAGGAGGATGAGGCAGCACTCATCAAAAACCTTGTCCTAGGTTTGTGTTCCATGAGGTTTTGTGTGTGTGTGAGAGAGAGAGAGAGAGAGAGAGAGAGAGAGAGAGAGAGAGAGAGAGAGAGAGAGAGAGAGAGAGAGAGAGAGAGAGAGAGAGAGAGATGTTGGTTATCTTAACTCTGAAAGGAAGATTTGAAACTTCTTTACATATCTAGTGCTTACAATAGAGATGTTAGCCTTAGATGTTGGCATTTGGAGATGCTTGCATCATTGATATATGTTGGTTATCTGGATCCTGAAAGGAAGATTGTTTATTTGAGACTTTTTTTTGCATCCTTTACAATGGAGATGTTGACATTGTTGCCTAGACAGTGAATGAGTTTCACTGTTCCTTGACACACTGTGCCATAAGTTCGATATCAGCTGCAGATGAATTTGAGGCAGCTGGCTTTGCATTGATTTTTATAGTATTAGTGTTGGTTGTTCAGAAAGTAATGGCAAACTACTGAGTGTAAAAATTCTTCAGTAAATCACAAGAAGTCAAAACAATGCTGGTGTTGATTGCGATATCCTGTAAAGGACATGCATCTGATGTTTTAAACAATGAGGATAGATTTATTTGAGGCAGTTTCTGATGGTTGTGTAGCTAAAAGGGAAATCAAATCTGTTTGAGACTCTTTTGTTTATATAGCTGACAGGGACCGAGATAAATAAAATGGGCGAGGATATGGAGCGAGCTGCAGGAGATAAAAAATAATAGTATGACTTGACCTCAGGAGGTTGAGGACCTTTGCCCCAAATGAGAGGCCCAATACTAATGGTACCAGGACCGGTCTGATTATGTTTAGGTCTAGCCTTTTTTGAGTGTCAGCCAGATCCTCTGGTCACTTCCTGCAGCACCAGTCTCTCCAGGTCATGATGGTCTGTCTGTTATCTGGTGGGAAATAACATGTTTGAAGCTTTGTGTGTTTTTGATATCTGTTATTTGGGAGGTTTATGACATTTCTTTGAGGCTCTGTTTGTGTTATCTGATGGGAAATATTCATTTTAGGTATTGTATGAATGGGTATCTGGTAGGAAATAACATTTATTTGAGGATTTGTATGCTTTAGTTATCTTATGGGAAATAACATTTAATTTTAGGTTTAGTATGCTTCAGTTATCCAGTGGGAAATAACATATATTTGAGGCTTTGTATGCTTGAGTTATCCTGTGGAAAATATTTATTTAAGGCTTTGTATGCTTGAGTTATCCTCAGGGAAATATTCATTCGAGGCTTTGTTAGCTCCAGTTATCTTGTGGGAAATATTTATTTTTAGCTTTGTATGCTTGAGTTATCCTCTGGGAAACATTTATTTAAGGCTTTGTATGAATGGGTTATCTGGTGGGAAATAACATTTATTTGAGGCTTTGTATGCTCCAGTTATATGGTGGGAATATTTATTTGAGGCTTTGTATGCTCCAGTCATCTGGTGAGAAATATTTATTTGAGGCTTTGTATGCTCCAGTTATCTTGTGGGAAATATTTATTTGAGGCTTTGTAAGCTACAGTTATCTTGTGGAAAATATTTATTTTAAGCTTTGTATGCTTGAGTTATCCTCTGGGAAACATTTATTTGAGGCTTTGTATGCTTTATTTGTGTTGTTTCCCTTTCTTTGTGTGCTGCATTCGTTCTGTCTCGATCTATGAGGAGCCACGGTGGCATCGTAGCTAGTGTTCTTGCTTGCTAAGACAGCGTTCACTGTTCAATCCCCAGCAGTAGCAGGAGTCTTTTTTCTGTCTAGTACGAATCTAAGGTCAACCTAACCTCATACAATGGGTACAGGATATTTTTGGTGGGAATTGTCTTGGAAGGGAAGGTAGTGAGGAGGGGGTGGGGGGTGGGGGGGGGGAACTGGTCATCTGGTCACCTGAGGAGTGGAACTGGTCACCTTAGGAAGGGAATTGGTCACCCGAGGAGGGGAACTGGTCACCTGAGGAAGGGAACTGGTCACCTGAGTAAGGGAATTGGTCACCCGAGGAGGGGAGCTGGTCACCCGAGGAAGGGAATTGGTCACCCGAGGAAGGGAATTGGTCACCTGAGGAAGGGAACTGGTTACATGAGCAAGGGAACTGGTCACCTGAGGTCACCTGAATTGGTCACCCAAGGAGGGGAACTGGTCACCTGAGGAGGAACTGGTCACCTAAGGAAGGGAACTGGCCACCCAAGGAAGGGAACCGGTCACCTTAGGAATGGAATTGGTCACCTGAGGAGGGGAACTGGTCACCTGAGGAAGGGAACTGGTCACCTGAGGAGGGGAACTGGTCACCAGAGGATGGGAACTGGTCACCTGATGAAGGGAACTGGTCACCTGAGGAAGGGAACTGGTCACCTGAGGAAGGAAACTGGTCACCTGAGGATGGGAACTGGTCACCAGAGGAGGGGAACTGGTCACCTGAGGAAGGGAACTGGTCACCTGAGGAAGGGAACTGGTCACCCAAGGAGGGAAACTGGTCACCTGAGGAAGGGAACTGGTCATCTGAGGAAGGGAATTGGTCACCCGAGGAGGGGAGCTGGTCACCCGTGGAAGGGAACTGGTCACCTGAGGAAGGGAACTGGTTACATGAGGAAGGGAACTGGTCACCTGAGGTCACCTGAATTGGTCACCCAAAGAGGGGAACTGGTCACATGAGGAGGGGAACTGGTCACCCGAAGAGGGGAACTGGTCACCTGAGGAGGGAAGCTGATCACCAGAGGAAGGGAACTTGTCACCTGAAGAGGGGAACTGGTCACCTGAAGAGGGGAACTGGTCACCTGAGGAGGGGAACTGGTCACCCGAGGAGGGGAACTGGTCACCTGAGGAGGGGAACTGGTCACCTGAGGAAGGGAACTATTCACCCGACAAAGGGAACTGGTTACATGAGGAAGGGAACCAGTCACCCAAGGAAGGGAACTGGTCATCTGAGGAAGGGAACAATTCACATAAGGAAGGGAATTGGTCACCTTATATGATTATGCGGTGGGGTAGAATATGTGGAGGCCTAGCTCTTTATGCTACAAAACCGCAAAATCTGCCATTTTCGGCAACCTTTATCTTCGTCTTTGACCTTATTGTTAGTGTCTCTGACTGAGGGGTTAATAAAATGTAGTGACACAATTCTCTGTCATATCGAGGGATTGACATCAGCTGCAGGGCATTTGGAAGCAGATTGCTTTGTGCTGATTTACATGGTATGAGTCGTTGGCCGTTCAGAAAGCAGTGGAAGTATAATTGCCAAGTAAATCACAAGAAGTCAATAAATGCTGGAGTTGATTACAATGTCCTGTGAAGAACATGCAACTAGCTTTTCATTTTAATGAGCTTATTAACACTAGAACTGATATCTCTATGTGTAAGCATTGTTTGCAAAACTGGTAACCTCAGCTACAGTATTTGCATGTAAATAAATTGTTTGGGATTTCTTTTTATTCAGATCTAAAACCCAAGCTGGCGTCTGGTCTGATTCCTGGTCTTCCAGCTTACATCTTGTTCATGTGTGTTCGTCACACTGATTACATCAACGATGATGAAAAAGTCAAGTCCTTGCTCACGGCCACTATCAATGGGATCAGAAAAGTTGTCAAGGTATATCCTGATATATGTTATTTTTCTTTTTCTCTTTCTTGCGTTTGCTCATGTAGTCCATACAGGTGCTGCTGCGGTAATAAAGACTCCGCCGGGGAGCATGCATGACAGGAGGCTTCTAATTATCAGAAGGAGTCCCAACTTTCTGAATGTTTTGGTCTCTTTGCCTTCTTTAACTCATAGGGGACGGGCCTGTCTGGGTCATGACTCCCGGACGTTTTTCTCCTATCGTGGGTATTCATCGAGACGTTTCCCTTGTCGACATGGCTAAGTGTGACTGTCAAGATTAGAGGCCATCCCACCCTTGGGTGCGAACATTGGGCACCCAGTGCATCTACCAATCTACCAACGTTGGCACTACACCATGACTGACCGTGGGAAAGCCAGCTTCTTCCTCCGACAGTTGGCCGCAATCTTCACCTCTGTCTTGATGACTAGCTATGACCCTGTCAGTGGACATCATTGCTGCTGCGTTGCCTTCTTCGTGCCCCATTCACGGCTTGTGGATTCTGCCTCCTGCACGCTCCCAGCGGAAGCCAGCTCTTCCTCTGAGCCCATTCTCTTAAGGCTTGAGCCTCCCCCTTGACCCTCGCTATTGCTTTGGGGCATTGTCCTTGCAAGACGTACTTCTCCATCACAAGCGGTTGTTGCCAGGGCTTGGCTAAAAAGGTCCAACTTCGGCTGACATTTCTGATTCAGGTGATCGCTGCACCCAGCTTGGGTTCACTGTTCTTCCCTATTGGGATGGCTTCCAGGTCGGCACGAGACCGTGGCTGTTGTTTCGATTTTGTTGAGAGGTTGCAATCTTCTGGAGAGGTCTTGGTGTTACTGAGGTTGTTCTTCTTGAGAGATGGTGACTAAAATTTCAGGCAAAGTTGAACCATTTATAGCGTATCCTTGTCCCACCCCTCATTACAGTTACTTCATAGCCAGCACGAGGCCTTCTCTGTAACAATTCTAAGTATACACAATCTAGAATTAAAAACAAAGTCATACATTATGCTTATAGAAAAAATGATCCATCATCCCAACCCTCTTCCCACGCCCCAACATGAATTCCTTTGAAGAAACATCATATAAATATCATATAAATATAATATCAGCCACCATTTCTAAATAAATTACATACAGGCATATCTGAACAAGATGGTGCCTGTAAAGAAGAAGGGGAGACAAGCGTGGAACTGGATCTGAAAGTACTAAATGTTGTGGACTGGAGTGACATTGAGTACCATTGAGGACAGAGTGAAATGGGAAACTGAGTTTGCTTATTGCAGAGGTCTTTTTAAGCCTTGGGAACCTGCAGAAGAGGTAAATGAAGAAGTGAGGGAAGAGGAGGTACAGATGAAGAAGAAGAAGAAAGGATGGATGAGCAGCAGAAGAAGAAGAAAAAGCTGAAGAAGAAGTGGTAGAAAAAGAAGACAAGGAGCAGGAGAAGTGGTAGGGGAAAAAAAAAGCAGGAGCAAAAGAAGAAGAAGTAGAAAAAGAGGAAGTAGCAGAAGAAATGTGGTAGAAAAAAAAAGGAGCAGAAGAAGTGGTAGAAAAAGAAGAAGCAACAGAAGTAGAAGTAGTAGAAAAAGAAGGAGCAGAAGAAGAAGTGATAGCAAAAGAAGACGAGAAGCAGAATATGTGGTAGAAAAAAAAAAGAAGCAGCAGAAGAAGATATGGTAGAAAAAAAGAAGAAGCAGAAGAAGATATGGTAGAAAGAAGAAGAAGAAGAAGATGTGGTAGAAAGAAGAAGAAGAAGAAGATGTGGTAGGAAAAGAAGAAGGAGCAGAAGGAGTGGTATAAAAAGAAGAAGCAGCAGCAGAAGGTGAGAAGGTGAAGAGGCAACAACTAAGCAATTTGAGTAGTAATAGCAGTTTTATTAGTTGTAGTGCTGTCTCTTTCACAACACTTGTTTATCAGTAAAAAGTAAACACAGTGAAACATGAAGTACTTTATGTCTGAGAAATCTTGTTGAATCTTTGCAGAGGCACAGTGATGACCTTGAGCGCATTACCTTGTGGTTGGCCAACACATGCCGTCTGCTACACACACTGAAGCAGTACAGTGGAGAAAAGGTAACATACGTGTGTTTATCTGGCACTGATAACGTTGCTTCCTACACTTTATGCAGGTGTCAAAGTATGTTTCCCATAACTTTTTAGATATACATTTTATCTTAAAATTTCTTGACCCACAGATTCACATACTGAAGAGACAATCAGTCAGATGCTGTCTCCGTAATGAAGGTTGGCAGCACTGGATCTCCAGCAGTCTGTATCTTGCCTTGGTGGTACATTCTGTCAGACTTCTGTTCGTCCATCTCTTGATGTTATCTTCTGACTTGTATCACTGTCTACCTCTTGCTCGCTTGCCTTCAACCTAACCCTCCAGTATGGCTTTTATAAGAGTGTTATGTCTTTTAGCATGCCTCTTTTTTATTTCTTTCATCAACTCTCTTTTCATTTCCAATTTTGCTATAACCTCTGTATTTGATTGTTTTTGTTTCCATGAAATATGACATATTCTTCTGTATATCCACATCTCCAGGGCCTCTATTCGACTTTCTAGTTGCTAGGTCATAGTCCAGGTTTCTGTGCCATATTCATTGGCACCTTGCCGTCTTGACAGACGATAGATTGTTACATTGTGTTTAAAAAGAAAGCATAATAACCACAACCCATGGCGGTAGCAAATGTGACTGATCAGATCAATTCATGCACCATCTTACGTCTCACACACTCAGTGTGAGGGTGAGGCTACTGTGGAGGGCGGACGCGCCATGGACCAGGCTGACATTCTGAATGCTCTACGTGAAGTGAGACTTTTGCGAGAACCAAGTGATGACTGTGAATCTACAACAATGGCCAGACTGCTAGAGCATCAAATTATAAGAGGTGTGGCCAAACAAGAACACTACGCAGGAAGCCAAAGAAGATTGATAAACCAACACAGAACTGGCGTCGTTAGCCGCTACACGCTGCGGGATTTGCTGAGGAGGGGATCCGAGCACTTATGGACTGAATGGTTCGATGTGCAGCGAGGATGATCTGTCGACTAACTAACTAACTAACTAACACTCAGTGTGTGGCCTATCTGCAATCATTTTCTCCTTTGTCTTTATTCCATTTTTAATCTTTGCCCTCCATGCAACATGTTCAGCGGTGACTTGCTTCCAATGTGCATATCAATGCATGTATCAATCATGTGCCACTTACACACATCTTTGTATCGTAGTAGAGGTAGAGGCCTGAGATCTCTTATCCACATGTAATTCATCAAAAAAAAGAATGTTCTTTGATATTCTACCATCATCAATCCTCCTAATGTGACCTAACCATCTAAGTCTATGAAGACTGAGCATGGAACAAAACGTCACACAACCTGATCGTTCCAATACAGCAGTAAGCTTTCTGTTCTCCCAGACTCTTTTTCTTAACCTGTTCATTGTTGTTGCTGCCTTACCAATCCGGATGTTGATTTCCTGATCGAGGGATAATTTGCTATTTACCTCTGATCCTAGATATGTAAAATGGTCTACTATCTCCAGTTTGGCGTCGTCAATAAAGAATGATGGTCCCCCATGTGCACTTTGTGACATAATCTGTGTCTTCTTTTTGCTAATTGTTAAACCAAATTCAGAACAAACATTGGAGTATGCAGATAGTAGATGTAATTCTTCCTCAGAGTTGGTCGTAATTGCAGCAGCATCTGCAAAAAACAACTCTCTGATCATTACCCTCCTAATTTTGGTCTTGGTCTTCATTGTGCCATATAGTAGTGTTGAATATACATAACATTTGACAGTCCTCGTTTTTAATTTGTTGTTAATTTCTCTAGATGTTAATACTTATTTCGTGATGTTGAAAACATTTTTGAGCATTCCTATTCTCTGTTTGTTTCTGTTCTCTCGTTGATCCCGGCGTTATTGCCAAGTTTCATACTATCTCTTTTTCTTTACTTATGTCATATCTTATAATACTTTATATTGCAATTCCCAGTCTTGTCCTGTCTAATCGTTGTCTTTTCTTGCCTTGTTTCATCTTTTCCTGTTGGAGATTCTGCTGCATTATTGCCAACGTTTCCTGCTATCTCTAAAGAAATATCCAATGATATGTATCCATGTATTTGTTGCAGCAACTATCTCTAAAGAAATATCCAATGATATGTATCCATGTATTTGTTGCAGCAACTATCTCTAAAGAAATATCCAATGATATGTATCCATGTATTTGTTGCAGCAACTATCTCTAAAGAAATATCCAATGATATGTATCCATGTATTTGTTGCAGCAGCTATCTCTAAAGAAATATCCAATGATATGTATCCATGTATTTGTTGCAGCAGCTATCTCTAAAGAAATATCCAATGATATGTATCCATGTATTTGTTGCAGCAGCTATCTCTAAAGAAATATCCAATGATATGTATCCATGTATTTGTTGCAGCAGCTATCTCTAAAGAAATATCCAATGATATGTATCCATGTATTTGTTGCAGCAGCTATCTCTAAAGAAATATCCAATGATATGTATCCATGTATTTGTTGCAGCAACTATCTCTAAAGAAATATCCAATGATATGTATCCATGTATTTGTTGCAGCAACTATCTCTAAAGAAATATCCAATGATATGTATCCATGTATTTGTTGCAGCAACTATCTCTAAAGAAATATCCAATGATATGTATCCATGTATTTGTTGCAGCAACTATCTCTAAAGAAATATCCAATGATATGTATCCATGTATTTGTTGCAGCAACTATCTCTAAAGAAATATCCAATGATATGTATCCATGTATTTGTTGCAGCAACTATCTCTAAAGAAATATCCAATGATATGTATCCATGTATTTGTTGCAGCAACTATCTCTAAAGAAATATCCAATGATATGTATCCATGTATTTGTTGCAGCAACTATCTCTAAAGAAATATCCAATGATATGTATCCATGTATTTGTTGCAGCAACTATCTCTAAAGAAATATCCAATGATATGTATCCATGTATTTGTTGCAGCAACTATCTCTAAAGAAATATCCAATGATATGTATCCATGTATTTGTTGCAGCAACTATCTCTAAAGAAATATCCAATGATATGTATCCATGTATTTGTTGCAGCAACTATCTCTAAAGAAATATCCAATGATATGTATCCATGTATTTGTTTGCAGCAACTATCTCTAAAGAAATATCCAATGATATGTATCCATGTATTTGTTGCAGCAACTATCTCTAAAGAAATGTCCAATGATATGTATCCATGTATTTGTTGCAGCAACTATCTCTAAAGAAATATCCAATGATATGTATCCATGTATTTGTTGCAGCAACTATCTCTAAAGAAATATCCAATGATATGTATCCATGTATTTGTTGCAGCAACTATCTCTAAAGAAATATCCAATGATATGTATCCATGTATTTGTTGCAGCAACTATCTCTAAAGAAATATCCAATGATATGTATCCATGTATTTGTTGCAGCAACTATCTCTAAAGAAATATCCAATGATATGTATCCATGTATTTGTTGCAGCAACTATCTCTAAAGAAATATCCAATGACATGTATCCATGTATTTGTTGCAGCAGCTATCTCTAAAGAAATATCCAATGATATGTATCCATGTATTTGTTGCAGCAGCTATCTCTAAAGAAATATCCAATGATATGTATCCATGTATTTGTTGCAGCAACTATCTCTAAAGAAATATCCAATGATATGTATCCATGTATTTGTTGCAGCAACTATCTCTAAAGAAATATCCAATGATATGTATCCATGTATTTGTTGCAGCAACTATCTCTAAAGAAATATCCAATGATATGTATCCATGTATTTGTTGCAGCAACTATCTCTAAAGAAATATCCAATGATATGTATCCATGTATTTGTTGCAGCAACTATCTCTAAAGAAATATCCAATGATATGTATCCATGTATTTGTTGCAGCAACTATCTCTAAAGAAATATCCAATGATATGTATCCATGTATTTGTTGCAGCAACTATCTCTAAAGAAATATCCAATGATATGTATCCATGTATTTGTTGCAGCAACTATCTCTAAAGAAATATCCAATGATATGTATCCATGTATTTGTTGCAGCAACTATCTCTAAAGAAATATCCAATGATATGTATCCATGTATTTGTTGCAGCAACTATCTCTAAAGAAATATCCAATGATATGTATCCATGTATTTGTTTGCAGCAACTATCTCTAAAGAAATATCCAATGATATGTATCCATGTATTTGTTGCAGCAACTATCTCTAAAGAAATATCCAATGAAATGTATCCATGTATTTGTTGCAGCAACTATCTCTAAAGAAATATCCAATGATATGTATCCATGTATTTGTTGCAGCAACTATCTCTAAAGAAATATCCAATGATATGTATCCATGTATTTGTTGCAGCAACTATCTCTAAAGAAATATCCAATGATATGTATCCATGTATTTGTTGCAGCAACTATCTCTAAAGAAATATCCAATGATATGTATCCATGTATTTGTTGCAGCAACTATCTCTAAAGAAATATCCAATGATATGTATCCATGTATTTGTTGCAGCAGCTATCTCTAAAGAAATATCCAATGATATGTATCCATGTATTTGTTGCAGCAGCTATCTCTAAAGAAATATCCAATGATATGTATCCATGTATTTGTTGCAGCAACTATCTCTAAAGAAATATCCAATGACATGTATCCATGTATTTGTTGCAGCAACTATCTCTAAAGAAATATCCAATGAAATGTATCCATGTATTTGTTGCAGCAGCTATCTCTAAAGAAATATCCAATGAAATGTATCCATGTATTTGTTGCAGCAGCTATCTCTAAAGAAATATCCAATGATATGTATCCATGTATTTGTTGCAGCAGCTATCTCTAAAGAAATATCCAATGATATGTATCCATGTATTTGTTGCAGCAGCTATCTGTAAAGAAATATCCAATGATATGTATCCATGTATTTGTTGCAGCAGCTATCTCTAAAGAAATATCCAATGATATGTATCCATGTATTTGTTGCAGCAGCTATCTCTAAAGAAATATCCAATGATATGTATCCATGTATTTGTTGCAGCAGCTATCTCTAAAGAAATATCCAATGATATGTATCCATGTATTTGTTGCAGCAGCTATCTCTAAAGAAATATCCAATGATATGTATCCATGTATTTGTTGCAGCAACTATCTCTAAAGAAATATCCAATGATATGTATCCATGTATTTGTTGCAGCAACTATCTCTAAAGAAATATCCAATGATATGTATCCATGTATTTGTTGCAGCAACTATCTCTAAAGAAATATCCAATGATATGTATCCATGTATTTGTTGCAGCAACTATCTCTAAAGAAATATCCAATGATATGTATCCATGTATTTGTTGCAGCAACTATCTCTAAAGAAATATCCAATGATATGTATCCATGTATTTGTTGCAGCAACTATCTCTAAAGAAATATCCAATGATATGTATCCATGTATTTGTTTGCAGCAGCTATCTCTAAAGAAATATCCAATGATATGTATCCATGTATTTGTTGCAGCAGCTATCTCTAAAGAAATATCCAATGATATGTATCCATGTATTTGTTGCAGCAGCTATCTCTAAAGAAATATCCAATGATATGTATCCATGTATTTGTTGCAGCAGCTATCTCTAAAGAAATATCCAATGATATGTATCCATGTATTTGTTGCAGCAGCTATCTCTAAAGAAATATCCAATGATATGTATCCATGTATTTGTTGCAGCAGCTATCTCTAAAGAAATATCCAATGATATGTATCCATGTATTTGTTGCAGCAGCTATCTCTAAAGAAATATCCAATGATATGTATCCATGTATTTGTTGCAGCAGCTATCTCTAAAGAAATATCCAATGATATGTATCCATGTATTTGTTGCAGCAACTATCTCTAAAGAAATATCCAATGATATGTATCCATGTATTTGTTGCAGCAACTATCTCTAAAGAAATATCCAATGAAATGTATCCATGTATTTGTTGCAGCAACTATCTCTAAAGAAATATCCAATGATATGTATCCATGTATTTGTTGCAGCAACTATCTCTAAAGAAATATCCAATGATATGTATCCATGTATTTGTTGCAGCAACTATCTCTAAAGAAATATCCAATGATATGTATCCATGTATTTGTTGCAGCAACTATCTCTAAAGAAATATCCAATGATATGTATCCATGTATTTGTTGCAGCAACTATCTCTAAAGAAATATCCAATGATATGTATCCATGTATTTGTTGCAGCAACTATCTCTAAAGAAATATCCAATGATATGTATCCATGTATTTGTTGCAGCAACTACCTCTAAAGAAATATCCAATGATATGTATCCATGTATTTGTTGCAGCAACTATCTCTAAAGAAATATCCAATGACATGTATCCATGTATTTGTTGCAGCAACTATCTCTAAAGAAATATCCAATGATATGTATCCATGTATTTGTTGCAGCAACTATCTCTAAAGAAATATCCAATGATATGTATCCATGTATTTGTTGCAGCAGCTATCTCTAAAGAAATATCCAATGATATGTATCCATGTATTTGTTGCAGCAGCTATCTCTAAAGAAATATCCAATGATATGTATCCATGTATTTGTTGCAGCAACTATCTCTAAAGAAATATCCAATGATATGTATCCATGTATTTGTTGCAGCAACTATCTCTAAAGAAATATCCAATGATATGTATCCATGTATTTGTTTGCAGCAACTATCTCTAAAGAAATATCCAATGATATGTATCCATGTATTTGTTGCAGCAACTATCTCTAAAGAAATATCCAATGATATGTATCCATGTATTTGTTGCAGCAGCTATCTCTAAAGAAATATCCAATGATATGTATCCATGTATTTGTTGCAGCAGCTATCTCTAAAGAAATATCCAATGATATGTATCCATGTATTTGTTGCAGCAGCTATCTCTAAAGAAATATCCAATGATATGTATCCATGTATTTGTTGCAGCAGCTATCTCTAAAGAAATATCCAATGATATGTATCCATGTATTTGTTGCAGCAACTATCTCTAAAGAAATATCCAATGATATGTATCCATGTATTTGTTGCAGCAACTATCTCTAAAGAAATATCCAATGAAATGTATCCATGTATTTGTTGCAGCAACTATCTCTAAAGAAATATCCAATGATATGTATCCATGTATTTGTTGCAGCAGCTATCTCTAAAGAAATATCCAATGATATGTATCCATGTATTTGTTGCAGCAGCTATCTCTAAAGAAATATCCAATGATATGTATCCATGTATTTGTTGCAGCAGCTATCTCTAAAGAAATATCCAATGATATGTATCCATGTATTTGTTGCAGCAATCTCTAAAGAAATATCCAATGATATGTATCCATGTATTTGTTGCAGCAGCTATCTCCAAAGAAATATCCAATGATATGTATCCATGTATTTGTTGCAGCAGCAATCTCTAAAGAAATATCCAATGATATGTATCCATGTATTTGTTGCAGCAGCTATCTCTAAAGAAATATCCAATGATATGTATCCATGTATTTGTTGCAGCAGCAATCTCTAAAGAAATATCCATTGATATGTATCCATGTATTTGTTGCAGCAGCAATCTCTAAAGAAATATCCAATGATATGTATCCATGTATTTGTTGCAGCAATCTCTAAAGAAATATCCAATGATATGTATCCATGTATTTGTTGCAGCAGCTATCTCTAAAGAAATATCCAATGATATGTATCCATGTATTTGTTGCAGCAGAAATCTCTAAAGAAATATCCAATGATATGTATCCATGTATTTGTTGCAGCAATTCCAAATTGAGAGTACCACCAAGCAGAATGAGCAGAGCCTCAGGAACTTTGACCTTTCTGAATACAGACAAGTGTTCTCTGACCTCGCGGTGTGGAACTACCAGGCATTGATTAAACTGATGGAGGAACTCATTCAGCCGAATATCGGTAAGTCTACTTTCTTTTTGTGTGTGGTTGGCCGTATTTGCTGGATTCTGTGGTTGTTGCATGTTGAAACCAGAATTCATGCTAATTACCATCTTGTGGTAGCTTGTTGGATTCTGTGATTGTTGCATGTAGAAACCCAGAATTCATACTAATCACCACTTTGTACTAGCTTGTTGGATGGTAACTATTTACTCATAACACAACACTTTGTTCTTTAATATCATTATCCAACAGATCACATAGTCCATGGATACCCTTCACACATTACCCAACACATCACATAGTGCATGGATACCCTTCACACATTACCCAACACATCACATAGTCCATGGATACCCTTCACACATTACCCAACATATCACATAGTCCATGGATACCCTTCACACATTATCCATCACATATTCTATGGATACCCTTCACACATTATCCATCACATAGTCCATGGATACCCTTCACACATTACCCAACACATCACATAATCCATTGATGCCCTTTCATGCTGTCCAACATGAAACTCCAGGCATGATCTGAAGGAAATCACATCAGGATATGTCTAGCTTCCTAGTATCATTAACCTGGTTGTTGAGAGCAATTTGTTCATCAATGTTAGTTAGTTAGTCGACAGATCATCCTCATTGCACATCGAACTATTCAGTCCATAAGTGCTCGGATCCCCTCCTCAGCAAATCCTGCAGCTTGTAGCGGCTAACGACACCAGTTCTGTGTTGGTTTATCAATCTTCTTTGGCTTCCTGCGTAGTGTTCTTGTTTGGCCACCCTCTTTTAATTTGCTGTTCTCGCAGTCTGGCCATGGTTGTAGATTCACAGTTATCACTTGGTTCTCGCAAAAGTCTTACTTCTCGTAGAGCATTCAGAATGTCAGCCTGGTCCATGGCGCATCCGCCCTCCACAGTAGCCTCACCTGCGAGCTTGTCAGCCCGCTCATCTCCTTGTACTCCCGCATGCCCTGGCACGAAGATGAAACTAATCTTTGCCAGCCGAGACCGCTCCAGAGACAGCAACCACTCTCTTCTGATCCACCCCGTCTCTATCCTCTTGATCATGTTCATTGAGTCGCTAAGGAAACATGCCCTAGTGAATGTTTGTGTCTCGAGCCATGTTATGAACATGGCTCGTCAATGTTAAGTATGACTGTCATGTCAAGCTTGAATTAGTTCCTTTGAGAAAAATTAATTCTTTACAGTTATGCCTTGTCTGACTTACCGTTTTCTTCTAAATAACAAACTCGATAAATTTACTGCTAGCAATTCAGCCATGTAGAACAGAAATTCTGCAGTGTTTTTCAGTACCTGCTACCTTGGAATATGAAGCCATCAGAGACCTCACTGCCAGCTAATTATACCTTGTTTGACTTATTGTTTTCTTCTAAATAACAAACATGAAAAATGTATTGTTAATAATTCATCGATGTAGTACAGAAATTCTGCAGTGCTCTACTATTTTTCAGTACCTGCTATCTTGGAGCATGAAGCCATCGCGGGCCTCACTGCCAGCAAGCCATCGGGTCTGCGTGGCCGAGCTTCCAGCAATGCCAGGGAGATGGAGGATGGGAAGGATTCCCAGCATTCACTGGATGTTCTCATGAGAACGGTAACTAGCTAGAAATACTCACTTGTCATACGCTTCCATGTCTACACCACCTACAGAACAACGAATAAGACAGTCCTTTAAGAAACAGATGGAAACAGTACATTTCTTTGAGAAATTAGGTCTAGACAGTCCAGACTTTTTGGGCACGTTATGAGGAGAAATGAACTTGAACACTTTGTGACAACTGGCAAACTTGATGGGGGAAAAAAACAAAACAAGGTGAACACAAATAAATAAATACCTGGATGGTTTGACGACATGGTATAATCAGATGACAGACTTGCTCCAAGACTGGTGCTCGTGTGAGATGGCAAACTGCGACCGTTCATCCTTATTGGCATAGCACATGATGATGCTGATGTTTACTGAATAAAGGGGACTGAATATGTAATAAACAGCACGTGAAGTCAGTGCCTCGTAATGTGACTGTTTGTATCAGGGAAATGAGCTAGAAGCGACCAGGACCCTCGCCATCATCATCAAGTGCCTTACCAACTATCGTGTTAAAACTTCCCCAGTGCTCTCCAGTTTCTTGTTGAGAGTTCCCCAGTGCTCTTCTATTCCTTGTTCATAGTTCCCCAATGCTCTTCTATTCCTTGTTCTTAGTTCCCCAGTGCTCCTTCTGTTCCTTGTTCATAGTTCCCCAATGCTCTTCTGTTCTTTGTTGAGAGTTCCCCAGAGCTCTCCAGTTTCTTGTTGAGAGAGTTCCCCAGTGCTCTTCTGTTCCTTGTTCAGAGTTCCCCAGTGCTCTTTTGTTTCTTGTAGAGAGTTCCCCAGTGCTCTCCAGTTTCTTGTTGAGAGTTCCCCAGGGCTCTCTTGTTGAGAGTTCCCCAGTGCTCTCCTGTTCATTGTGTTAGACAAACCGTATACTTGATATGTGTATGAGACAGACCTTATACTTGATAAGTCTGTATAGAAACCTTATACTTGATATGTGTGTGAAACAAACCTTGTAATCTCACAAACCTTATATTTGATGTCTGTGTGTTTCTGACAGCTAAACAGCTACATGAAGATTGTGAAGCAACATGCGGTCGACCCAGAGCTTATCAAGCAGATATTTAGACAAGTGAGTGTATAGTGTGTATATACTGAGAACCGTAATCGAACGTTCTATAGAAGTAAACAAAGATATACAACTTTGCTTTATTGACTACACAAAGGCTTTCGATAAAGTGAGACATGTCGATATGATAAGGATGCTTGAAGATCTACAAATTGATGGAAAAGACCTTAGACTTATAATAAACATATATTGGAAACAACAAGCTGCCATAAGAGTTTATAATGAAGTAGGCCAATATCAGCCTATTAAGAGAGGTGTGAGACAGGGATGTGTAATGTCTCCAGATCTGTTTTCCCTGTATAATGAAAGTATTTTCAGAAATATTGAAGATATGGAAGGAATCAACATTGGGGGTGATGCATCAATAACATTAGATATGCAGATGATACAGTCTTGATTGCAGACAATGAACAGGACCTGCAAAATTTAGTAGATAAGGTTGTTGCACACAGTGAACAACTAGGATTAGAACTGAATATTAAGAAGGCACAGATTATGGTCGTCACTGGGAAGAACGAAATATCACAATGTAATATACAAGTAAATGGGCATATTATTAAACAAGTGAATAGGTACAATTATCTCGGAACAGTAATAACATCTGATGGGAGATGCCTTGAAGAGATTAGAACAAGAATCGCCATGGCTAAGGTAGCCTTTAGCAAGATGAAAAACATACTGACCAATAAAAAGATGTCAATTGAAACGAGAAAAAGAGTGTTGAGGTGCTACATAGAACCTGTACTTTTATATGGATGTGAAGCTTGGACAATGAGCAGTCAAGCTGAAAAACATCTGATGGCTGTGAAAATGTGGTTTCTGAGGAAAATGCAAAGAATGCCAGGGACAGACAGAAAGACCAATGAACAAGTCCTTCAAGAAACAAATGAAGATCGTAAATTAATCATTAATCATTAAATAATCTCTGATTAGAGACATTAGACGTAGACAGTCAAAATTTTTTGGGCATGTTATGAGAAGAAATGATTTGGAGAACTTGGTGACAACTGGCAAGATCGAGGGGAACAGACCAATGGGAAGACCTAGAAGCAAATACCTGGATGGCTTGGCCACATGGCACGGTCGAGACAGAAACACGAAGCTGATCCACGACTCTGGTGATCGAGTGAGATGGCAAAACATGACCGCCCACGCTTATCGGCATGGCACATGATGGATGGATGGAGTATACAGTTGCTTGTGGCAGCTCTCTCTCTCTCTCTCTCTCTCTCTCTCTCTCTCTCTCTCTCTCTCTCTCTCTCTCTCTCTCTCTCTCTCTCTCTCTCTCTCTCTCTCTCTCTCTCTACACACACACACGCACGCACGCGAGAGAGAGAGAGAGAGAGAGAGAGGTTGGGGATGTTTAAAGACTAGAGGACTGACAACACAACAGCTAATGAACATTTGCATGTATAACTATAGAGAACAACACAACAGCTAATGAACATTTGCATGTATAACTATATAGAACAACACAACAGTTAATGAACATTTGCATGTATCACTTCATAGAACAACATAGAACAGCTGAGTAAGTGCCCCATCAATACCTCCTAATCTGTTTATCATACTATTTCAATTGGTCTCACAATTCTCCTGCAAAATGACATTTGTATTTTTTTTTTAAATACTGAATTCACATACTAAAAACTGAAATTGAAACTAGAATAATACAATTGTATTGAGAATTTGTTTGTTGTAAGTAGTATGTTATGTTGTAAACACTTACTTTTTTGGCTGATTTTCTTCTTAGCTGTTTTACTTCTTGTGTGCTGGGGCCCTCAACAATCTTCTGTTGAGGAAGGACATGTGCAATTGGTCGAAAGGCATGCAGATTAGGTAAGTGTCTGAGTGGATGCATTGCTGCAGGTGAATTGATGTCACATGGATATGAATTGCTGTCCTGCTGGGTGTGAATGATGCAGTGGTGGATGTGAATTGATTTCATGCTGGGTGTAAACGATGCTGTGTTGCATGTAAATTGATGTCATGAGGATCTGAATTGATGTCCTGCTGGGTGTGAATGGATACAGTGGTGGATGTGAATTGATGTCATACTGGGGTCAACAGATGCATGATGAATGTGTATCAATATGCTAGATGTGAATGGATGCAGAGGATGTGGATGGATTGAGTGCTGTATAAGCAAGAAAATTTAAATGATTCGTCAAAAACATTGTTCAACCTATGATAAATTGCTTCTTTTAGAATGAGCAAAAATGGTTGAGCAGCTTAAGCTGCTGTCATTGTACAACATATGGCTTGTGTTGCTTTGTACAGAATACGTTCACATTTTTCATGTTTTGTGTATGTTCATACGGAAGCTGAACAAGACTTCTTCTTTCTATAGTCCATACCATGTGACATTGATGGCCATGTAGTTCCACAGCCTTCTGTCTTGTGTACTGTCAACCATTTCTGATACTGATGATAATCCATGCCATAATGCCAAACAGTTTAGCAACCTTCTCTCTTGGTCTTCCTTGCCTCTCTTGTTTCTTATTATTTTTCTCTCAAACACCCCCCCCCCCCCCCCCCCCCCTCTCTCTTTTTAATACAATTTTTAATTGTCATTACATATTCTATCTTCCCCGTTCTCATGATGTATCCAAAGAATGTGGACTGTTGTCTTTCTGATGGAAAACAGCTCTCTATGTGAGTTAATGTATTTCAGACAAGACTGTGTTGTGAAAATGTCATCCATCATGTTTAAGGAAGTAAAGGCAACCCTGCGTAATGCAGACAACATCACCCACTGCAGATTGTTCTGTAACAAAAATGCGTGTGGCACCATATACCCAAGCCATGCACAAGGGTAATTTTTTTGTTTACTATTTATGACATCTTTCTTGCTGAAAATTCAAGACATAAAACTCCCACACTGACATGATGCCTCAACTATTCATAAACTCTTTTTCCAGGTACAACTTGAGCCATCTAGAACAGTGGTTGAGAGATAACACACTGCATGACTTTGGAGCCCAAGCTGCCTTGGAGCCGATCATCCAGGCGTCTCAGCTTCTACAAGCCAGGAAGACGGAGTCCGATGTGGACAGTATTTGTGACATGTGCTCCAAGCTGACCCCAGCACAGGTATGATGTCGGCCTGATAGGGGACGTCAGTGACTCAGACATAAGATATAGACCTTGTCTTCTGTCAAATCTGAGGTGGTGTAATGGTTGTATACCCATTTACCAATACAGTAGACAGAGATTCATGCCTCACTATTTGTAGGCTTTGATGCAGGATAGGGGCATTGTGGATAAGTTATAATATCTGTCTCAGGCTCAGAAATTACAAGGTTCAAATCCAGGCAAAGGGCTGGGGATTTTTGTGACACCTCTTAGTTTCTAATGATACCACATGTTCCCCTAATCTCTTGGGTAGTGACAAAGGATACTAAGCCTTCTTGAATTAGGAAAAAAAAAAAGGATATCCTGCATTCTGGATAAAAAATCCCAAAGCTGTTGGGAATTGCTAAGTATGTCATGCAGGATTGCTGAGGTAGAAATCTTACTATACTGTCTGATTATGAACTCTAGCATTTACAGAGGTTTAAATCATAATATAATATCTGATTATATAAAATTCTAGCATTGACAAAGTTAGAAATCATGCTGTATTGTAATATTACATCAAACAATAGTATTTGTAGAGGTAGATATCTGACTGTATTGTCTGATTATAGGAAACTCTAGCATTGACATGAATGATATCCTGTTTTTCTCCCTTATTCAAATCATACTATATTGTCTGACAACAGTATTGATAGATGCATACACCTTGTATATAGTATCTTGTACATAGAGTTTATTGTCTGATTATATATAACACCAGCATTGACAGAGTTGAAATCTTACTCTATTATCTGTTTATTATCGAATTCTGTAATTGACAGCGGCAGAAATAATAGTATATTTGTAGAAATATACTATATCATCTGATTATATCAACTATATTGTCTGATTATACCAACTATATTGTCTGATTATATTGAACACTGCAGTTCAAAGAGGAAGAAATCAAACTATATTGGTAGTAATATTACTATATTGTCTAATTATAAAATAGGGGAAAAGGGGGAGATAATTGATAGATAATATTAGAGTTGTCCTTTTATGGCGATTGTGATTCACTGAAGTAGCAGACTTTGGGGAATTAAGCCACTCATGCCAAATGGCACTGTTAATTGTGAAGAACAAATGCCTCATTGACAGTCAACATATTCTCAGAACTCAATCATGGCCCACCTGAATGTACTAATTATATACACAATTTCTGACTTATTCATTATTTGCCACATTTTTAGCAATGTAGACAAAGATGCCTTGCAGGGTTTGTCTTTAAGACAAAGGCTAATGGAGTCAACCATACACGAACTGGTGGAAGTCAAGGGGAAACCACTGCTGCGTTTTCCTTTGACAATCATGCCTCCTAGCAAAATCATATTTTGGGGACCACAATATGAGAAGACAAAAGGGGAACTTGCTGGTGACAAGACAGATTTGTGGAAAGAGAGATAGAGGAAGACGGCGTGAGAAAATTTTTTTCGTGAGAAAAAGTTTTGTGTCATGGCATGAATGGAATCAACACATGAATTGATCCATACCGTCGGATATTGCAATTTGTGGAGGCATGATTTCCCATGCTAGCTGGCAAGGCACAGGATGATGATGATGATAATGAGACAAAAATGGGAGAACACATAAAGATATCAAAATAAGAATACCCGGGAAGGTTAACCCGGTCAACAAATGCCCGCAGAAGTCGGATGTGTCGGCGTAACGGCACAAGAACGCAGCTCTGCTGTAAAAAGGCACAACGCAGTCACGTCCGAAAAAAAATCCGGATGAACGCAGAAGAAGAAGAAAATAAGAATACAGAGGGCAAGAGGAGTTTTATAACACTAGGAAATATGTGGAAGTCAAATGAAATACCATAACATTTAGAATATTCAATTCTAATGTTAAATAAATATTATTGTATAGATCAGAAACATGGGGAAAGACTAATAGAATTACTAATAAACTATAAACATTCATTAATTGGTGCATGCGCAAAATAGAAGGTAGAATCATAAATGAGGCGCTCAAGGATAAAACAAGACACATACAGGTGAATCAAGAAGTGAAGCAAAAGTGAAGGATAGGACATTCATTGTGAAAACCTGAGAATAGTATAACTAGAAAGGCCTTTGTCTGGATTTTACAATTCAAGAGAAATAGAGGATGATCTAAAAACACACAGAGAAGAGAAGTGGAAACAGAATTGAATAATATGGGGAAGACATGAGCGGAGCCACATGGCATAGCTAAGGCTAGGCTGGCAGGCTGGCTTGAAGTGGGTTGGTTGAGGATCTATCCCCTTATAGGGGATAGTTAGTTAGTCAAGGTTCCAACTTCACGGCAACGAGTCGACCCCATTATGCTCCGTTCCTGTGCTAGTGAATATCACTCAAAATGCTCCCCACTGTCCAATGTGAAAAGTGGAATAGGCAGGAGTCTCGGCAATCCAACAGCCCGCACAGGTACACTGTGCATAATGCCGCCGCCAGAATGCCAACACAAAATTAATCCACGAAAACCACAGTTCATCGTCGATGGACTCGACAGTCACCAGAAAGACCTCATTGACCCAGGTTTTCTCACATGGCTCGGTCTTTTACTGGAGGGCGACCCGCCAAAAGTGTCGCATAAAGCACAAACTCCGCAGCTTCAGCTCCGACTCCCAGGAGTCTCCTGAAAAATGCACTCGTGAACCGAAAAGGCAAATCAGTCAGATCAGCAACAAACCGGTAGCCATTGTTCCGAACATGCAGGTCACTGTACAGGATAGATGTAAAAGCATTCCCAGCGAATTTCACAGCTCACAGTGTCGCCCATGCACTCACTCAGTAGCAGGGCGATGGAACCTTGTACTACCAGTCCAACATGAGGAAAATGCGACTGCAAACCTTAGCTGTAAGCACAAACACGCCACAGGCCTTAACGGTTCAACACCTAACCACCACGTTGGCGACCGGAAGTCGGATAGGGAGATAGAGAGCGAAAGAAGAAGATTGGAAGATTGAGTACAACCCATTTGAAGATTGAGTAAACCCATTTGAAGATTGAGCACAACCCACTACTGGCAATGCTGATCATATTCCGGTACAAACCTTGGACCTTGTTCATGGTGGATTGGAAGCACTAGACTCAAGTTTTGCTGTCGTTTGGGCTCATCAGTAGTGCATTTCCCTATCTGGATCCGGGATCAAACTCCAGATCACTGGTGTGTGAGGTAATGTGTAACCACTAGACCACGCAGCTCACGCTACCATATTATCATACTAGAATATCACATCATCACCCAGTGTAGGCCATAGCTAAAAGTTTTCCCGATCGCCACGACTAACATCCATCATTTGATGTGGCCCTGAATGATCAGGGCTTCTCGATCTGGCAAAGCACACCAGGCAGCTAAAGTCCAGCTAGCAATGATCAAATTGATCATATTTACACTTAAAAACCTGCTCTAAACACACAGTGATTTTAAAAATGTGATTCCTCAAAAATTAATCATACTGGTATTTTCACATACGTTTGTTTTAAAGCCAAAGATTTAATCAAAAGAAGAAGATTTGCCACATTTGCATAGTTTATTTTGCCAACTTTTAACCCCACTCATCCATAATTATTTGCATCTAGCTCGCTTTTTCATCGGTTGCCAATTTCTTTCGTATTTACCTGCCATATTTTTTTCCATGATTTTCCCTAAATTATTTTCTGTTTTATTTTGTCTTGGCAGATTGTGAAAATTTTAAACATTTACACACCAGTGGATGAGTTTGAGGAGAGAGTCCCGATACCTTTTATACGGAAAATCCAGGCCAAACTAAAGGAGCGAGAGGAGCATGGTACAGGCAGCAGTACTCTGCTTATGGACACCAAATACAGCTTCCCTGTAACATTTCCTTTCAATCCCAGTTCTGTCGCCCTGGAGACCATCGCAGTTCCTGACCAGCTGCACCTAGGGTTCTTAATCCGGCATTGAGACACAAAGAAATCTGGCCTCCTCACACAAATAAACAAGTCTGGTCATAGTGTTTAAAACAGATTTTAACTAACCGATGGTCAGTTTGGCTGTTTACACTTACAAAATCTGCCCTAAACACAGTGATTTTAAAATGTGATTACTCAAAAATTAATTATATTAGTATTTTCACATACATTTGTTTTAGCAAAAAATTTAATCAAAATATAATTGTTAATATCCTTTTTTTAAACATAATAAAGAAATTATTTATACCACCTGTTTATAGGCAGTGTTAAGTGATCTATAAATTATATATATATATCTTATTTTATTTTTGTACATAAATATGCCAGAGTAAAGACGGATTTGCAACAATATGTGGTAGGTCATATGTCCTGAATCATTAGTGTACATTTAAATGTGTGCATTTATATACATACATTTATATATGTACATCTGGAATCTGTAGATTTATATGTCTGCAATCCTGTATGTTCAATTATAAATGTACATTTGCAAGTATGAGTTATACACGTATACATCAGTGTGCTTGTACACAACAGTATGTGTACAGACACATGTATACATTTATACACGTACATTTGCATGTGCAGATCCATAAATGTACTATCAAATATGTTGCATATTTGCATGTGCTTTTTATATGTGCATATTTGTGCGTGTGTGTGTTTGTAAACGTGTACATTCATTTATTTACAGTTGCATATTTACATATATATGTGTACAATCATGTGCTTACATTTACATATGTATGCTTGTATGTGTACATTCACATATGGGTAATTGGATATGTGCACATGTACATTTCTATATGTATGTAGCATGTGTGTTTACATGTGGGCAGTTATATATGTGAATTGTTATACACATTCATGTGTATATATTTATATTTACACATTTATATGTGTACATATGTGTTATGTACTTCTGCATGTGTACATGTAAGTGTGTATGAATGTAAGATGTGTGCATTCATGTATGTACATTTTTATGTGCATTGTGTGAGTTTATGTACATTTGTGTGTGTACATTTATATGTGCATTCATGTGTGTGTATTTTTTTATATGTATATTTGTGTGTACATTTATATGAGTACATTTCCTTCTTGACTGCTCATGTGAGATTATCATATTGCCACACATCCCCTTGCTATGGGCTCTCTTGCATTCCAAGTTATTCCCGCATGTTACTACAACTATCTTTGTTTTTGTACAGTATAAAAGTATAGATTTATCTTTTATTTATTTGCTTGTTTGTGCTCCTTGTCTTGTAAGGATAATTAAACAAAATGATAGTTTAAGCTTGTTGCGGTATATGTAATGTTTACTGTTTTAAAAACAAAAAAATTAAACAAAATTTTCCGGGAAGGTTAACCCGGTCAACAAATGCCTGCAGAAGTCGGATGTGTCAGCCAAAAGGTGCAAATATCGCAGCTCTGCTGTAAACAGGCACAACACAATTACGTCTAAAAAATATTCTGAACGAATGCAGAAGAAAAACAAACTTTTTGGTTGTAGGTCTTGGATCACTTTGATTGCACATGGATATCTCTGTAAGTGCTCTAGCTTCTCCCATAGATCATGAAGGAGAATCACAGCACAATGAATTACTCCACACACCAGTGAGAATCTAATTTTGTGTATACCAGAATCACACATGCCACAAATATTCACCTGTGGGCAGACTTTCCATCCAACCTCTGAGACTTAGCCTGAACAGCAGTCCCCTCGGCCTTCTGCTCCTGATTTCCAGCTGCCGGGGAAAACCCTGCATACACACAGGTCTGTTGAGCCTTTTGCCTTTACAAGAAGGCCGGATTCCAGAACCACCACTCTAAAGACATTTAAGGCGATGTGAGGCAAAAAAAATTGAATTCTATATTATTTAATTTCTATGTTCTGATATTGTATAGGGTTTGATACCGAAGACTGCTGATTTGATAAAATACTGTCAAAAAAGACTTTACACTTAACGGTTGCCGTGGAAACCAAGATAAACAGTGGCCATATTGAATTTCTTAAGTATGATCTAAAACAGTCATTTTTTAATTTACAGGCTCAATTTCTGGTATATATCTACATAAATAGACCCTTTACATTCTGACAGAAACTTTTAATGATATCAATTCGCAGCGTTTTTCTTCAAAATTAAACATTTTAATTTTCCTTGACAATTTTTAGTTTTTTGACTGCTGCACCAAAACTAAATCTTAGTTTCACAAATGCTTTTGTCAAAATGTAAATAATACAACAAAGAATAAGTGTTCAAAGTATCATTAAAATCTGATAGAGTTTTTGAAAAAAATTACCAAAGTAACAAAAATTAGCAAAATGAGAAAACGGGGAAAAACAAATTATTTTCATGTTTTTTTATTTTATACTAATAAAGTTAGCTTAATGCTAAAACAAGTTATTTTAAACAGGAAAACAGTTTCTAACAGTATGTGACAATTAGAACAATTCTGCTGAATATGCAGGACCTTCCTCCAGGGCATGCAGTGCCCTTTGTCTCTTCAATTTGGCCACCCTACACTGTCACATCTCTTAGTTTGCTTGACGTTCAAGCTATTTCTAACTCTCTACTGCATTCTAGATGCTCCTAGTCTCTTCATATGCAGGCCTGTAGAAAAAGCAAAACACTGGGCAGTGTCTTGGGCAGCAGCAGCTCCAAAGTTGAACTCTCTTGTGGCAATTACAACTGTAAACTAAACACGTTTGCTTGAGGCAAAGTTGTCTTTAGGACAGCGAGCCCCAATCAAGATGTGTAAACACTCATTTGAATTCTTGAGTTTCTTCTGACACACATCTACTAAGTAGTTTAGTGTCAGACAGCCTGTATAAATTAGCAAAAGATATTTCTCTAGCTTATCATGGTTGAGTCATGCGAGTAACAGCTTGTCATGAAAAATTATCTCCAGATCTTCTAACTTTGAGTATAGTTTATTTGCTTTGTTGTGAAATGTTTTGTGATGAAGACCTTGCAGGTTCATATTTTCACAAAAATTATTGAATGTTGCACCAATTCCACAAACTAATGCCGAATATTCAGACTGGCTGTTGATGGCAAAAGCTCATTCCCCATCATTATTTCTTGCAGCTAGGTATCTTCCACAAACTAATTCTTCACAACAAGAGCAGTAAACCTCTGCATACACAGCCAATCCTTTGGCTTTCTTCCTGTCAGTTTTAAAAATAAGACTAGCATTTTTACATACTAGACAGCAAAATGTTTTGACGATTTCAACAGCTCTACAGCTCTGTGTTCCAGTTTTTGTTATACGTTGTCATCAACAGAAACATACTTGCTGCTAGAGGAGGTCATATATTCATACGTGTCTCTTTTAAATTGGCTTCAGGTTTTTTGTGCAATAAAAGAGTCACTTCCACAACTTTGAGAAGAACACGATGGTAGTACTGAATCATTCAGATTCACTGTTAAAAAAACAAACTTGGAGATGGCATATGCTGTTTAGCTGGGTCGTTTTAAGAATTTTTTTTTTCTGTAATGTTTATGACGTTCTGATAGGCTTTTGAGAGGTTTCTTGCGTTGAGCTGATGACTGGATGTTAAATTTCTTGGAACGAGGCATTTTTCAATTCGGAGTGACAATCCGTCGCCAAACGTAAACAATAACAAAACGACCATCTTGGAAAAAAAAAATTGGATATCCACATGATCATTTTCAGCCAACAGGAATCGTGCATTGCCTATGGTCACATGTGTTCCATATATGGAAGTTTCTAGAAGATTATTGATTTGAAAGAAACAGTTGTAAATAGAAGAGTTCTCAGTTACACAAACTCGCAGTTTCACGAACAATTAGGGGAGATCATGACCTTTAAAATGGTTTATAACACAAGTGGTTACCGCTTTGCACAGATATGGTTGCTATGGTTTGAAAAATGTCTATTTCTTAGCAATTTTCAATAAGTAGACAACTTGACACCCAGGGTAGGTTAAGTAAAATATGAATATCATATTAAAATAACATTTTTTAAACTAAAACAAGTACCAAATCTGATAGAAGACATGCTAAGGTGTCTGAAAATGAACTATCTCAAAATAGCTGACCTGACTGAAAATCGTTATTTTTTTCTGCCGCACATCGCCTTAAGATGAACAGGAAGACAAAGCTGAAGAATTTAACCACACTTAAAGAGGCATTTCTTTTTCAGACTTGAAACCAGCTTCAGATTTTATTGCTTGACGCCAGTTTCAGAATTTCTTTGTACAGTCTCAAAGATCGACATGAAAGCTACCAATAACATTACAGGTCATGGCAAGTCCTCCAGGCTGCCACTGTCTCTTCACATGCTGTTGGTGTTGAGCAAATGCATTCTCCACCCACTTGTTACTGAGACCCATAAGGACAGCAAAGAATAGTAATACTGAAACCTACCATGCATGTCGTGTGAGGTGATTAAGAAGAATTGATGTGAGACTGGCTTCCACTTCCTGTAGACTAATCCAACCAATCAGGAACAAGTCTGTGAAGGGCTTTGCTTGGATTGGTTGAGAGTCTTTGCTTCATTAGGAGGTACAGGGCAGAAGAAGAGAAGTGCATTCATGTTGGCCCTGGCATATGGGGGCAGGCCTGCAGGATGTGCTCAGTAATCATGTTGTCTGTGAATGTTGCTAGATGACATTGAGATCTCTTACAGCTTGTCAGTAACTGTACTTGAACTGTGCTCGGAGAGTTATGTGCTCGGAGAGTTATGTGTTCGGAGAGTTATGTGTTCGGACGTCATGTTGTCTGTGAATGTTGCTAGATGACATTGAGATCTCTTACAGCTTGTCAGTAACTGTACTTGAACTGTGCTCGGAGAGTTATGTGCTCGGAGAGTTATGTGTTCGGAGAGTTATGTGTTCGGACGTCATGTTGTCTGTGAATGTTGCTAGATGACATTGAGATCTCTTACAGCTTGTCAGTAACTGTACTTGAACTGTGCTCGGAGAGTTATGTGCTTGGAGAGTTATGTGTTCGGACGTCATGCTGTCTGTGAATGTTGCTAGATGACATTGAGATCTCTTACAGCTTGTCAGTAACTGTACCAGAACTGTGCTCGGAGAGTTATGTGCTCGGAGAGTTATGTGCTCGGACGTCATGTTGTCTGTGAATGTTGCTAGATGACCTTGAGATCTCTTACAGCTTGTCAGTTACTACCAGAACTGTGCTCGGGGAGTTATGTGCTCGGAGAGTTATGTGTTCGGACGTCATGTTGTCTGTGAATGTTGCTAGATGACATTGAGATCTCTTACAGCTTGTCAGTAACTGTACTTGAACTGTGCTCGGAGAGTTATGTGCTCGGAGAGTTATGTGTTCGGAGAGTTATGTGTTCGGACGTCATGTTGTCTGTGAATGTTGCTAGATGACATTGAGATCTCTTACAGCTTGTCAGTAACTGTACTTGAACTGTGCTCGGAGAGTTATGTGCTCGGAGAGTTATGTGTTCGGACGTCATGCTGTCTGTGAATGTTGCTAGATGACATTGAGATCTCTTACAGCTTGTCAGTAACTGTACCAGAACTGTGCTCGGAGAGTTATGTGCTCGGAGAGTTATGTGCTCGGAGAGTTATGTGTTCGGACGTCATGTTGTCTGTGAATGTTGCTAGATGACATTGAGATCTCTTACAGCTTGTCAGTAACTACCAGAACTGTGCTCGGGGAGTTATGTGCTCGGAGAGTTATGTGTTCGGACGTCATGTTGTCTGTGAATGTTGCTAGATGACATTGAGATCTCTTACAGCTTGTCAGTAACTGTACTTGAACTGTGCTCGGAGAGTTATGTGCTCGGAGAGTTATGTGTTCGGAGAGTTATGTGTTCGGACGTCATGTTGTCTGTGAATGTTGCTAGATGACATTGAGATCTCTTACAGCTTGTCAGTAACTGTACTTGAACTGTGCTCGGAGAGTTATGTGCTCGGAGAGTTATGTGTTCGGACGTCATGCTGTCTGTGAATGTTGCTAGATGACATTGAGATCTCTTACAGCTTGTCAGTAACTGTACCAGAACTGTGCTCGGAGAGTTATGTGCTCGGAGAGTTATGTGCTCGGAGAGTTATGTGTTCGGACGTCATGTTGTCTGTGAATGTTGCTAGATGACATTGAGATCTCTTACAGCTTGTCAGTAACTGTACCAGAACTGTGCTCGGAGAGTTATGTGCTCGGAGAGTTATGTGTTCGGACATCATGTTGTCTGTGAATGTTGCTAGATGACATTGAGATCTCTTACAGCTTGTCAGTAACTACCAGAACTGTGCTCGGGGAGTTATGTGCTCGGAGAGTTATGTGTTCGGACGTCATGCTGTCTGTGAATGTTGCTAGATGACATTGAGATCTCTTACAGCTTGTCAGTAACTACCAGAACTGTGCTCGGGGAGTTATGTGCTTGGAGAGTTATGTGCTCGGAGAGTTATGTGTTCGGACGTCATGTTGTCTGTGAATGTTGCTAGATGACATTGAGATCTCTTACAGCTTGTCAGTAACTGTACCAGAACTGTGCTCGGGGAGTTATGTGCTTGGAGAGTTATGTGCTCGGAGAGTTATGTGTTCGGCCGTCATGTTGTCTGGATGTTGCTTGATCACATTGAGATCTCCTACAATATGTCTACTGTATATCAGAACTGTGCTCAGAGAGTTATGTGCTTGGAGAGTTATGTGTTCGGCAATCATGTTGTCTCTGGATGTTGCTTGATCACATCAAGATCTCCTCTACAGCTTGTCAATAAAGGACTGTTGAGAGCCAGAACTGTGCTCGGAGAGTTCTTTGCAGATCACAACACTACTTTAAGATAGGCTTTCCCCTCATCTCAAATTATTTACATGTATAATAAGGAAGAGATTCAAATGTGAACTTGCTGTACAGCTAGTCTTGAAGTTTTGCAGTGTCCTGTTCTTAGTTTGAATACAGTGATTCACTTCTTTCCAGGTATTGCCAACAATGATCTGAACAAACGTGTAACTAAAGTAAAGGAGCCTTTTTCACACCACAAGGAATACTGGGTATATGGTGTTAAGCCCACATTCTGGCAGACCAACCCGCACTTGATCGGTGATGTGGTCAAAGTCACACTGACCGCTTTTACTGCCCAGGCCATTTCCTGGTACCAGTTTAAGGCTGACCTGTCCTGGAAGCCTAGGTCACAGCTTAGCCTAATGCCAAAGTGTATACAAAACAAAGCATAGACTGATGAAGGTATCACCATACATCTAATTGATGTAAATGTATGACAGGTAATCCAAAGAGACTCGTAAAGTTGTTTAGTGATAGACCTTGACACATATACTGGGTCACTTCATTATGGGATAGGGTGACCAGCTCTATAACAATTTAATTATTATTATTCTTCCTTTTGTTATTAGTGTTTCTGCTGCAGCCATTTTCTTTGTTATATACTTTTGAAACTTATATTTACTCTCCAGATCACGAAGGAGTATTTGTTTTTAATGTGTTAACGTAACGTGTTTAAAAATGAACTTTACAGCTTTGAATCCAATATACAAAAGTTAGTCAGATCATTTGAATTCAATTCTTTCTTTCTTTCTTTGGGGATTTGTTAGACCAACATGAACCCTTTAACCCCGAGATCCTGTAAGCCCACTTTTCCAGCCTGTGTGGGATATGTTAGACAGACATGAACCCTTTAACCCCGAGATCCTGTAAGCCCACTTTTCCAGCCTGTGTGGGATATGTTAGACACACATGAACTTCTTGTTCTGAGATTCTGTAAGCCCACTTTTCCAGCAGGAAAGGCAGGTAGTACCGTCTACTGTCATACGGTAGCTCAGTCATATCTGACTACGACCTGACTCTTAAATTATCTAAGAATGATCCATATAATGTATACTAGAAAGATTGTTCTGTGTCTTCTTCTTCAGGTTCCTGGTCTCAAACAGACATTGGAGATCATAATCTTCCAATTATTTCTATCAACTGATATTGTAATGCAGTTGTGGTTTCCCATTTATATCTTTCTTTGTCTTCCTTTGTCACTTACACATATTTTCACATGTGAAGCTGGTTTCTCTATTCCACCTTTTCTGCAGATACCCATACATTTCATTTGTCTTTCCTGATGGTTTTTGATGAGTTATTTAATAGCACCTGTAGTAGTCACAACATGCTGACCAATAATAGGCTGTCATTGTTAGTTGAGAAAAAAAAGTGTTGTGATGTCGGTTCCTAGATCAATCAATCAATCAATCAAAAAGTGTTGAAGTGCGATATAGAATCTGTACAGTTATATGCATATGAAACATAGACATAGTAAAACATAGAGAAGAATACTCAATGTATCAAGAAGAGATAAGATCAGAAATCGAGAAATCAGGACTACAGTGGGGGTTATAGCTGAGCTAGATTCTATTAGAAGGCAAATGGTTTGGCCATGCAAGTAGGTCAATAGTCTTCTTTGTTCATGCTTATCTCAACAGTCTTATCTGTTCATGCTTATCTCAACAATCTTCTTTGTTCATACTTATCTCAACAGTCTTATCTGTTCATGCTTATCTCAACAGCCTTCTCTATTTATTCTTATCTCAGCAGCCTTCTCTGTTCATACTTATCTCAGCAGCCTTCTCTGTTTATGCTTATCTCAACAGTCTTCTGTGTTCACACTTATTTAAACAGCCTTCTCTGTTCACACTTATTTCAACAGACTTCTCAAAGAACCACATATCAGCTTTTTCCAGTTAATATCATCATCACTTTAATTTGTTTTTAAAACCTGTGTTTTCTGTGACTTAATTACCTTGCTTGACAATTATTTATGTATAAGTACATATTTCATCTATTTTAAGTTGTAAAAATACTTTTATAACTGATAAATCTACCTTTATATGTTTCAACAACTCAGGATTCACAGAGAACCTTTTGTTACTGTTTAATTAATGATATTGGAAAGAATGTTGCACAAGATAAGATCAATCTCATATTGCAGTGTGAATGAGCAATTAGTCTGTTCTCTTGTTACAGTAATGTTGAAAATATTGTTACATGCCTGAGGAAAATATTGTGTTACAATTTAAAATAAAAGTGTAGTTTGTTTCTTGATATTATGATCCCCATCATCTTGCTGACTGGTATGGATGATCGTTTCTCTACACCTTGTGATCTCCAACAGAATGTATTATTTCACCTGCTGATACTTGTCCATGCTATGACAGAAGGCTGTTAAGAATCTGTTCTCCCTCTATCTCTGTTTCCACATATCTTTCCAACATGTTCCAGTTTTGCTTTTCTGGCTGTATATTATTTGTGTAGTAGCTACTTTCCAGCAAAAAGCAGCTTTGAGATGAGTTCATTATCATCATTTACCTTGCTAAACAGCTGACACGTTCATGTCTCTCCACAGATCTGACACTTCTAATGATGATATTTTCCCAACCACCGTCTTAGACCAACATCATTTCTCTTGGTCTGGGAATCTCCTTGGCAAGGTGCGCTCCGAAGGTGGTGGGTTTTGATTTTGGGCTATGTTGTTCGGTTCACGAGTGCAATTTTCTCAGAGACTCCTGAGGGTCATTGCCAGAGCTGTGGAGTTCGTGCTTTGTGCTACACTTCAGTAGGCCACCCTGTGGAAAGAGACTGAGCCATATGAGCTGTATGGAATAAAACCCAGTGCAATGAAATCGATCCCCTGGGCTTTTAAACCCTTTGTAAAAATAAATTTCTGGGTCTGTGCCTCTTCTGCTGCTGATCTATCTAGTCATCACGGTGTTCTCAGCTGGCTCTCTTCTCATTACATGACCAAGGAATAGTTGATTCTTGTATACAGGGTGTTTGTAAAGTCTCACTGCACTTTGTATGTAGAACAAATTTGAAAAAATAAAGTACATGATGTCATTAAAAAATGTGCTAACAAATTAATTAACCCTTTACATGGCACAGGTGTTTCTGTTTTGTAACTCTGAACGGGCAACATTTTTCTGGTTGTCGGTCATATTTAGGGTTATGTTAGTAAAAACATAAAATCTAAGCTGTTAGTGAATGGATTTTAAAAAATTAAAATACAAAATGAAGGAAAATGAATGCAGATTTATTAATTTACTCACGTGTTAAATAAATAATCCAAAGTTGCCTGCATTTTGGCTGTATTTGTTGGAACCCATTCTCGATAATTTATCTGTTTGATATTTTTGTCTAGCATACTCATTTGTTTGATCAGCAATCATTTTAAAAGTCTCCGAGAGATCCAAAATGTGTACACTGCTAATATCACTGTTAGATATCTAGCTCTGATTCAGTCAACTTCGTGCACTTCAATGTCACTTAAATTGAACCCAGCAAAATCTCCGCTATCACTTGAAGAATCGTTGAAATCCATTTTCAAAAACAAAGCATAAAAACCTTGAAAATTTTTTTAAAAATCCAATCAAATTTAAAGAAAACGCTTGCAAATGGCGGCCACGTTATCAAGCTATTGTCTAACGCTGTTTTTTTGGAAGCTGGAAAGTATCAATGAAGTATTAATTATAACCGGTGTTGGAAATGTCCACCACAGGCTTCAAGATATGACTGTACACGTCTCTTCATATTGTCACATACCTTCTGCAACGTGCCTGTTATTTCTTCCGTTGAAAACACAATTATGTTTTGAGTGCAAAGAATTACCCCAACAGACAACAGCCATTCGCTGCATATTGCTTCACAATGAACTGTGGAGCACATTTTTTTTAATGACATGTACTTCATTTTTCAAATTTATTCTACATACAATATGTAGTGAGACTTTTCAAACACCAGGTAGTTGCACAAAATGTTCTACTTTCATTAACCTCTTTCATACAAGTTTTAGTTATTCAGACAGTTCAGATTATTCACAATATTTGTCTCAGAAACCACATCTCCACTGCCTTCACACTCTTCCGAATTTGTTCATTCGAAGTGTCACTGACTCGCAGCAGAATATGTTGTCTATAACATTAATACTCTCTTTTTGATATTCATTGATAATGACTTATTGTATTAGATACTCTTCATGTATGATGAGAAAGGTGAAGACAGGCATGCTTCAGGCAGAGTGACAGGCTTTCATTCAACAATAAAAGATAAGAGAGCATCTATTGGATAATTTATCCCCAGGACATGCTGGTGTGGTGGGAAACGAGCAGGTGGACAGATTGGCTGGGTCTGCACCGCTTGGTCGGGTATTTGTGCATGATAAGGTAGATGCTGGTGTTGACCGCAATATCCTGAAACAGGATGGAAACGCGGAAAAAAAAAAAAAAAAAAAAAAAGGTAGATGTGTTTGAGACACTTTGGAATCACATGTATAGTGCAGAAGAACGGATAATCATGGCCTGAAGAGAATAGTCCAGCAGGGAGTGACCTGGGGATCTGGCAGACACTCAAGACTCAGAGGAAAAGCCAGACTGCTACAGGTACCATTAGCATTGGAAATCTTTGCTGGCTGTTGCAGATGAGGACTGAGTACTTATGAGAATTCCCTGAGTGCTGTGATGTCGATGCCTAACTCAACTAATGCTTTTTATTTTCCAGCCAACAATAACTATGAGACAGGTTGACAGAGATCAGTTAGGCTGAGAAAGGACTAAGGTCCCTTCTGGAGAATACAGAGCTGTAGCCTTGATGCTTGGCATGTCTTTTGAAAGACTTTCTTTACAGATAAGATCGATGCTGGTCTTTCAAAAATATGCACTAGATCATTTTTTTGTGTGGGTACTTGCTTGCCTTGAATTCAAGCATAGTCCATACATGTGCTACTACTTCAAGTGCACAAGACTGATTTTTACGTGCAGATTAGCTTTCTTTATTATCAGTGTCTCTCGCCACCAGGCAAACCCACTCCGACTTCTGAAGTATTTGTAATTTACGTCCCCAAGTCAAGGATGAGAAGTCAACAGTTTAGTCCAAATGACCGGTGTAGGAGTTGAACCCGCTTCATCAGCATTAGCACATTAGAATTTAAGAGCAAGCATTCTTATTCATTCGGCCATACTGACCTCCCTAGAAGAGTTTAAAAATCTAGTTGTATGTTCTTTACAGGACATACACCCAATCCAGGCATCTGTTGACTGTGATTTACTGGGCAATTATAACTCAGTAGTTTGCCATTGCTTTCTGAGCTGTCAATGCCCCATACCATCCAAATCAGCACAGAACGGTCTGCTTCCAAATTGCCCGTGGCTGATTATTTAACTATTGACCACAGTACTGGTTTAGATGAGTAAATTCCAGCAATTATAAATATAGTTGCAACAGAGAACTTTCATAAAGTCCAGCAAATATAAATATAGTTGCAACAGAGAACTTTCATAGAGTCCAGCAAATATAAATATAGTTGCGACAGAGAGCTTTCATAAAGTCCAGCAAATATAAATATAGTTGCAGAAGAGAACTTTCATAAAGTCCAACAAATATAAATATACTTGCAACAGAGATCTTTCATAGAGTCCAGCAAATATAAATATAGTTGCAGAAGAGAACTTTCATAAAGTCCAGCAAATATAAATATAGTTGCAGAAGAGAACTTTCATAAAGTCCAGCAAATATAAATATACTTGCAACAGAGATCTTTCATAGAGTCCAGCAAATATAAATATAGTTGCAGAAGAGAACTTTCATAAAGTCCAGCAAATATAAATATAGTTGCAGAAGAGAACTTTCATAAAGTCCAGCAAATATAAATGTAGTTGCAACAGAGAAATTTCATAAAGTCCGGCAAATATAAATATAGTTGCAACAGAGAACTTTCATAAAGTCCGGCAAATGTAAATATAGATGTAACAGAGAACTTTCATGAAGTCTGGCAAATATAAATATAGTTGCAACAGAGAACTTTCATATTGTCTGCTCGTGGAATTTGTTTTGTTGCTGTTTTTGTTTTGCTTACACGGAACTTATAATGTCTTCATGTTCTGTTGTTTACTACAACCACATCATACTTAAGATCTGAATGCTTGACTTGTTTTGCCTGTACATTGTTTTAAACCATGGAATATTTGTTAGTTGCAAGACCACACGTCTTGTAGTACTGGCATTTGTATAAATACTTCTGTTTTACTAATTTGTAGAGTTGACATTTGTGGAAATTATTACATAAGCTCGAGTGACAAGTATAAGAGTCCTATCATCATCATCATCATCATCATCATCATCATCATCATCATCATCATCATCATCATCATCAGCATCATCAGCCATGCCGAGTGGTTCAAGTATTCATATTTCTCTACAACATCTGTCCTCTGTTGATAAATTTGATCACTGATTGTCTTCCATGCCACTCCATCAAACCATCCAACATTTTCTTTTTCTGTCAACCACTGCCTCTAATACCCTGATGTTCCTGGTTGTCGCAACCTTCTCCAAACCCCATTGTGTCATAACTCGATCACAAAATGACACGTGTCTTGAGTCTGCTATAAGTCAGGTATCATGCTGTTTTGTAAGTTTGAATCAGCTTAATTTTAGCCAAATTTTATATTGTTTTGTACATTTGAATCAGCTAAGTTTGAATCAGGTATCATGTTGTTTTATAAGTTTGAGTCAGGTATCATGCTGTTTTGTAAGTTTGAGTCAGCTAAGCTTGATTCAGTTATCATGTTGTTTTCTAAGTTTGAGTCAGGTATTATGCTATTTTGTCAGTTTGAGTTCGGTATCATGTTGTTTTGTAAGTTTGAGTCAGGTATGATGTTTTGTAAGTTTGAGTCAGGTTTCATGTTGTTTCATAAATTTGAGTCAGGTTTCATGTTGTTTCATAAATATGAGTCAGGCATCATGCTATTTTGTAAGCTTGAGACAGATATGTTGTTTTGTAAGTTTAAGTCAGGTATCATGTTGTTTTATAAGTTTGAGTCAGGTATCATGTTTTGTAAGCTTGAGTCAGGTGTGATGCTGTTTTATAAGTTTGAGTCAGGTATCATGCTATTTTGTAAGTTTGAGTCAGGTATCATGCTATGTTGTAAGCTTGAGACAGATATTATGTTGTTTTGTAAGTTTGAATCAGGTGTCATGTTTTGTAAGTTTGAGTCAGGTATCATGCTAACTTGTAAGTTCATATGATTTTATTTTTAAGTTTGAGTCAGGTATCATGTTATTTTGTAAGTTTTGAGTCAGGTATCATGATATTTTGTAAGTTTGAGTCAGATATGTTGTTTTTTTCAGTTTGAGTAAGATATTTTGATGTTTTGTAAGTTTGCATACGATATGTTGTTTTGTAAGTCAGGTATCGTGTTTTTTAAGTTTGAGTCAGGTAAGTTGTTTTGTAAGTTTGAGTTAGCTTCATTTAAGTCAGTTTTGTTTTCTAAGAATCAGTTCAGTTGTTGGCAGATGTCAGGAAGGTGAAATGATGGCCAAGGGTCTAGAGACATTTTTGAAAAATGTATGCCAAAATAAAATCTATTCTTATTTATCCCACACTTCTGATTATATTTATATATTTTGTGAAGGAATCTTGTTTTGATGAAGCTACATTGTTTTAAACTTTCCTGGAGTCTTCATGGCTACATTTTAAGATAACTATGTACTTTGTTCAGAATAAAGCTCTGCTTGCAGTTGACTTAGTTTTAGAATGTATTTCTTCTCAACTAACTATTGGGGTTGGAACTCTTTGCTGGCTTCTGAGGATGGGGGAGGAGCGCTTATGGGAATGCCCCGAATGTTGTGATGTCGGTTCTTAAATCAATCAATCAATCAATCAATCAATCTTCTCAATTGATGGTTGCTGTAGGGATCTGCCTGACTGTGAGGGATTGTCGCTCGTGTGCTCGAGGTAGCGGGTTCATTTCCTGCACTGGTAAGTTGGACTTAAGTGTTAACCTCTTTCAGAAAGCAGTGGCAAACTACTGAACATTACATTGCCTATGAAACCAATCTGGAGACAGGTTTGATTACAATGCCCTGCAAAGGACATGCAACATGTATTTGTAATGGTTGCAGTTGGTTAACATACAAAGGACATGTATTTTGAATGGTTGCAGTTGGTCAATATACAAAGGACATGTATTTTGAATGGTTGCAGTTGATCAACATACAAAGGACATGTATTTTGAATGGTTGCAGTTGGTCAACATACAAAGGACATGTATTTTGAATGGTTGCAGTTGGTCAACATACAAAGGACATATTTTGAATGGTTGCAGTTGGTCAACATACAAAGGACATGCAACATGTATTGTGAATGGTTGCAGTTGGTCAACATGCCAAGAGTGCCTTTCTGATATGATACAGCACATGGTACTTGTGGTCAATTCAAGCCATCAATCGTTGTTCTTACTGAAGGAACGAACGAATATTTTCAAAGGGTCACAATTTGAGCAGGCAGGCCTGTCTTACATCCAGCCCTTCCAATCACTCATCTTTCGTTCATCAGTTGTGCATGTTGCATTCACACAATGCAAATTACCATGTTATGAGACAGGCAGTCAGGCAGACACATGTACACACGCATGTTCATAAACACATACATACAATCCTGCATACATACTGAAATCATTTACACACTCTCAGTTATGCACCCACTCAATACCACATGAATACACACACTCTCGCATACACATTTACTTACTCACAATCACAAACTAACAAAAGTTTACTTATACATACATTCTCTTTCTCAGACCTTCCATCTCTCTCTCTCTCTCTCTCTCTCTCTCTCTCTCTCTCTCTCTCTCTCTCTCTCTCTCTCTCTCTCTCTCTCTCTCTCTCCCTCCCCCTCCCCCTCCCTCCCTCCCTCCCTCTCCCTCTCTCTTTCTCTCTCTCTCTCTCTCTCTCTCTCTCCCTCCCCCTCCCTCCCTCCCTCCCTCTCCCTCTCTCTCTCTCTCTCTCTCTCTCTCTCTCTCTCTCTCTCTCTCTCTCTCTCTCCACTCTCTCCACTCTCATTCATATATCCTAATCCATACATACAGCAAGGCAGACACATTCACTACTTCCCATACACTCCTTCCCATACACTCCTTCCCATACATTCCTTCCCATACACTCCTTCCCACACACATAATCGACACATGCACACTTTCTGAATCGGAATGAGCCTCTCAAGGCAGTTAGGAAGTTGCAGGTAAAACTGTGAACCAGCTGCTGACACTTTACCTAAGACTGAAAGCTGCCACCTCCTCCATCATACCAAAGGTCACTGCAGGTATGTCACTTGCCTTACTCCAGTTTTGATTTGCCTTCATCTTACTTAACTAATTCAGTGCCAGGGGGGTTCATCCTGTCCATTTCTGAATGTTATCTGTGCAGTGTCTTTTGGGCCTTTCCCTTGTCCCTTCTGGGACTCTTCCAGTAACTACCATGTTGGACAAACCAATTGATATTGATACATGACCATACCATTGCAGCGTGATTGTTTGTGCTATTGCGAATAGATCCTTGTATGGCTCCACACCTTTGTCTCATGCTTTTCTACAGACGGGCATTTTGTGAATTGATATCTTATTGCCGAGACTGTCTCAAGTTTCTTATCGCCATTGCTTGAATGTTTTTTTTCCAGTGCTGCATTTGATGTCCAGGTTTTATGTTATCTGTTATTTGAGATGACCAGTGTATGAAATAATCTGATCTGAAATAATATTTTTGTATTCCATGAAATCTTCTATTGCTGCCGTTACTCCTCCTTCTCTTCTTCTTCCACATCCTCTTCTTCTCCTTCTTCCTCCTCCTCTTCTCCTTCCTCCTCCTCCTCCTTTTCTCCTTCCTCCTCCTCCTCTTCTCCTTCCTCCTCCTCCTCTTCTCCTTCCTCCTCATCCTTCCTCTTCTTTCTCTTCTCCTTCTCATCCTTCTTCCTCCTCTTCTTCTCCTCCTTCCTCCACCTCCTCTTCTTTTTCTCCTCTTGCCTCTGCTTCTTCTGCTACTCCTTCCTCCTCCTCTTTTTCTCCCCTTCCTTCTCCTCCTCCACTTCTTGACCTCCATTCTCCTCGGGAAAATACAAAGTAAGTGAGACAAAAGAGAAAGAAAGCTTAAGCTGGACAGCAAATCAAGTAATAGTAATAACACCACCAATGTCATCCAAGTACAAACTACAGGATTGGAGAGTCATTGTTTCTTTATTATGAATACAGTGATACCTCGGTTTTCATCGTTAATCCGTCAAAAAATAATCAGCAAAATCTGAAACCGCCAAAAACTGAATCAATGTAAATGCAATTATTTTGTTCTAGACACTCCAAAATACATACTAAAAACACATTTTAAAGAGAATAAATATAGTGTTTAATACTTAAAACAATGAGAAACTAATATAAAATGAATATAAAAGGCTAATGTAAAGAATAAATGAAAATTTTACATGGCTTTTACCTTTCTGAAGATTCTTCTTGGCATATGAAAGACATGAGGAGGGGAGAGAAAGGTGCAGATATTTTTTAGAAGGGGAATCCCCCTCCATAATGACCGAGGCAACTGCCGAAAACTGAGGCAAATTTTTTGTGGGAAAAATCGATGAAAACCGAAACCGATGATAACCGAAGTCCAAGGCAACCAATGAAAACTGAGACAAATTTTTGCGGGAAAAATCGACGAAAACCAAAACCAATGATAACCGAAGTCAACAAAAGCCGAGTTATCACTGTAATAGCCAATTGAATTGTGTTTATCTTTCTGTATTATTTTGCCCTCTAATCCATTTTGGGGTATAGACTCTCAGTCGACTCGCCCCAAGCCATCTTATGTTTTACCACTCCTACAGCTCACTCCACGTCTTCTGTATTTTATTCCTCTCTGTCTTTAATTATCTTGTGTGTGTTTTAGGTCCCCCACTATTTCATTCACTCTGTCTTTAATTATATCTCCATGTGTTTTAGGACCCCCACTATTTCATTCAATCTGTCTTTAATTATATCGCCATGTGTTTTAGGTCCCCCACTATTTCATTCACTCTGTCTTTAATTATGTCTCCATGTGTTTTAGGTCCCCCCACTAGTTCATTCACCCTGTGGGTTCCAGAGCCAGTGCTGTGGCGAAGGAATTAGAATGTGATTCTCAATCCCACATACCACCTTTGAAACACAGCTGCAGGCGATTTGGAAGTAGATCGCCTTGCGTTGGCTGTCACAGAATGTTATGAGTGTCGGTTGTTCAGAAAGCAATGGCAAACTATGGAATGTAAACTTGCCTAGTAACTTTTTTTTGGGGGCGCTTGCTCGCTTTGAAATCAAGCGTAGTCACTTCTTCTAGTAGTTTTGGACTGAATTTTCTTAGCTTTTACCTATTAATAGTGTCCCTCACCATCAGGTGAACCCACTCCGACTTCAGAGGTACTTGTAATTTACGTCCCCAAGTCAAGGACGAAAAGTCAACATTTTAGTCCAACTGTCCGGTGTAAGGATTGAACCCATTACCTTGGCATCAACATTCCAGGTGTTTAAGAACACACATTCTTATCCATTCAGCCATGCTGACCTCACTTCCTCTACTCAATATCAAATGAAGATGCTGGAAATGTTAATGCCTAGCTTTTAGATTGCATGAAATAATTGCTAAATAGACGCAGACTAGACATCACTAAGGGTGGGAGGTTACAGGGCGACACCAAAATAAATGTATATACACTATTTGTGGAATCAGCCATGAACACGGATGAGGGTTTAATTCCTGGGCTCGTCGCCTGCCAAGTGTGAGAAAGACTGACCATCTATTCTTCCATGCATCCAAGCCTACAATATGTGATCCATCCATCCATCATGTGCCATGCCGGTAAGCGTGGGCGGTCATGTTCTGCCATCTCACTCGATCAACAGAGTCGTGGATCAGTTCCGTGTTTCTGACTCGACCATGCCACAAGGCCAAGCTATCCAGATACTTGTTTCTAGGTCTTCCCCTTGGTCTGTTCCCCTCGATCTTACCAGTTGTCACCAAGTTCTCCAAATCATTTCTTCTCATAACATGCCCAAAAAATTGTGACTGTCTACGTCTAATGTCTCTGATCAGTTTACGATCTTCATTTGTTTCTTGAAGGACTTGTTCATTGGTCTTTCTGGCTGTCCATGGTATTCTTTGCATTTTCCTCAGAAACCACATTTCTACAGCCATCAGATGTTTTTCAGCCTGGCTGCTCATTGTCCAAGCTTCACATCCATATAAAAGTACAGGTTCTATGTAGCATCTCAACACTCTTTTTCTCGTTTCAATTGACATCTTTTTATTGGTCAGTATGTTTTTCATCTTGCTAAAGGCTACTTTTGCCATGGCGATTCTTGTTCTAATCTCTTCAATATGTGATGCTTGAGGACAAATGTTATGTGTAAAACTAGACTGACGTAGTGTTTAGTGTGCATAGATGCTGACAGTGTCAATCCCCAACAGGATAGGAGCATTTCTTGTTAGCTGTTCAGCTCAAACGTCGACCTATTCTCATAAAAATAGAGAAAGGACAGTTTCTGTGAAGGAACATATGAACAAACACACTTTATTTTCAAAGCGTTAAGAATTGGGCGTGCAGACCCGTCTAACATTCTACCCTTCTATCACTCTCTTTCATACATTATTTCTTTCACACATCATTCAAGGCTAACTGAGAACAACAACAATATAAAAGATATGCATTATAAAGGCATGGGCAAAATGCAAAAATCAATACTACACGACTCAGTAATATTAATGGAAAAAAGTAAAGGTGATGAGGGGGAAAAAAAACTGGTCACCTGATATGTCATGGCCTAGAACTTGTGAAGGTCTAAACACTTCACACCTCAGTGGCCATGCCTGCACTGGCACCACTCTACCATTTAAAAACACTTCACACCTTAGTGGCCATGTCTGCACTGGGACCACTCCACCATTTAAAATCAAATAATTCTTTTGTTCTTCAGCAGAAATATGTTGTGTTAAAGTGGCTTTGTAGTTGTAGCAGTAAGAATGCAAGCACACCTTCTACTTCTTCTTATAGTGATATGTGGCATTGGTGATCATGTCTGTCCACAGCTTTCTTTATCGTGTACTGCTAATCTTCTTAGTCCATGCCATGTGGCGTTGGTGATCATGTCTGTCCACAGCTTTCTTAATTGTGTACTTCCAATCTTCTTAGTCCATGCTGTGTGACATTGGTGATCATGTCTGTCCACAGCCTTCTGTCTCATGTGTTGCCAATCTTCTTATGGTCTATGCCATGTGGCATTGGTGATCATGTCTGTCCACAACCTTCTGTCCATGTACCACCAATCTTCTTATAGTCCATGCCATGTGGCGTTGGTGATCATGTCTGTCCACAGCTTTCTTAATCGTGTACTTCCAATCTTCTTAGTCCATGCCATGTGGCATTGGTGATTATGTCTGTCCACAGCCTTCTGTCTCATGTGTTGCCAATCTTCTTATGGTCTATGCCATGTGGCATTGGTGATCACGTCTACCCACAGCCTTCTGTCTCGTGTGTTGTCAATCTTCTTATATCCCATGCCATATGGCATTGGTGATCATGGCTGTCCACAACCTTCTGTCTCATGTACTGCCAGTCTTCTTATAGTCCATACGATGTGGCATTGGTGATGATGTCTGTCCACAACCTTCTGTCTCATGTACTGCCAGTCTTCTTATAGTCCATGCTATGTGGTGTTGGTGATCATGTCTGTCCACAGCCTTCTGTCTCGTGTGTTGCCAATCTTCTTATAGTCCATGCTGTGTGGCATTGGTGATCATGTCTGTCCACAGCCTTATGTCTCATGTACTGCCAGTCTTCTTATAGTCCATGCGATGTGGCATTAGTGATCATGTCTGTCCACAACCTTCTGCCTCATGTACCACCAATCTTCTTATAGTCCATGCCATGTGGTGTTGGTGATCATGTCTGTCCACAACCTTCTGTCTCATGTACTGCCAATCTTCTTATAGTCCATGCCTTGTGACATTGGCGATCATGTCTGTCCACAGCTTTCTGTCTCTTGTGCTGCCAATTCTGATACTGATGTTCCATCACGCCATAATATCAAACTATATTTTCCTGTACACTATTGTAAAATGGTTTTAACCTTGCATTTTGTTTTCTTACCCATAACACTTATGTACCTTTCATGTTTTTGTGGATTGTGAAGATATATGGTGTTAAATAAATTTGTGTGTTACAAATGAGAAGATTGTATATGTGTATGTTTGTGTGTGTGGATGAAATATTTAACAATGTATGTCTAATTTTAGTGCATGAAACATATTATATTATTAATTTGGACATGTAAACAGTTTGCGTATGTATGAAATCTGTACATGTGAAACGTTAGTATGTATGTAATTTGTACTTGTGAAACATTAGTATGTATGCAGTTTGTACATGTGAGATATTTGTGAAGCATTAATATATATCTAATGTAAGCATGTGAAACAATAATGTCTAATTTGAGCATGTGAAACATTGTCTAATTTGAGCATGTAAAATATGAATGTCTAATTTGAGCATGTGAAACATTAATATATATCTAATGTAAGCATGTCTAATCTGAGCATGTGAAATGTTAATATATCTAATTTGAGCATTTGAAACATTATCTGTCTAGTTTGAGCATGTGAAACATACTCATAAATATCGAATGTGAATATTATTTGTGTAAACTAGCATTGATGGTTGTACACTTGCCTTCAGTGTAAGCAATTGTGATGTAAATTTAGAGTTGTCTTCCATGATTTGTACTCTGACAGGAAAACACCTTGTGTATATTTTTTGTTTTTAGCTTTCGAACAAACAAAATAAAAATCAAAGTATAATGTTTCTCTACCTTTTATCACATTTCCTAGTGTAGACATTAGATTGTGTATTATCTAAATGGTTTTGAAATGTATTCTTATTCAGGTTCAGGTTTCACAGATAGATACAAAAGCTTCTGATCCCCTACAACGGTCAGTTGGACTTGTGTGTAGATTTCTCATTCAGAAAGATCTGGCAAGCTACTGACATCAAGTTGCCTAGGAAATCAATCCGGGGTTGATTGCAACATCTTGCAAGGAAATGTTTTTTTTTAAAGAGGGGATTGAATCTTCTGAGCCTGAGGCATAACTTCTCAGCCAAAAACACTGCGGTGTATCTAAATAAACCATTGCAACAATTTTCATGCATAAAGAAACCCTGAAATAATTTCCATGTCCGATGAAGACCTTGAAGTAATTTACACATCTTGAGAAACCCTGAAATAATTTCCATGTCTGATGAAGGCCTTGAAATAATTTATATATCTTGAGAAACCCTGAAATAATTTCCATGTCCATTGAAGACCTTGAAATAATTTATATATCTTGAGAAACCCTGAAATAATTTCCATGTCCATTGAAGACCTTGAAGTAATGTACATATTTTGAGAAACTCTGAAATAATTTCCATGTCATATCAGAAAGAAAGGACCCCTGCAATAATTTGTTTATCCAAATGAATCAGGGCTGCAATCTTCATATCTAGCGGAACCCTTGAAATTATTCTGAAATCTCCTGGAAGCTTGAAAATTGTGTATGTCTTTATCGCTTGACATTTTTCAGAAATCTTAAGGAACTTTGAAGTAATTTGTATGTCTCTATCTTCTTCCTGCCTTCTTTCTTACATGTCTAACTCAGTTTCTAGTATAAACTTTATTGCCGGCCATAGGACTGTTAGATCTCTATCAAGCATTTTAATGTCCGAAGAAAGCCCCACGTAAAAAATACATATGCACGGTTCATGGCACATCTATAGGGTAATAGTGTGTGAATATAAAAGTAAGAAGAAAGTATAAAAAATATATATGCACAGTTCATGACATACCTATAGGGTCAGTAGTGTGTGAATATTAAAGTAAAAAAAGTATAAAATATACACTAAAGTATACAATATATACATGCATAGTTCATGGCACACCTATACGGTCGGTAGCATGTGAATATAAAAGTAAGGAGAAAAGTAATTGGCCCCATTTACACACCTTGAGATGTATTGGGTTTATGGAGATAGTACCATAATTTTATGGAGCAGCTGGCACTCTATGGGAGATGTGGTCAACATAACACCAAGTACCTTTACATCTCAGGACATTTCTTGGTACCATTTTCTTCTGGGTATACCCAGGAACCTAGAACAGTGTTACAAATCATATATTAGAGATTCACTTGACTGCTGGGCAAAACGACAAGCGAGCTAACCACTGTTCCACTGCAACTTCCCAGTATGTAGGTGTAATGTAAAAGTAATTGTCTGTGTTCTTTGGGGGCGGGGCAATCCTAGAGGCAATAATGGTCAAGAACAAAAGGTAGTTGCATATCCTTTATGGGATGTCGCAGTCAATCCCAATATTTTGTGGCTGTTTTTGATTTCTTATCAAGTTTACATTCTATAGTTTGCTTTCTGAATGACTATCACTCAAACCATTGTATGAAATACCAACGCAAGGCGATCTGCTGCCAAATCGCCTGCAGCTGTGTTTTGAACGCAACTGTGTTTTGAACGGGGTATGCAGGAATACAAATTGCGTCCGTAATCCCGTGGCCACAGAGCCGAACAAGATTCTCTAATTTCCTGGCCTTGTCCTTAGAAGTGACCAGAAGTTGTTGAAGTGTTTTGGCATGGGATTCCGGAGAAGGAGTCATCCACATTGGCATGGAGTGTAGGAGTGTATTTGGCTCTGCTGCTGCTTCTGTTACCTGGCCATCTTGACAGACGATAGTTTGTTACATTGTGCTTGATAACTACAACCCATGGCGGTCGCGCATATGACCTGCTTTAGCACAAAGCCTGGGCTGAAATGTAAAGACCATATGCTGTCCAATCAGCATGATCCTTCTGTTGGCCTGCTTAGTTTACTCCAGAGGACAGGTATTTGGCAGTAATTGTGATCATTGTTTGTTCTGTTCATCAACAATATTTTAAAGAAACAAATGAAAACTGTCAATTGATTAGAAAAATTAGGCGTAGACAGTCAAGATTTTGTGAGCATGATATGAGAAGAAATAAACTTGAAACCTGACTGTAAAGTTCATTGCATATCCTTGACAGGACATCAGCGTCAACTCCTGCAATTTTTGGCTGTTTGTGAATATCTTGGCAGTTTTACGTTCTGTAGTTTGCTGTTGCTGTCTGAAATTTAATGACACCTGGTAACGTTGATGCCAAAAGAGCAAGAGGTGGTAAAGTGATAAATGCCAGGATGGCTTGCCAAATGGCACAATTGAGACTTGAATGTAGACTTGATCCAAGATTGGTGATCGTATGAGATTGTGAACCATGCCTACCCACGCTCATCAATATGGCACATGATGATGATCATGATCCTGTTCAACCCTCCTGGATTATAATTGATATGTATAGAATCCAGTTTTATATCACATAGAGGATTTTAATGATGATGAAAAATATAGTTTAAAATCATCGTCATCCAGTGCTTTGTCGGCTGGCTTGGGTGATCATGCTTCTCCACAAATTGCGATCTCCGATGGCATTGACTCCCTTCTATGCCATGATGCAAGACTGTCAAGAATTTTCTCTCGCTGTCTTCATCTCTCACTCTTTCCATAAATATTTCCGTTTGTCACAAATGTTCCAGTTTTTGTCTTCTCATAATATGGCCAATATATGCTTCTTTCTGATGTTTGTGATAAGTTGTCTTTGTGACTTAACCTCCCTCAGAGTGTCCAAATTGCTTATTTTGGCTGTCCAATCAACTTTCAGTATTCTTCTATAAAACCACATCTTCAAGGCTTCTATAGTTGTTTTTGCCCGTTTGCATATTGCCCATGATTCACAGTCGTATGCTAAAATTGGTTCTATGTAACATGCAAGAACTCTTTTTCTAACTTCCAATGACGAGGAATTATTGTATAAAATGTTCTTCATTTCATACAATGCAGTGTTTTGTTTGACCTATTCTGTTCTGTACCTCTGTAATGCACCTTCCATCTCATATTATCCAGGTACTTAGATATCTGAATTTCTATACTTTAATTGTACATTTAGACACCATCTGTTTCTTTGATATCACCATGACTTAAGAAGTTTAAAATACGTGTAAATAATTAGAAAAACTGGAGAAACATGATTGCCTGTGACAATCATCAAGATTCTTGATGATGATGATAACATAATTATAAATGACCACTTTATATTGACTGTCCAAAGAAACAGAACATACCTACAAACCATGGTGGCACCCCTTTGAGACTATTCATCATCATCTCCTGTTGCTTCCTTGAATCAAAAAATGAGACTTTCTTATTCAGAATGGGAAATGGGAAATGCATGCCACAGCAGGCCAAACAGCTTATATGAATACAAACCACATGTTGTCATGGGATGAGAGAGTCTAGAGAAGGTTATGACAGCTGGGAAGATCAAGTGTCTTAGAGGCAGAGGGAGAAAATGCTGGAAGAGTAAACAGTGGCGTGGTAGACAATCAGCAATTGAACTTTGTCAAGAACACAGAGGACAGATTTTTGTGGAGGAGAATGACCATTTGTGTTGCCCAGCATGGCACATGATGATGGTGACTACACTGTGGCATGAAAGTGGCCTTGAGAAGATACTTATTATGCTGGTGACCACATGGTGACATGAAAGTGGTCTAGAGAAGATACTTTATTGAGCTGGTGACCACATGATGGCATGAAAGTGGCCTAGAGAAGATACTTTATTGTGCTGGTGACCACATGATGGCATGCAAGTGGCCTAGAGAAGATACTTTATTGAGCTGGTGACCACATGATGGCATGAAAGTGGCCTAGAGAAGATACTTTATTGAGCTGGTGACCACATGATGGCATGCAAGTGGCCTAGAGAAGATACTTTATTGTGCTGGTGACCACATGATGGCATGAAAGTGGCCTAGAGAAGATACTTTATTGAGCTGGTGACCACATGATGGCATGAAAGTGGCCTAGAGAAGATACTTTATTGAGCTGGTGACCACATGATGGCATGAAAGTGGCCTAGAGAAGATACTTTATTGTGCTGGTGACCACATGGTAGCATGCAAGTGGCCTAGAGAAGATACTTTATTGTGATGGTGACCACATGGTGTCATGAAAGTGGCCTAGAGAAGATACTTTATTGTGCTGGTGACCACATGATGGCGTGAAAGTGGCCTAGAGAAGATACTTTATTGAACTGGTGACCACATGGTGGCATGAAAGTGGCCTAGAGAAGATACTTTATTGAACTGGTGACCACATGGTGACATGAAAGTGGCCTAGAGAAGATACTTTATTGTGATGGTGACCACATGGTGACATGAAAGTGGCCTAGAGAAGATACTTTATTGAACTGGTGACCACATGGTGGCATGAAAGTGGCCTAGAGAAGATACTTTATTGTGCTGGCGACCACATGGTAGAATGAAAGTGGCCTAGAGAAGATACTTTATTGAGCTGGTGACCACATGGTGGCATGAAAGTGGCCTAGAGAAGATACTTTATTGAGCTGGTGACCACATGGTGGCATGAAAGTGGCCTAGAGAAGATACTTTATTGTGATAGTGACCACACAATGGCATGAAAGTGGCCTTGAGAAGATACTTTATTGATCTGGTGACCACATGGTGGCATGAAAGTGGCCTAGAGAAGATACTTTATTGAGCTGGTGACCACATGGTGGCATGAAAGTGGCCTAGAGAAGATACTTTATTGTGATAGTGACCACATGGTGGCATGAAAGTGGCCTAGAGAAGATACTTTATTGAGCTGGTGACCACATGGTGGCATGAAAGTGGCCTAGAGAAGATACTTTATTGAGCTGGTGACCACATGGTGGCATGAAAGTGGCCTTGAGAAGATACTTTATTGTGATAGTGACCACATAATGGCATGAAAGTGGCCTAGAGAAGATACTTTATTGAGCTGGTGACCACATGGTGGCATGAAAGTAGCCTAGAGAAGATACTTTATTGAGCTGGTGACCACATGGTGACATGAAAGTGGCCTAGAGAAGATACTTTATTGAGCTGGTGACCACATGATGGCATGAAAGTGGCCTAGAGAAGATACTTTATTGTGCTGGTGACCACATGGTGGCATGAAAGTGGCCTAGAGAAGATACTTTATTGAGCTGGTGACCACATGATGGCATGAAAGTGGCCTAGAGAAGATACTTTATTGAGCTGGTGACCACATGATGGCATGAAAGTGGCCTAGAGAAGATACTTTATTGTGCTGGTGACCACATGATGGCATGCAAGTGGCCTAGAGAAGATACTTTATTGAGCTGGTGACCACATGATGGCATGAAAGTGGCCTAGAGAAGATACTTTATTGAGCTGGTGACCACATGATGGCATGAAAGTGGCCTAGAGAAGATACTTTATTGAGCTGGTGACCACATGATGGCATGAAAGTGGCCTAGAGAAGATACTTTATTGTGATGGTGACCACATGGTGACATGAAAGTGGCCTAGAGAAGATACATTATTGTGCTGGTGACCACATGGTGACATGAAAGTGGCCTAGAGAAGATACATTATTGTGCTGGTGACCACATGATGGCATGAAAGTGGCCTAGAGAAGATACTTTATTGTGCTGGTGACCACATGGTAGAATGAAAGTGGCCTAGAGAAGATACTTTATTGAGCTGGTGACCACATGGTGGCATGAAAGTGGCCTAGAGAAGATACTTTATTGTGATAGTGACCACACAATGGCATGAAAGTTGCCTTGAGAAGATACTTTATTGATCTGGTGACCACATGGTGGCATGAAAGTGGCCTAGAGAAGATACTTTATTGAGCTGGTGACCACATGGTGGCATGAAAGTGGCCTAGAGAAGATACTTTATTGTGATAGTGACCACATGGTGGCATGAAAGTGGCCTAGAGAAGATACTTTATTGAGCTGGTGACCACATGGTGACATGAAAGTGGCCTAGAGAAGATACTTTATTGAGCTGGTGACCACATGGTGGCATGAAAGTGGCCTTGAGAAGATACTTTATTGTGATAGTGACCACATAATGGCATGAAAGTGGCCTAGAGAAGATACTTTATTGAGCTGGTGACCACATGGTGGCATGAAAGTAGCCTAGAGAAGATACTTTATTGTGATAGTGACCACACAATGGCATGAAAGTGGCCTAGAGAAGATACTTTATTGAGCTGGTGACCACATGATGGCATGAAAGTGGCCTAGAGAAGATACTTTATTGTGCTGGTGACCACATGGTAGCATGCAAGTGGCCTAGAGAAGATACTTTATTGTGATGGTGACCACATGGTGACATGAAAGTGGCCTAGAGAAGATACTTTATTGTGCTGGTGACCACATGATGGCGTGAAAGTGGCCTAGAGAAGATACTTTATTGAACTGGTGACCACATGGTGGCATGAAAGTGGCCTAGAGAAGATACTTTATTGAACTGGTGACCACATGGTGACATGAAAGTGGCCTAGAGAAGATACTTTATTGTGATGGTGACCACATGGTGACATGAAAGTGGCCTAGAGAAGATACTTTATTGAACTGGTGACCACATGGTGGCATGAAAGTGGCCTAGAGAAGATACTTTATTGTGCTGGTGACCACATGGTAGAATGAAAGTGGCCTAGAGAAGATACTTTATTGAGCTGGTGACCACATGGTGGCATGAAAGTGGCCTAGAGAAGATACTTTATTGTGATAGTGACCACACAATGGCATGAAAGTGGCCTTGAGAAGATACTTTATTGATCTGGTGACCACATGGTGGCATGAAAGTGGCCTAGAGAAGATACTTTATTGAGCTGGTGACCACATGGTGGCATGAAAGTGGCCTAGAGAAGATACTTTATTGTGATAGTGACCACATGGTGTCATGAAAGTGGCCTAGAGAAGATACTTTATTGAGCTGGTGACCACATGGTGGCATGAAAGTGGCCTAGAGAAGATACTTTATTGAGCTGGTGACCACATGGTGGCATGAAAGTGGCCTTGAGAAGATACTTTATTGTGATAGTGACCACATAATGGCATGAACGTGGCCTAGAGAAGATACTTTATTGAGCTGGTGACCACATGGTGGCATGAAAGTAGCCTAGAGAAGATACTTTATTGTGATAGTGACCACACAATGGCATGAAAGTGGCCTAGAGAAGATACTTTATTGAGCTGGTGACCACATGATGGCATGAAAGTGGCCTAGAGAAGATACTTTATTGTGCTGGTGACCACATGGTGGCATGAAAGTGGCCTAGAGAAGATACTTTATTTTGATAATGACCACATCATGGCATGAGAGTGACCTAAAGATAATACTATTTTATGCTGGTTACCACATGGTGGTATGAATGTGGCCTAGTAGGCGTTATCCCTTTGATCGTAATATCTGTGTTCTCATTTCCTATGTTCTTGGTCCCTATGTTCTTCGTCCCTTTGTTCTTGGTCCCTATACTCTCAGTCCCTGTGTCCTTGGTTCTTATGTCCTTGATCCCTCTGTTCTCAGTACACATGTTCTCAGTTCCTATGTTCTCAGTCTCTCTGTTCTCAGTACCTCTGTTCTCAGTCCCTATGTTTTCAGTCCCTATGTTCTCAGGCCCTATGTTCTCAGACCCTATGTTCTCAGTACCTATGTTCTCAGTACCTATGTTCTCAGTACCTATGCTCTCAGTACCTATGTTCTCAGTACCTGTGCTCTCAGTACCTATGTTCTCAGTACCTATGCTCTCAGTACCTATGTTCTCAGTCTCTCTGTTCTCAGTACCTATGTTCTCAGTCTCTCTGTTCTCAGTCTCTCTGCTCTCAGTACCTATGTTCTCAGTACCTATGTTCTCAGTCTCTCTGTTCTCAGTACCTATGTTCTCAGTACCTATGTTCTCAGTACCTATGTTCTCAGTCCCTATGTTCTTAGTCTCTCTGTTCTCAGTCCCTATGTTCTTAGTCTCTCTGTTCTCAGTCCCTATGTTCTCAGTCCCTATGTTCTCAGTACCTATGTTCTCAGTCCTTATGTTCTCAGTACCTATGTTCTGAGTCTCTCTGTTCTCAGTCCCTATGTTCTCAGTCCCTATGTTCTCAGTCCCTATGTTCTCAGTACCTATGTTCTCAGTCCCTATGTTCTCAGTCCCTATGTTCTCAGTCCCTATGTTCTCAGTACCTATGTTCTCAGTCTCTCTGTTCTCAGTACCTATGTTCTCAGTCTCTCTGTTCTCAGTACCTATGTTCTCAGTCTCTCTGTTCTCAGTACCTATGTTCTCAGTCTCTCTGTTCTCAGTACCTATGTTCTCAGTACCTATGCTCTCAGTACCTATGTTCTCAGTCTCTCTGTTCTCAGTACCTATGTTCTCAGTACCTATGTTCTCAGTACCTATGTTCTCAGTCTCTCTGTTCTCAGTCCCTATGCTCTCAGTCCTTATGTTCTCAGTACCTATGTTCTCAGTACCTATGTTCTCAGTACCTATGTTCTCAGTACCTATGTTCTCAGTCCCTATGTTCTCAGTACCTATGCTCTCAGTCCCTATGTTCTCAGTCCTTATGTTCTCAGTACCTATGTTCTCAGTCCCTATGTTCTCAGTACCTATGTTCTCAGTCCTTATGTTCTCAGTCCCTATGTTCTCAGTCCCTATGTTCTCAGTACCTATGTTCTCAGTCCCTATGTTCTCAGTCCCTATGTTCTCAGTACCTATGTTCTCAGTCTCTCTGTTCTCAGTCCCTATGCTCTCAGTTGCTCTGTTCTCAGTACCTATGTTCTTGATCCCTGCATTCTCGCTCCCTGTGTTCTCAGTCCCCATATTCTCGATCCCTATATTCTCAGTGCCTATGTTATCAGTCCCTATGTTCTTGATCCCTATGTTTTCACTCCCCATGTTCTCAATCCCCTATGTTTTCACTCCCCATGTTCTCAATCCCATCTGTGTTCTTGATCCCTATGCTCTTGGTCCCTATGTTCTTGGTTCCCCATGTTCTTGGCTCTCTGTGTTCTCTGTCCTTATGTTATCAATCCCTGTGTTCTCAATCCCTATGGTCTCGGTTCCCTCTGTTCTGGATCAGCTCTGTTTATGGTTCCTCCATGCTAATATCCCACTCCATCCAATGTCATTTGTCTTGGTCTGTCCCTGCCTCTACCCAGCTGATCTTTACAACTGTCTCCATGTTTTCCAATGCTTACCTTCTGTTTAGCTGACTTCCTGGCCTAGAGGTTAGCAACTTTTCTCCGTAATCTCGTATACTCTCGTAAGTAACGTGACAACGGTGAGAATCAGCAGTGGTTCGAATCGCATCAGTAACTTACAATGGCAAACTACTGAGCGTAATCTTGCCAAGAAATCAACAATCAGCCGAAATATGCTGATGTTGACAGCGATGTCCTGTAAAGGATATGCAAACATTAAACCTTCTGTTTACATGACCAAAGACACTTTGTCACCTTCTTATATCTGTACATAATGATATAATTTTATATCAGCTGTATTCTCTTTGAAGCAATGCTATTGTTATTTTATTAGTAGGCCAGCATGGCCGAATGGATAAGAACACATGTTCTTAAACATCCTGTGTGCTGATGTTGAGGTGAGGCCTACACCGGACAGTTGGACTATAATGTTGACTTATCGTCCTTGGGGATGTAAATTACAAGTACTTCTGAAGTCAGAGTGGGTTCGTCTGATGGCAAGGGACACTGTTAACAGGGAAAGCTAATCCACACACAAAATTCAGTCCAGCACTACTGGAAGTGGTGTGTATGGACTACGCTTGAGTTCAAAGTGAGAGAGCACCAAAAAAAATCAAACTATATTTGACAATTCAATACAATAGTTTACCCTTTACAAACCTCTTTAATGGGATAAAAAATACATGTCTACTACCATATTAACAACGTTTAAGTCATAACTTCCCATTTTCCACTGTCCATTTTTGTTTGGTCGAAACTTATTTTTTGTTTGGCATTTAATCTGTTAACACAAATGATTTATTTCTTTATTTCCATCTTTATGAAGGTTTATGAGCAGATTTATCATGCTCGTGCTGAAACTTTTAGCGTGGTGGGGTAGCAGGTTCGTTGCATTCATTCCCATTTTCCGCTGTCCATTATGTTTGGTCGAAACCTATTTTTTGTTTGGCATTTAATTTGTTAACACAAATGATTTATTTCTTTATTTCCATCTTTCTGAAGGTTTATGAGCAGGTTTATCGTGCTCGTGCTGAAACACTTAGTGTGGTGGGGTGGCAGGTTCGTTGCACACACTGGTCAGGTAAACTTCAATGTTGACTTGTCATTCAGAAAGCAATGGCAAGCTACTGTGCGTAAAATTGCCTAGAGAATCAGCCTCATATTGGTTGCAGCATCCTGCAAAGAACATGAGATTTAAGAGGCATCCATTAGTCACTGTTGTATGTTAACTATGTGTAATTAGTTAATAATAATAATAACAACAGGTTAACAGGTTTAGTGCTAAACAAAGCCTAGGTTTCGACCAAAAAAATGGATGGCAGAAAATGGGAAGTAATGATGTAATTAGTTAATAGCAATAATAATAATGACGACAACTATGACCTCGTATTTTGCAGCTTGGTAATCTCCGTGACGAAGTGGTCAAACCGTCTGACTCGGGTTCTGAAGGTTGTGGGTTTGATTCCGGGCCCCGCCCTTCGGTTCACGAGTGATTTTTTTTCCTGGGGGTCATTGCTTGAGTTACGGAGTTCGTGCTTTGTGCGACGCTTTTGGCATCCCACGCTGCGGAAAAAGACTGAGCCATATGGGATAAAAAACCGATGCAATTAAGTCGACCCTGTCGACTTTTAAGCGACTTTTTTAAAAATTGTGTAGCATAACCTATTTACATAAATTAAACAATAAATTTTCCCCAAAGTAGTTTCTTATCTTAGGTCTGTGATGTGATAAGGCCATCACAATTTATGGCCCTGAATGCACGGAGAAATAGTTGGCCAGTCTTTTCCTTACTTTAGCGGGCAATGAAGACGCATTGAACCCCCGTCAGACCACACTCGTAACATTATCAGTGCAGCTCCTTATCAACTGTGCTGATGCTCTCACTTTAACCTGTTTACTACTTGTATTTATGTTTAAGTTCACGAAGTCTCCCTGACATTACTTAGTTTATGACTACACAACTTTATACCTCATTTACCTTGCCAGGTGACAGAAGCCTGACTACATGTTACTATGTTAGCCATAATCATCTCAGTATATTGTTTGCTGTAAGCCAAATTAATCTCGAACTGCTGAAATGTTTATCTGTTGAATTAGCAACCATTTCTCCCATCATTCCATCATATAGCGTTGTGATTTCCTTTCTTGAGCTCATGTACTTAATGTTGGAGCATTTGATTGTAGTTAATTGTCTGTGTTGTTTCATGACTGTTGTTTTTCCTGTTGTTTTTAAAAATAAGTGTGTCATTTTATAGAATATTGTAAGGTTTCTTTGTTTCATAAAAGTGTTATTTAGTTAATTTTTCCAGAGTTTTCTCATTGGTCACTTTTTATGTTGTTTGTTGAATCTGTTTTTCAAAAACATAAATGTGTAATTTTATCGAATGTTTAAGATTTCATTGTTGACTTTTTGCATTGTTTCATACTTGTGTCATTTGAAGATTGTATTACTTGAATGTGCCATTTGTTAATGATTCTAAAGTATCATGATTGGTCAATTTTAGTTGTTGTTTGATGAATATGTTTTTTTATATCCATGTGTCATTTGATAAATGTAAAGTTTCATTGTTCACTTTCTGTGTTGTTTCATGAATGTAATGTACTTGGGTATCACCTTTGACAGATGTTTGTCTTTTAAGGATCATGTGGAGGCTTTCGTGGTGAAGGCTGGTAGGGGACTTATGCATTGAGGGCTATGGCAGCAGCTGGGGTAGAGCATAGGATGTTGTACAGGCTCTTTCAGCAGTTAATAATTTCTGTCATTCAGTATGGTTTGGGGCTGCTTGTATCAGAGAGCCAGCTTGAAAGGTTGGAGTGCATACAGAATGCCGCCATGCGGTTAATCCTGGGGTGCACAAAGGACACACCAATTATATGCATGAGGCATATCCAGGCGCTACCAACAATGATGGATAGGCATAGGGTCATTCAGGCCAAATGGTACCTGAGAGTAGTTGTAGATAGGGATCACCCGCTGCATGCAGCCATTGATATGGTCAAGGGTAATAGACTAAGAAGAGGCAGGTCCTGGATGGCACAGGCAGAACTTTCTACACATCAGGTGTGTGATCTAGAGACCATCAATCGTGGAAGAGAGTGGGTTGAAGTTCTGGAAGACATGACGGACTGGCACAATGTAATAATAACACTGGGTCGTGAGTGCAGAGAATGGGCAGCGGGCAGTACTGATTTTGAGGTGCAACAGCTGATCCAGAATAACACACATCAAGGTGACATAGTCATCTACACCGATGGGTCAGTGGTGAGAAACAGACGTAGTGGCTGGGGCTTTATTGCAAAGGCTAATGCGCGAGTCTTGAAAAAGGAGAGTCTGGCATATGAGACTACGACCTCCAGCATGAGAATGGAGGTAGAGGCAGTAGAGACATTCCGGTGGCTAGAGGAGACTACTGCAACACACGTTGTATTCATTACGAATTCAAAGAGTATGCTTAGTAAGGTGGAGAAAGGAATTTTTCATGTGGAATGGCTCTTGTCGCTTCAGAGGTCACAGATTGTGAGAATTGTATGGATATTTTGTCCTGGCCATGCGGGGGTGTGGGGGAATGAACAGACTGATTGATAGGCTAGCAGGGAATGCACCTCTTGGTGGCAGATTGCCTATGTACAAGGAAGAGGTAGTTGAGCGCCAGTGGGACCAGGTGGAGAAGGCGGAGGAACAGATTGAGAACCCATATGTGGAAAGAATGAGATTGCGGGGGATCGGCAGGGGTTCTGGAAGAATCTCAAAACTGAGAGGGAAGACCAGGAGAACTTCAGATAGCGGTGGGAACGATTAGTAGTGTGACTCATCGCTGGCTGTTGAACGAGGGGACGGAGCACGTATGGGAATTCCTGAGTGCGGTTCTTAACCCAACTCAACTCAACTATTCATGAATGTGTCATTTGTTATTGTTTTTGAAGTTTCATTATTGATCACCAGTTGTGTTGTTTGATGAATGTGTGTGTAAATTTTTATTTTTATTTTAAATGTGTCATTTTAGGGATTGTTGTAATGTTTCATTGTTGATTTTCTGCATTGTTTCATGCTTGTGTCAATTAAGGAATGTGTTGTTTGAATGTGTCATTTGTTTATGTTTCTGTTGTTCCATGATTGGCCACTTTCTGTGTTGTTTGATGAATGTCTTTTTAAAAAATAAATGTGTCATTTGATAATTGTTGTAAGGTTTTATTATTCACTTTATGTTGTTTCATGATTCTGTCATTCTGAGAAATGTGTTGTTTCAATGCTTCATTTGCTCAGTTTTCAAAGTTTCATTATTGGCTACTTGTTTGGTGTTGTTTGTTTATGTGGGTTTTCACGAATGTGTCATTTCATGAATACGTGACATTTGATATGTGTATGTTTAACGAATGCTTCATTTGATGATGTACTTAATAGTGAAACTGACACCATATATCCAGGATGCCTTAAGTCATAGAAAAAGGGTCATTTACTTTACTTCACTTCATTTTACTTCACTTTCACTTCATTTCACTTCACTTTTACTTTACTTTACTTTACTTTACTTTACTTTACTTTATTTTACTTTACTTTACTTTACTTTACTTTTAATATCAGACTGCTACAGATACAATTAGTAATTGGACGCTTCACTGGTTGTTGAAGAGGATGTTGGTTCTTGATTCAACTTAACTCAACTCTTTACTCTTAATTGTGTAGACTTTTACAGTTGATGTCCTGTCTTTTGTTGTACTTGTATGTGTTATTTGTTATATGTTGGAAATCAACAGGACGGATGCATAGTGGGCAAGTATGGACTAGGGGAACAGAATGAATGAGGTTCCAGACTTCTACAGTGGGCAAAAGAGCATGATTTGATTATTGGAAACACCTGGTTTCAACAGCACCCAAGGAGATTATGGACATGGAGGAGTCCTGATCATAAGATCAGAAATCAGACTGATTACATTTTCATCAACAGAAGATTTCGAAATGCCTTAAAAGTCGCAAAAACTATACCAAGCGCAGACTGCTACAGCCACCATAGATTAGTCTTAAGCAATTTACATATAAAATTAAAGAAAGTCAAATATTCACCACCAAGGAACACAAAATTTGATCTACAGGCACTGAAGAGTGAGGAAATAAAAGTTAAATTCAACATACAGGTAAAGAACAGATTTGATGCATTGTCCGATATGAAAATATTATTTCAAGACGTCAGTGACCAATAGGAAATATTAAAGAAATCAGTCAGCCAAGCTGCAGAAACAACCATCCCAAAAATAAAGATAATAGGACGCAAGAAATGGATGACGGAAGACGTCTTAAAACTCATGGAAGTAAGAAGAAATAACAAAAATAACAAGGAAAAATATGAAGAGATTCACAGGAAAATTAGGAAGCTATGCAAAGAGGGAAAAGGAACATGGCTTGAGGAAAATTGCAAGGAAATTGAAAACCAACACAACACCCGGAATACCAAATTAATGCACAAAAGAATTAATGACATCACTAACAAAAGAACACACACATCAAGGGTTACTTAAAAACCAAAGATGGCAAAATCATAATAGAAAAAGATAAGATTTTACATGCGTGGTCAGATTATGTGAAAGACCTTTATGATGATACAAGAGAAGAACAATATGGTCATCGGAATAATAATGAAGGACCATCAATTTTGAAGATGGAAGTTCAGAATGCTCTTAACCATATGAAAACTGGCAAGACCCCGGGTACAGATAACATCACAGTAGAAATGATTAATGCCTTAGAAGAATATGGAATAGACCAAGTCTAACCAGACTACTTGACGCAATATACGATACTGGAGATATACCTCCTGAATTATGTAATTCTATATTTCTTGCAATCTCGAAGAAATCAGGAGCCTTGGAATGTGATCAACATCGAACAATTAGTATAATGAGCCACATCACGAAGATTCTGCTGAGAATTATCATGCAAAGAGTCAGGAAGAAAATACAACCTGAAATAGGGGAAGAACAATGTGGTTTTGTAGAAGGCAAGGGCACAGTAAATGTGTATATACTGAGAACAGTAATTGAACGTTCTAAAGAAGTAAACAAAGATCTATATCTTTGCTTTATTGACTACACAAAGGCTTTCGATAAAGTGAGACATGTCGACATGATAAGGATGCTTGAAGATCTACAAATTGATGGAAGAGACCTTAGACTTGTAAAAAACATATATTAGAAACAACAAGCAGCCATCAGAATTGATAACAATGTAGGTCAATATCAGCCTATTAAAAGAGGTGTCAGACAGGGATGTGTAATGTCTCCAGATCTTTTTTCCCTGTACAGTGAAAATATTTTCAGAAATATAGAAGATAAGGAAGGAATCAACATTGGGGGCCGATACATCAATAACATTAGATACGCAGATGATACAGTCTTGATTGCAGACAATGAATAGGACCTGCAACATTGAGTAGATGCGGTTGTAGCACACAGTGAACATCTAGGGTTAGAACTGAATATTAAGAAGACACAGATTATGGTCGTCACTGGGAAGAAGGAAATACCACAATGTGATATACGAGTAAATGGGCATATTCTTAAGCAATTGAATCGATACAGTTATCTCGGCACAGTCATAAAATCTGATGGGAGATTCCTTGAAGAGATTAGAACAAGAATTGCCATTGCAAAGGTAGCCTTTTGCAAGATGAAAAACATACTGACCAGTACAAGATATCAATTGAAACGAGGAAGAGTGTTGAAGTGCTAAATAGAACGTATAATTTTGTATGGATGTGAAACGTGGACAATAAGCAGTCAAGCTGAAAAACAGCTGATCGCTGTGGAAATGTGGTTTCTGAGGAAAATGTAAAGAATACCATGGACAGACAGAAAAACCAATGAACAAGTCCTTCAAGAAACAAATGAAGATTGTAAACTGATGAGAGCCATTAGACGTAGACAGTCAAAATTTTTTGGGCATGTTATGAGAAGAAATGACTTGGAGAACTTGGTGACGACTGGCAAGATTGAAGGGAAGAGACCAAGGGGAAGACCTAGAAGTAAATACCTAGATGGCTTGGCCACGTGGCATGGTCGAGATAGGAACACAGAGCTGATCCACGACTCTGGTGATCGAGTGACATGGCAGTACATGACCACCCACGTTTATCTGCATGGCACATGATGGATGGATGGAAGGATGTGTTATTTGTCTTGTATTTTGTTGTACTTGTGTGTGTGTTATTTGTTCTGTCTGTTATTGTACTCAATTGTATTATTTGTCATGTGTTTTGTTGTGCTCATTGTGATATTTGTCATGTGTTTTGTTGTACTCATATGTGTTATTTGTCATGTCTTTTGTTGTACTCATATGGGTTATTTGTCATGTGTTTTGTTGTACTCATATGTATTATTTGTCATGTGTTTTGTTTTATTCGTTAGTGTTATTTGTCATGTGTTTTGCTGTATGTATTATTTGTCCTGTATTTTGTTGAACTCATATGTGTTATTTGTCATGCATTTTGTTGTACTCGTATGTGTTATTTATCATGTGTTTTGTTGGTTGAGTCTGTCAATTGTTTATCTGCTTAATGTTGTAGTATTCTATAGTTGGCCTTCCTTCATTGTTTGATGAATGTGTCATTTGGTAAGTGCATTATTAGATGAATATGTCATTTGTCAATGAATTCACACTACAATTTATAATCAGCTTTCTGTGTCATTTAATGAAAGTGCATTTTGCCAATTTACTCAGTACTGCAGGGTTTTGCTTGACGATTTTTGGTGTCCTTTGATTTATATGTCGTTTCATTTACTCAGCATGTCAGCATGTTAATGTTTATTGTTGACTTTCTGTCAGCTAAGCACAGAAACCACAAACAATACATTGCACAGTTTATTGCCTGACGTATTTTGCTGCATCTCGTTAGGTGTGGAGTTATGTATCATATTACTTGAATAGATGAATCATATTTTTGGGTGAAATAAGTAACACACATGATCACTGATCTTGTTCAAATATATATGTTATCCTGACGATATGTGCAGATTTACTATAAAGTCTTTCTGTCTGCACAACACTGATTTTAAACACCTGATCGCTAGAGTCTCAACATATTGGAGTCATTGTTTATTCTTTGCCGAAAACAAACATACAAAACCTTGTTAACCTTTGCCTTGTTAACTTTATGGTTGTAAATTAACAGATGTTGTGAGATAGTTGAGGTTGGGTTTTTATGGCCGGTTGACTGCACATGTTTTCCTGAAGATTAACTCTCTATAGAAACTCTCTGCTTATGGCTTCTTTGGTTAATTTAAATAGGGAATAAATTGTTTTGATTTTCTGTCATTTGAGGAACAAGCCATTTTAAGAATGTGTTATTTGACAAATATGTCTATTAATGATTATCTGAACAATGTGGAGTTTCATAGTAGAACATTATGTGTCATTTCTGGAATGTTCATTTTGTGAAAATGCCATTTCATGAATATGTCATTTGCTTATTTATTCAGAACTTTAGGATTTTAGTTGATGGACTGTTATCATTTGATGATTGTGTCATCTGGCAATTTATTGATGAGTATATGATTTATTATTGGCAGATTTATGTCATTGTTTGGTGTGTCATTTGGATAATTTGTCATTTGGTAAAGAATCATTTGCTTACTTATTCAACACATGAAGGTTCTATTGTTGGTGACTTTCTGTGTCATTTGATGAATATGTCATTTGATGGAATATGTCATGCATATGCTATTTGATGCATGTTTTATTTGCAGATTTAATTAGTACTGTAATGTTTTATAGTTTACCACTATGAGTCCATTGCTGAATGTGTCATTTGACGAATGTGTCATTTGATAGATGTATCATTTGATGGGTGTGTCGTTTGATGAATGTGTCATTTGATGGGTGTGTCATTTTATGAACATATCGTTCAATGGGTGTGTCATTTGATGAGTGTCATTTGATGAGTGTGTTATTTGATGATGTGTCATTTGATGTTTGTGTCATTTGATGGGTTTGTCATTTGATGGGTGTGTCATTTGAAGAGTGTGTCATTTGGTGGGTATGTTATTTGTAGATTTACCGAAGGTTGTAGAAGTGTACAGTTGACTGTCTACAGCCATGTCCAACTGATCCCAGCAGCAACTAATTCACTGTCTGTGGTCTAGGGTCAGAGAGCACAGTCTCAATGCCCGAAATGCTGGGCTCGAAGTCAGATCTCTTTGCAGTGATTTTCACAATGGTATAAGCATCGCCCTTTCAGAAAGCAATGACAAACTGCTGAACATAGGATTGCCTAGAAAATCACACACAACCAATAAATGTTGGGGTTGATTGTGATGTCTTGTAAAGCACATGGAACTAACTAATACCAGTTTGTGTTATTTAGTGAAGGTGTTATTATGTGAATGTGTGATTCGGTGAATGTGTCATTCAGTGAATAGCTCATAAGCGGGTACACTCCCGCTGTTTATGCTTCACCTCAACATCGCAAGGCACCAGAGGCACAGGATGAGATGAGATGAAATGAGATGAAATGAGATGAGATGAGATGAGATGATTGAGTGAATGTATCATTCAGCATGTCATTCATCATTTTATTCATCATTGCTTGGTCTGTGGTTGATTTTTGCCTGGGTCATTCAAATTTGCCATGGCAGACGATCAAAACACCATAAAGCTTGTCCAGTTGATGAACTTCTTCTCCCACATAAACATACCTTGTTACTGAACTATGTTTAGTATTGTAGGTTTTCATTGTTGATTATGTGTTGTAATTTTGTGAGGAATTTCTTTATTGTAAAATCTGTTGTTGGTTCCAGTAGTGACTAGTTGATTCGTCTGCTTATGTGTTTTAGTCTTTGCAGCTGTGGTAGTGTTGGCTTTAGTGCATGTATGCTGGTCCAGGTTTGGGTTTCCACATTTAACCGTGTTGGGTTCTGTTCTGACCGGCACAGCTCTGGCGTTGAATAAAAAGTAAAGGTAGTCTCATGACAAATACTGCCCTCTTCACATAGTCTAGGTTATATTGAGGTGTGATGACCAATTCCCTCCCCTGCCATCTTTCCTTCCTAGATAATTTCCGGAAAAGTCTGATCTGGGACTCAGGAGCCATATAGCTTAGCGGCTGGACACTTGCCTGCTTGTTGATGGTCAACGGTTTGAATCCACATCAAGATAGTTTTTATGACCTGGGCTTCCAGGTTGACCCAGTCTAAAGTGGGAACCTGGAGATGTGTTGGGAAGTTAAGGCGGCCCACGTGGTACCGACAACATCAGCCATCAAGTGCTGATTGGTTTAGAAATATTTGTGTATTGCAGCATGCGCACATTGTGCCATAAGGTGAATAAAAGGGTCCTTGTTATCTGGTACTCAGTTTATGAAGTCAGGTTGAACCCAGAGCTGTACTGGTTGGATAAGAGAATCTTGCTGTAGCTGGGGTTTGTACCTAGACCATTGTCTTGGCAAGCAAGTACACTAACCACTTGTTGTTGTGGCTCCTGGTTTGAACCTAGTCTTGTAAATGAATAGAAACACTTTCTGAATGTTGCGAGGAGGAGCGGTTAGGATTAATGGAGCTAGCTATCTCACCTTATAATACCTATATTTGTTTTTTAAAGTACTTTTTTCATCCGTCGAGCTTTGTAGTAATTATGTGTGTGTGTGCTCTTCATTGTGCAAAATACTGTGTCCATATAAAAAGACACAGCTCCTTATTTTTAACCATTAGTATTGGAACTCTTCACTGGTCGTTGAAGACGAGGACGGAGCACTTATGGGAATTTCCTGAGTGCTGTGATGTTGGTTCTTGACTGGACTCAGCTCAACACATCTCCTTGTTAAAGGAGAGACAGGGGGAGTGGAAGTGTGCAAGAGGAAGACAAAGCTACAGATGGGTAGGCAAGATCAAGAGATGGAATGGAAGACGCATATACCAGGACATAATGAAGATGCAGAACAGAGGGTGTTGGAGGCTGATTGCAGCCAACATTCAGTGTGGAGATGGCACTTGATTGATTAGTCACGTATGCGTGGGAACTGGTAATCCCGTTGTAAAGTTTAAACTAGCATATGTATGTATCTTAGAGTTTCACACTCCACTGGATAAGAACATTGCTGTTTTTATAAACAGTTTGTTATTTAATAAATCAATATCTCAGAAAACCTCTGGCAACCCAAGGTGATATTGATGATTATTATGATAGAGTGTTCATCTGTTCTCATGTATACTAATAAAATCTGGCGATAAAAATTCTGTCATACTCAATGTATTCTCTTTTGTAATTGTCTTCAGTCCTGCATATGTATGAACTCCAGGGTTGTTGCATGCTCGTGAGATCTGGTTGTTTCTTAGATTTTCTTTTTCTTTTACCTGGATTTTTCCCTGCTGGTATTTTTAAAAGCAGACCTCATATTGTCACAAAGCCCGGACATTCAGTCTTGTGTCACTGGTTATGTCTTGTCTCACTAATTGATCTTTGTCATGGATTATCTACTAATTGACCTTGTCTCTTGTTATCTACTAATTGATCTTCGTCACAGATTTTCTGCTAATTTACCTTGTCACAGGTTATCTTCTGACTGATCTTTGCCATGGATTATCTACTAATTGACCTTTGTCATGGCTTATCTACTAATTGACCTTATCACAGGTTATCTGCTAATTGACCTTTGTCACAGGTTATCTACTAATTGACCTTGTCGCTGTTTATCTGCTAATTTACCTTTGTCATGGATTATCTACTAATTGATCTTATCACTTGTTATCTACTAATTGACCTTTGTCACTGGTTATCTACTAATTGACCTTTGTCACTGGTTATCTGCTAATTGACCTTTGTCATGGATTATCTACTAATTGACCTTTGTCACAGGTTATCTACTAATTGACCTTTGTCACTGGTTATCTACTAATTGACCTTTGTCACTGTTTATCTGCAAATTGACCTTTGTCATGGATTATCTACTAATTGACCTTTGTCACAGGTTATCTACTAATTGACCTTTGTCACAGGTTATCTACTAATTGACCTTTGTCACAGGTTATCTACTAATTGACCTTTGTCACATGTTATCTACTAATTGACCTTTGTCACAGGTTATCTGCTAATTGACCTTTGTCACAGGTTATCTACTAATTGACCTTTGTCACAGGTTATCTACTAATTGACCTTTGTCACAGGTTATCTACTAATTGACCTTTGTCACAGGTTATCTACTAATTGACCTTTGTCACAGGTTATCTACTAATTGACCTTTGTCACTGGTTATCTACTAATTGACCTTTGTCACTGGTTATCTGCCAATTGACCTTTGTCATGGATTATCTACTAATTGACCTTTGTCACAGGTTATCTACTAATTGACCTTTGTCACAGGTTATCTACTAATTGACCTTTGTCACAGGTTATCTACTAATTGACCTTTGTCACAGGTTATCTACTAATTGACCTTTGTCACTGGTTATCTGCTAATTGACCTTTGTCACAGGTTATCTACTAATTGACCTTTGTCACAGGTTATCTACTAATTGACCTTTGTCACAGGTTATCTGCTAATTGACCTTTGTCACAGGTTATCTACTAATTGATCTTTGTCACAGGTTATCTACTAATTGACCTTTGTCACAGGTTATCTGCTAATTGACCTTTGTCACAGGTTATCTACTAATTGACCTTTGTCACAGGTTATCTGCTAATTGACCTTTGTCACAGGTTATCTACTAATTGACCTTTGTCACAGGTTATCTGCTAATTGACCTTTGTCATGGATTATCTACTAATTGACCTTTGTCACATGTTATCTACTAATTGACCTTTGTCACAGGTTATCTACTAATTGACCTTTGTCACAGGTTATCTACTAATTGACCTTTGTCACAGGTTATCTACTAATTGACCTTTGTCACAGGTTATCTACTAATTGACCTTTGTCACAGGTTATCTGCTAATTGACCTTTGTCACAGGTTATCTACTAATTGACCTTGTCACAGGTTATCTGCTAATTGACCTTTGTCATGGATTATCTACTAATTGACCTTTGTCACATGTTATCTACTAATTGACCTTTGTCACAGGTTATCTACTAATTGACCTTTGTCACAGGTTATCTACTAATTGACCTTTGTCACAGGTTATCTACTAATTGACCTTTGTCACAGGTTATCTACTAATTGACCTTTGTCACAGGTTATCTACTAATTGACCTTTGTCACAGGTTATCTACTAATTGACCTTTGTCACAGGTTATCTACTAATTGACCTTTGTCACAGGTTATCTGCTAATTGACCTTTGTCACAGGTTATCTGCTAATTTACCTTTGTCACAGGTTATCTACTAATTGACCTTTGTCACAGGTTATCTACTAATTGACCTTTGTCACAGGTTATCTACTAATTGACCTTTGTCACAGGTTATCTACTAATTGACCTTTGTCACTGGTTATCTGCTAATTGACCTTTGTCGTGGATGATCTACTAATTGACCTTTGTCACAGGTTATCTACTAATTGACCTTTGTCACAGGTTATCTACTAATTGACCTTTGTCACAGGTTATCTACTAATTGACCTTTGTCACAGGTTATCTACTAATTGACCTTTGTCACAGGTTATCTACTAATTGACCTTTGTCACAGGTTATCTACTAATTGACCTTTGTCACAGGTTATCTACTAATTGACCTTTGTCACAGGTTATCTGCTAATTGACCTTTGTCACAGGTTATCTACTAATTGACCTTTGTCACTGGTTATCTGCTAATTTACTTTTGCCACAGGTTATCTCTGACTTATCTTTGTCATGGATTATCTACTAATTGACCGTTGTCGTGGATTATCTACTAACTGACCTTTGTCATGTCGTGTGTGTCACTAATTGTCCCAGGTCACTGACAACTTATCCTCCATGTTGTATTGAACGACCTTATTGTCTGGTATCAATAGTTGTTTGTCTGTGTCATTAACTCATTACCTACATACACCTGAATTATTTCAGTCCCAGCAGAGTTTGTGTCCTACGTCCAAGGGAGACAACAACCTCAGCTAAGTAAAGCATATGTCTATTATTTTAAAAGAAGCAACATATACATCTTCTATCAAAGAAACTGTGGTGCTGGCTAAAACAATGTTAATATACTTGTACAATAGTGTTAATATAGTGTTACAAATGTGTTAATATAGTGTTACAATAGTATTAAACTAGTGTTAAATTGTATTACAATAGTGTTAAATAGGGCAGGCGGGAGTCTCCGTGGTGAAGTGGTCAATTCCTCTGCCTCGCGCTCCGAAGGTTGTGGGTTTGATTCCTGGCTACGTCTTTCGGTTTCATTTTTTTCAGAAACTCCTCGGGGTCGTCGCCGGAGCTACCGAGTTCATTCTTTGTGTGATGCTTTCGGCAGGTCATCTTGCCGAAAGAGACCGAGCCATATGGGATAAAACCCGGGGCAATGAAGTTAATCCTCTCGACTTTTAAGACTTTTAAATAGGATTATAATGTGTTCACTTGTCTTCCAATAGTGTTAAATAGTGTTAAAATAATGTTAATATATTGTTAACATGAAGTTAACATTGTATTAAAATAGTGTTACAATGGTGTTAAAATATTGAGACATAAGAGCCACTGTTTGTACATGTACATAATGGTTAGTACGCTTGCCTGCCAAAACAGCAGTCTAGATTCAATGCCCACCACTAGAGGCAGGAGTATTTTTTTCTAACGGGTACATTTCCGAGCTCCACCCAGCCTCGCAAAACTAGCTACCAGACATGTTTCATAATCTTCTGAGATGGGAAAGTGATGAGGAATGGGATTGACCACTCCACCTCGTATATCATGGACTTGAATATGTAAAGGCTGAATATTTCCCATTCTTATGGCAATGTCTGCTATGGAATTATGTTTACCTTTTTATATGTGCATGCATTTTTATGATGTATTTTGTGTCTGTAACCTGTTATTATAAAGAACTGAATTACTTGTTTGTGTTTGTTGATGGCCAAATAATTAAAAAAAAATGGAAACTGCTGAAGCTATGACAAGAAATGTGGAGTCAGTTTGATGTTGTGAGGAGTCAGCTTGATGTTGTGAGGAGTCAGCTTGATGTTGTGAGGAGTCAGCTTGATGTTGTGAGGAGTCAGCTTGATGTTGTGAGGAGTCAGCTTGATGTTGTGAGGAGTCAGCGTGAAGTTGTGAAGTTGCTTGCGTGTATCTATCCAGATGTGGTTCTGTGTTGGGCTCTAAGACGACATAAGTTTGGTAGGTGCGTTGTGATTTTCTCTGTGTAGTCTTTCTACAGAAATAAATTGTCGGATGCTACTTTCAGTTGAGCGTTGACTTGTTTTGTTAGAAAAGTATCTTTGTAATTTTGTTATTGTATGGGGTGTATGAAAAATATCTCTTTAACTTTGTTGTTGTTGTTGTATGGGGGTGTATGAACATCATCTATGTGACTTTGTTGATGTTGTATGGGGTGTGTGAAAAGTATCTTTGTAACTTTGTTGTTATTGTTATATGTGGTATATAAAGAGCATCTGTGTAACTTTAGTGATGTTGTTATATGTGGTGTATAAAGAAATCTTTGTATTTTTAGTCATGTTGTTATATGTGGTGTATAAAGAGTATCTTTGTAACTTTGGTAATGTTGTTATATGTGGTGTATAAAGAGTATCTTTGTAACTTTAGTGATGTTATATGTGGTGTGTAAAGAGTATCTTTGTAACTTTAGTGATATTGTTATATGTGGTGTATAACGAGTATCTTTGTAACTTTGGTAATGTTTTATGTGGTGTATAACGAGTATCTTTGTAACTTTGTTGTTATTGTTATATGTGGTGTATAAAGAGTATCTTTGTAACTTTGTTGTTATTGTTATATGTGGTATATAAAGTGTATCTGTGTAACTTTAGTGATGTTGTTATATGGGGGTTTATAAACAGTATCTTTGTAACTTTAGTGATGTTGTTATATGGGTGTGTATGAAAATTATTTTTACTTTGTTGTTGTTATATTTGTTGTGTAAAGACTGTCTTTATAACTTTGTTGTTGTTTTTGTTGTTGTTATTATATGTGGTGTATGAAAGTACCTTTAGTAACTTTGTTGTTGTTGTTATATGGAGTGTATAAAGACTGTCTTTATAACTTTGTTGTTGTTTTTGTTGATATATGTGGTGTATGAAAGTACCTTTAGTAACTTTGTTATGGAGTGTATAAAGACTGTCTTTATAACTTTGTTGTTGTTGTTATATGGGGGTGTGTGAGAAGTATCTTCATTACTTTGTTTTTAGTGTTATATGTGGTGTGTGAAAAGTATATTTATAATTTTGTGGTTGTTGTTATATGGTGTGTATACAGACTATCTTTGTAACTTTTTTGTTGTTATATGGGGTGTCTGAAAAATTATTGTAGCTGTGTTATTGTTATGCAAGGGGCTTCTCATAAGTCTTTAGCCTGACCATGAAGGAGTAGGCGGAGAAAATTGAAATTTGGCACAGTGCTTATTCTTTCTCAATGTAGCCACCACCTGAATTTATACATTTCTGCCATCTCTGCGTGACCTTGAAAAGACCTTCAGAATAAAACAACCTATTTTCTGAACTAAACCAGTTATCACAAGCCAGTATGACACCTTCGTCACTGTCAAAACGATTTCCTTTCAGCTGTTTTTTTTAAGATTTGGGGAAAGAAAAAAGTCTGATGGAGCCAAATCTGGAGAATACGGTGGGTGTGGAAGAATTTCAACATTCAAATCTTGGCAGTTTGCAGCACAAGCCGTGTTTTATGGGAGGGCACGTTGTCTTGATGTAAAGGCAGAACTTGCTTACGCGCTATTTCTGGTCACAGCCTTTCTTAGTTTTATAAGGAGATCTGCCCATTAACCGTGTTGCCATGAAGCATGTCATATTTCAATATGACACATTTGACGTCTTAAAAAACAGTCAGCATCACTTTTCTTGCAGATTTTTGTGCTCTTGACTTGACATGTGTTGGTGAGCCCGGGGTTTTCCACTGCATGCTGGCAATTTTGGATTCTGGGTCATAATGGTGAATCCAAGTCTCATCTACCGTCACCGTGGGCGTCAAAATGTTATTTGACCGCCACATGTTGAGCAACTGGTCACAGCAACCAACCCGTGTTTGTTTCTATTCACATGTCAGCAGGCGCGGGATTCAGCGGGCACACACTTTTCTCATGTTCAGTCTGTTGTGTAAAATTCTAAAAAACTGTACTCTTACTCAATTTTGCTGAACTCGATATCTCTGCAATTGTCATTTTCCTATCCTGGTCTATTATTTTCTTCACTTTTGCAGCATTTGCATCATTGCACTCTGGGGACAGTTGTCCTGATCTTGGCAGATCAACAACTTGGGACAGCCACACTTAAACTGCAAACACCATTTTTTAACAGAAGCATACGAAGGACAGACTTCCTCAAACACTAGCTCCATCTCCATGTGTATTTCCGTAGGTGTTTTTCCCTGTAACATCAAGAAATTTATCAAAGTCCTGGCGTCTGATTTCTCCATTGTTCTGACAAACCGTTGGATGTGCAGATCTGGTCAATAGGGTGTGTTGTGCCATGCACCATATCGGGAAAACCAGCTGAGGAGGGAAATTCATAATTCATATGTCCATTACAAATTGAATGAACTATACATGTGCCAAATTTCAATTTTCTCCGCCTACTCCTTCATGGTCAGGCTAAAGATGTGTAGAAAGTGAAGTAAAATAACAGACCCTTCTCCATGCCTTAAGGCATAATAGGTGTGACGACAGGCACAGGGTGTATTTTTAATGAATGTGCAGTGTTTGCTAATATTGCCGGTCCAAGTTTTGTATTTACCTATTATGTTGCATGAACTTTACAGAGGGAGAAAAGAAAACTTGGACAGGCAATATTTTCAAACACTGCACAGTCATTAAAAATACACCCTATATAAGATGCCGGTCCCATATTGTTAAAGGCCAGTTGGCATTCAATGAGTGATCCGATCAGTAGCATACCAGCTGCCTTTGGTTCCTCGGGCATTTCCTGATGCCTGTTGTAGGCAGAACAGACCCGAGAGACCATCAACAAAACATCAAAAACAGGAAGATGCTGGCAGTCAAAGGTTCTGACAGCTACAGACAGCACCAGTCCTGAACTCAAGCAACTAACAATAGAAGAGGATGCAGCTCTGAATGAAGGCAGCGAAGTCCTCAAGCAATAGAGTGCACCCATGGGCCTGTCCTCGCTATTACTTTCTCCAATGGTAATGAAATAAGTCAAAAAGGAAAAAAAAAAACTAGCAAAATGAGCCACACAAACCAAACGAAGGAAGTAAAAAGTTCAATTCTGAAACATAACAGAGGCAAGATACTGCAAAGATGGAACAAGTTGAAAAGCACCAAACCTATTTTCCCCTAGAAAGCCAAATGGTCCTTTTCTCTGAATCAATCCAGGTCACAGATAAGTAAGTACTTTACATTTTACTTTGTGCCTTTGTGTTTTTCGTTAGTTAGTTAGTTAGTTAGTTAGTTATGGTAATGTGTGTTCATATATGGTGGAAATTTCAGCTGTGAGGCTATGTTCTCTAGAAGCCCGTGAGTTGTGGTTTTCTAGAAGAATGCTGAATATTCACTAGATAGCCAAAATAAGCAAAATGGGCATGTTGAGGGAAGCTAAGTCGCAAAGACAACTTATCATAAACATCAAAAAGAAGCAGTCATCATTTTATAGCCACATTCTGGGAGGACAAAAATCGGAACATGTAACAACTGGAAAGATCTGCGTAAAGAGAAAGGAAGACAGCGTGAGAAAATTCATGACTGTCTTGTGTGCAACGGAAGGGAGTCAACACACGAATTGATCTATGCCGTCGGAGATCGCAATCGGCGGAGAAGCATGATCGCCAACACCAACCGGCAAGACACTAAATGATGATGATGATGACATTCTTAAGAAACTCTATGACCAGTCATTATTCGATATTTAACTCCCTTCCACGTGCTTGTAGCCAGCGCGTGAGCCAGCTGCGCTAATAATGCCACGAGCGCGGTCAGGCGTGGGGTCGACATCTCGGCTCGTCGCCTGCGAAAGTGAGGAAGAGACTGATCATCTATTCTTCCACTCACAGCCAGGCCTACAAAATGCAATGGCGCTAGCACATCACAAATACATAACAGGAAATTGCTAAGGGACAAATTACGAGGGGGCTTCAAATGAAAACCTTAAATGTTTGTTTATTCTTTTGTATGAATATATTCTGAAAAAGTAAAGAATGAATGTATCGTTTTCCAGTGTAGTCATCACTGCGTTCAATGCATGCCCCCTGGCGCAGATAAAGTGCTTGGATTCCTGTATGAAGATATGCTCTCCGTCGCGTATGTAACCACCCTGGGGTCACTGCTCGGTGTGTCTCACAGAAGACACGTCGTTTTGAAACTTCCTGCTCCACTCATACACTTGCTGGGTTGACAGGCATGCATCACCATACTGGAAGAAATCAAAGACACCACCAATCATTATACACACAGTCGCAACCTGTTTGAACACTACCTCAGGACAGACTACATGCCCCCTTAATAAAAAAAAAAAAACCACAGCAACAAAGACAATAATAATGGTAAATTATCTCGAACGACAACTAGCCAGAAAAAAAAAATTCCCCTATGTGTGGCACGTTGCACCCACCTTGGGTATTTATGATGCCCATGTTAAACATTGCCTCAACGAGTCATATATTATTGATTATTTTTTATGCGTTTTAATGCTTATTGTTATTTTGTCGGAGAGTGTCTGCCTGTAGGGCGAGGAACCACCAGTCTGCACACCAATAAGCCAGACATGGGACAAAGGATACACACGCAAATCGCAGGTCCTGTATGACATCACACTGATGTTGGACAATAGGTTGCCTTCATCCGACATACAGGACTTCGCGTTGGAGCTCAAGGCAACGAACACAAGCAAGCAAGCAAGCAAGCAAAAAGTGTTTCAAGCTTCCAAGTTGCACAAGAGTATATATAGAAACCGGGTGTTTCACACGCTCTAGAAAAAAAAGTGTAACAAGCAAAGTCACACGCAAGCCTTCTCACACGCAATATAAAGTGTACAGAGCAGTCTAGCATTTAAAAAATCAATATTTAATATACAGTATAGATCAGTATGCCATTTTTGAGGCGTTAAATCGCTCTGAACTCAAGCGTAGTTCATATACGTGCTACAAATTCTAGTGCATTGCGTGTGGATCAACTTTCCCATTAGCGGTGTCCCTGGCCATCGGGCGAACCCACTTGGACTTGATATGCTGGAAAACAATAACTCTGAACAATTATACACATAAAGAATGCTACAATATTTAAAGATTGTAATATATACGCCAATTATAACATAGAAGTATTGAACAGGATATTTGAAACAAAAAATAATCATCATCTTCCACTTTTGCCGTCAAGCAGTAATAATTTGCTCTCCAGTGCCTGATAGGTGGCACAGGGCAGTGTCATTCCGTGTGTTTGTAGAATGTCTTTGATGTCGTTAATCCGTTTTATTCTCGGGCGTCCTCTTGCTGTCTTTGTTTTTTCTTCTTCGCATATCCTTTACAGGAAATCGCTGTCAACACCAGCAGTTTACCACTGTTGTTGATTTCTTGGCAAGATTACTTAGTTTGCCATTACTTTCTGAGAGCCCGGCTCACTTATCCCGTAAGTCACCAACGCGACGAGAACAACTACCAATTCTCGCGCGCTGCGTTATCCTACGTAGATAAACGGGATTACGGAGAAAGTCTTTTAAAGCCTAGGCCAGGGAGACCAGCCTTGCTGTCTTAGCAGATCTTATTTGATGTAGGGCAAGTACTGGTAGTTGATGGTGTTGCATTCTAACGAGACGGCCGAACCATTTGATGCCCCGTCTTTCATTAAATGTGGCACAAAGTGTTGATCCCACTGTCTGTCTGATAACATCATTTCTTATTCGGCCTTGGATAGTTAAACTGGCAGCTTTCTTCAATCATCTCATCTCACAGGTGTTGATTTTCTGTAAATGCGATTTGGATAATGTCCAAGTTTAACATTGGTAGCATACTAGTGGTGTGAATATGCGATTTAGTGGCTTTCGTTTTGCGGACATAGTTATGTTTGGATGTTTCAGTGTGGATGATAGTTGATATATAATCGCACTTGCTATTTGACATTTGATTTCGATTACATGGTCTATTCTGCCATCTTCTGTTATCATACTGCCAAGATATTTGAATTCTTTAGCTAGTTTTAGAGATGTGCTATTTTTAAAAAAAATCTGTAGTTTGCCATTGCTTCCTGTTACGCTACCGCTAAAAGACATAACATAGAAGAGGTAAGGCGATTCTTCTTTCGTTCGCGTGAAATATGTTTATAACTGCAATGCTGTCCCTTGTATGAATCTAACAGTCTTTTTTAGCTCACTCAGCGGTCCAAAGAGTTTATCTTCCACTGTTGTCTCTCTAGGCCAGAAGGTTCGCCTGGATATGTTGTAGTTTGGGCAATCCTGGAGTATGTGCTCTGCTGTCTGCGACACCAAACCACATGTGCACATGGCTGAGTCACCAATCTTGAATTTTGAATACATGTGGTTGCGTAATCTATTGTGTCCTGTTCTGAGGCGCAGAAGAATGACCTGTTCTGGTCTGTCGATAACGTGGTAGTCGTCTTGAGTAGGGTTTGGTGACCTTCTGACTGATTTGATCATTCTTTTCTTTTGCTGGTATGTAATGGGCACGTCAGGCTGTTCTTCCTTTGCTCCTTCCTTACTTAGCCAATCGATCAGCTCTGTCGTTTCCGGGGACTCCACGGTGGCATGATATCCACTGTATGGTGACCTTATGCTGACTGCTAAGTTCAGGAAAGGCGATGACATGTCTAGGGTGCAAAGCTGACATAATAAAAACCCAAATAGAACTGAGAATTTGCGGGAACATAATGAGAAGAACTAAACTAAGATGATAGTAAAAGCGCAGAGGGAAGGCAGGGAGATAAATACTGAGATAGTGTGGTCACACAGCATAGTCGGGACAAGAGCACAGATCTAATCCAAGACTTCAATGATCGTCTGAGATGGCGAACCAATATCACCTACGCTTATCGACATGGCACATGATGATGATGAACTGAGTTGAATGAGTTGAATTAAGAATCGATATCACATCACTCGGAATATTCTCATACCTGCTCAGTTCTCAATTGTAATAGCCAGCGACGAGTCCCAATACTAATGGTTGCAATCACAACAAAAGATATCGTAGGAATGAACAGCTGTGCAATGCAGCAAGTTGCACCAGAGGTGAATGGATGCATGCCGCGTCATACAAACTAAGAACAGCAGGACTCAAACAAAATGACATAGAGTTCAGCTCAGCCTAACCTGTGCAGTCAACATCAGGGGGGTGCTAATCAAGAGCATTGCCCCTCCGCTTCGTCTCTAGCGCCATTTCTGAGACTAAAACTACCAGTCACAACAGATGAAGGTACGACTCTAGTTGTCGACTTGTCCATGATATGTTATATTATGTTATGTTATAATGTTATAATTATATTATGTTATATTATATTATTATGTTATATATCCAACAATAAGAAAGAGATAAACAGCTTTCTTTGGTCACGTGACGAGAAGAGAGGCACTGGAGAACATCGTGACGACTGGAAAGATCAATGGGAAGAGAGGCAGAAACTGACCAAGAGAAATGATGCTGGACGGATTGAGAAGGTGGCATGGAGGAATATCAGCGGTAGAGTTGATCCAGAACACCATAAACCGAGATCTGTGGAGAGAGATAAACACCTACGCTAGCTGGCAGGGCACTTGATGATGTAGATGATGATGATGATGATGATGATGATGATGATGATGATGATATTAAGTTATGTTATGTTGTATTATGTCGAACGCGTCACTGTGCAATCGGCATTTCCGTGCGTGCTTAGTCCTCCGATGTACCAGCCATCCCAAGGGAATCCTGCTCACTGTTCACATAAGGAGCTGGTTATGGCATCTCGGCTCTTGACCTTGAAGGCGGCAATGACACTGACATGCTTGACCAAGATTGGTGGATGATCAAGAATGATGATGACCATTCATTTCATCCAGTGGGGTTGAACGTTTGAAGCCGCGAGTTCTAAGATGGCTGGTAAGGCCAATTTTGGCTCGAAATGTTCGTTGACAATGTGGGTAAAGATTGCTTGACGTTCCAGGAGTAGGATCTCCAGCGGTGTTTTTATTTTGTCCAACCTTTTTTTAACAGCTCTTGTAGTCCTTTTTGCTTTACAAGTGACTACACCCTTGCGTAATGATGTACCTCACAAATTTCGGTCATTGGAAGCAGTCTCCCAAGTGTCGTGATGAATTCCAAAAGCTTTTAGTGAGATATTCAGTGTCTTTAAAGCGTGTCCTCTGGCCGCCATGGGAGCGTTTACCACAACGCAGCTCACCGTAAGAATTTTACCAAGATTATTAAGATATAAACACACATGTATTGTTAGCTGCTCATAGAAGTAGAAGAAAGAAGTAGAGGCTTGAAGACTTCTATCTTCATCAACTTCTATGAACGTAAACAATGCATGTGTGATTATTTATGGACTGTCTTAAGGGCCTCAATGGGCACGCCAGTTAATATTGACTAAGTTTAACTACCAGTTCGTGTAGTCGGGCTATCGTTGGAGTTTCCTCAGTATCCATCAACCGAGTCCATACTGCATTGATTACATCAGCCCTGCCTATGCTTCTTCATTATTTCCCAGCTAATCTCTGCGTTCATGCCTTTTTGATCAGGATATGCAGAGCAAACATTGGTTAACAAAGTTCTTAAATTAATTTGAAAGGTCAGTTCGGTTCAGTTTGGAATATCATTATCCTCAACGCACCCCGGACACGTCCATGGGTACTTCAATCTCCTCCACAATAAATCTACTAGCGTGTAGCAACAACTGTATCAGTTTCTTGTTGATTTATGAGCCTCCTCGCATGAACCAGAACTTGTTGAATATGCGATAGCAGTTGAAACAACATTGTTAAGGACGCGTGAATTTGAAATACGATGCGTTTACTATCAGTGTTTTACTGGAACTAATCTTAACACCTATATCTTGCGACATGTGCTGCAGTTGGCGAAGTATCTATGGGTTTGCCCGGAGTACTATAATATCGAATCTTATGTCATCCAACCATTCTATCAATGATTCATCTTTCGTAGCATTGGTGTTGATCCACCATTCGAATTATTGATGTTTATTCATCGTTCAAAATATTGATGTTGATTCATCATTCGAACTATTGATATTCACTCATCTTCAAACTACTGGCATTAATTCATTCAGTTGAAAGTCGTCGTTTCGGCTTAACTCCCCAAGGCAGATGTGGTCAGGGCCCTTTTGAGGCCACGCGTATAGCATGGGTGAACAGATAAATCATCACAGCATGGAGAGAATGGTGTTGCAGGGAGTGACCAGAGGATCTGATCGACACCCAGTACTACGAGAAAAGCTCAGACGGACACATAATCCGATTACAACTGGTACCATTAATATTTTGACTCTTCTCTGGTTATTGAAAATGATGACGGATCACGTGTACGGATGTCCCTAGTGCTGTGATATTAGTTTTTGACTTAACTCATTCGATCCAACCGATAAAAAAGAAAAATAAAACCTACCACATCGTTCAACCTGCTTTTGCAGTCTTGGTTTTAATTAAGGTGATTCACAGTGCAGTTTAATCTGTCCCAGGTCCTTTGCAAATTACAAAACTTCCTTTGATACATGCCTGACTGTGTTTCTCTTTGCCTTTTTCATTCATTCCTTGCTTCGCCGATGATGTCTTCGATATTTGCTCCTTAGCTACTGGCTATACCTTTCACTATCGTGACTTTATTAAGCTTTTTATTATTTTAGTTAAACTATCTGTTCTTAGACTTGTAAAAAACATATATTGGAAACAACAAGCTGCCATAAGAGTTGATAGTGAAGTAAGCCAATATCAGCCTATTAAAAGGGGTGTGAGACAGGGATGTGTAATCTCTCCAGATCTGTTTTCCCTGTACAGTGAAAGTATTTTCAGAAATATTGAAGATATGGAAGGAATCAACATTGGGGGACGATGCATCAATAACATTAGATATGCAGATGATACAGTCTTGATTGCAGACAATGAACAGGACCTGCAAAATTTAGTAGATGCGATTGTTACACACAGTGAACAACTAGGGTTAGAATTAAATTGTAAAAAGACACAGATTATGGTCGTCACTAGGAAGGACGAAATACCACAATGTAATATACAAGTAAATGGGAATATTCTTCAGCAGGTACAATTATCTCGGAACAGTAATAACATCTGATGGGAGATGCCTTGAAGAGATTAGAACAAGAATCGCCATGGCAAAAGTAGCCTTTAGCAAGATGAAAAACATATTGACCAATAAAAAGATGTCAATTGAAACGAGAAAAAGAGTGTTGAGATGCTACATTGAACCTGTACTTTTGTATGGATGTGAAGCGTGAACAATGAGCAGTCAGGATGCCTGAATCTGATGGCTGTAGAGATGTGGTTTCTGAGGAAAATGCAAAGAATACCATGGACAGCCAGAAAGACCAATGAACAAGTCCTTCAAGAAACAAATGAAGATCGTAAATTGATTAGAGAAATTAGACGTAGACAGTCAAAATTTTTTATGGCATGTTATGAGAAGAAATGGATTGGAGAATATGGTGACAACTGGTAAGATCGAGGGGAACAGACCCAGGGGAAAACCTAGAAGCAAGTACCTGGATGGCTTGGCCTTGTGGCATGGTCGAGACAGAAACACGGAGCTGATCCACGACTCTGGTGATCGAGTGAGATGGCAGAACATGACCGCCCACGCTTACCGGCATGGCACATGATGGATGGATGGATCTGTTCCACTTTTCACATGGGACAGTTAGGAGCATTTAGTGTGATATTCACGCTTACAAGAACAGAGCATAATGGGGCGACCCTTTGCCGTGAAGTTGGAACCCCGACTAACTCAAGAGCAGTTGACCGAGTGGCTAGAATGCAAGGCTCGCCTTCGAGAGACCCGGGTTCGACTCCTCGGTAAGGAGTGGATGTGTTTTTGTCGGGGGAAAAAAGCAAACCCTAACTTGCACAGTTCGCGGCGACAATCCCCAGGCGGCCTTGAATCCTCAGTCTCAAGACGCCCCCCCCCCTACACTGCAAGGTACTATAGGCAGTAGATGACAATTTTTGTATGACAGTTTGACAGATATTTATTACTAACTAATTGAACACTCAACTCTCCAAAGGCTTGTATGAAGCCTGTGCTGCCTGACCAACAATCGTCTGCCTACGTGCCCGATTTAGTGAAGTTAATCCTGCCGCCGTTAGCCTTGTTTGATTGTTTTTGTGTTCGCTCGATTTGAACTCAAACGTAGTTCAAACACGTGCTACTACTTCTAGTGCCCTGGGCTGGATTTTAACTTTCCCTATTTCCAGTATCCCTCGATCTGTCCTCCTAGAATAAAATGAAATCTCCTTTCGTGTGTTGCAGATATCACTGTGTGGACCTGAACCTGTATAAATTTAACCGGCCGTTTGACGAAGATGGAGCTATCAAGTATCAAGTTCCACACAATGGTGCTTATTTCACTTGTGCTTGTGTTTCAAGGTGAGACCAAAGTCTGTGCTAGAAAGCCATCACCCTTCGTTATCGAAATACCGGGTGTTTGTAAAGTCTCACTACACTTTATATGTAGAACACATTCGAAAAATGAAGTACTACGGCTACTTGCGCCTACTTGCCTGGCTTTACGTGTTAACTTTACTATATACCCCATGCGTCTTCTGGCTTAACTTGTTTACTTTACAGAACGCGGGAGAGTACCCGTTTATAGGCTTCATATATCGGAATTCCCTATGTCCATGTTATTTCATTTGTTCATCGTTTACATGGTCAATAAGCCTCTTTATCTGGTTCTTCTTCTTCTGCGTTCATCAGGAGAGTTACCTGAGCTGTATGTTATTTCCCCGGCAGTTTGCCTCTGTCTTCGCCTCCACCTTGTTGGTTAGCTATGACGCAGTCGTTGCTGTCATGTTGCTTTATTCGTATCCCGTTCACAGCTTACGGATCCTCCCAGCACGCTCCCAGATGAAGACAGCTCTTCCCCTGGGTAATTCGAATAAAGCTTTCCCCTACACCACACCGATCTCCCTAACACTGCGGTGTGTTGTCCTTGAAAGACGTACTATCCGACCATAAGCTCTCGTTAGTATAGTGCATCTCCGTCCTTACACTATGGAATGGTCTCAAAGATCATGCGAAACGAGCACCGTTTGAGCTGTATATTTAAACTGCCAATACTAATTTGTTTACCAAAGCAGACAAAGAAAATAATAATTCCATATCGGTTCCATCTCAATTTCTAATTCTGATTACGTTTTCCCTGAAACATGAGCCATGTTATCACAACTTTTCTTCACATATTTGTTTGTTGTTCTGACAATTCGTTCGGGCATCAGTTCCGGTTAACATTATATTTTACGCCGTGTAACATAGCAGGAGAAACCGCTGGGGGAAAAATCAGTAAATGCTACGTCAATTGCAAACATAACGATTTCATTTAAAGCAGCTAGTCTAAATTCCTGTTGCTTTACTTCAAAAGAATGTAGAAACCTAATCATATATATTTAATAAGTAAAATATGTTAACTTAAAATTGCAAAAGGGATAGAGTCGCCCTCGCTCTGAGCTTCCATTAGCAACCAGCTTATGGTTATCAGGTTACCATGCGACTGCTATCACAGGGACGAACCAGGGCTCGTGTCACGACACTAGTGGCCACCCCAGCTCTGTGGCCACCCAGCTCTCAGGTATGTGGTTTGTTATCCTATAGTGTTCCGGCACATACCGACCCAACTCCTTCATGGACAGGCGCCCTCGAACCATGCATGTGTTAAGGGAGGAACCCCGCGCGACCCTAAGCTTTCCAAGTCAGGTAGGCCATTTACTGATTCTGCGAGGACCTTGACCACTTACGGACAGAAATTGACCGGCGAAGACACGGGCGTATGACTGACTAGTGACCGATGAGGTCACGCGGACTAACGGATGGACACGTGACCGATATCACCTGGTCTCCAAATACCATGGGCATCCTGACAAGTTACCAGCCAGGTTTCTCTGGAAGGCTGACAATCACTACATCACAGTGTTTGTTTATATACCAGCTTTACAACCGTGTAAGAACCGCTTTGGCAAAACCGCCTTGAAAGATAATGATTCATTTATGCGCGCTTAAATTATTTGATGCTAGTTTCAAATAATTAAGCTATTTAAAAGTGATAGCATTGAACGCCAAATTTTAAGTTCCATAACTGAACATTTTTATACACAATTGACCGTAATAATTAAAGAATTAATAAAATTGCTTTTTCTCATATGGTTATATCTCTTGAAATTGCATTGTTGTGTACCTTGAAAAATAAATTCTCTGTTAAAAGGAAGTAACACAATGCATACTATTTTAAAGGATATTTTCAATGCAAACATTTTATGTTATAAGTTAAATAAGAGGAATGTCTTTTTAATAGACAAGTTGTTTTTGTTAACGAGGTCGACGAATTTGTTTTTGTCATAAACACGTGTGTGCAATTTATACAGCTCTTTATAATGAGACGGCATATTAACCTGTTGTGTGTGTGTGCATGTTTTTATTTTGAGTATCAACATATTTGATCAATAAATTAACTTGGTGCCCATTCAGCTAAAGTCAAAGTGCAGCTCACCATTCATAGCTGGGTTCAAGCCCCGGTGTGGGTCGGGTTTTTTTTTCACGTGGATTTCCAGTAACAAAATTTTCCCCTGGTCTCTGGATAGTGAGATTGGATGCCCTTGCGTATTTTTGCGCACGTAAATAAACCCTTGTCAGTTAGAAATCGAAAAAGAGTAGCCTAACGGCGCCGCCCTGGCAATATTTCGAGTTAAAATGTACCCAAAGTATTTCAGGTCCTCACCGGTGCTACGTAGTTCACGCACTGGGCTGAGTTTCTCTGGACTCAGGCTTGAGTTAGGAGTAGAACGGAGCACTTATGGGTTACACTCGTGTGTCGTGATGTTGATCCGTCGACTAAACTAAACTAAACTTGTTAACTTTAGAATATAACCAACGTGTCTACTGGCCTGGCTTTACTTGTTAACTTTACAATACACCCAATGCGTTTACTTTTTAACTTTACAATATGCGTCTACTTGCCTGGCTTTACTTGTTAACTGTACAACATACACAGTACGTCTACTTGCCTGGCTGTACTTGTTAACTTTACAATATACCCAAATGCGCCTACTTGCCTGGCTGTACTTGTTAACTTTACAATATACCCAATGCGTCTACTTGCGTGAACTCTGGTCCGCTACGTTCTTACTTAACGGATTCAGTGTCAGAGGTTTATACGGTGTCATATGTGACTTCATTTTTGTACAGAAGGATGATATATCGCCATGCTAGGGTTAACGCGGTATTTATTTTGTTTCGTGGCATATTCCGCAATTTCAGTGCTCAGTGAATGGATAGTTACATTATAATACTTGCTTATTTGATTTTGTACCATGTTTTATCCGAACCTACTTGTTTGGCATTCAATCAGTTAAAACACAGCTCCAGACCATTTGGCAGCAAACCGTCTTGCGTTGTTTTTTTTTAATGAAATGGTATGGGTGCCGGCCGTTCAGAAAGCAATGGCAAACTACGGAACGTAAACTTGCCAAGAGATCACAGTATCAAAAAATGCTGGGTTGACTGCGACGTTCTGTAAAGCATATGCAACTAACTTTTTGAATCAGTAAAATAAAAGTACTGCTAGTGAAACATACAGCAGGCTACCTTTATCACGGAGACGACATTTGGTTGATAGCTATTGCAGGCCAGTGTTGTACTGATAAAATTAGTCTGCTTGTTAAGTTTTGTCGTGACAAATGTGGGCTTAAGACCAAATCCAGGATACATCTTCTCTCTCAGTGCACCCACTCAACACCCGTCTTATACAAGCTGACATCTGGGAGTTAATTTTGCGCCTTTGTAACCTAGAGTGCTCGGGATAAGATCGAGGAGTTGGGGAGTCAGGGGAAAAAAAGGGGGGGGGGGCGGGGTTGCAGGAAAGGCAAAGGATAGGAAGACTTCACGTGAGTTGATTGAACGTCTATGCTCCACTGAAGGATAGAAGCAGCAGAAACAACAGTCGAAGAAGAAGAAGGCGACGAAGTAGTAGTAGTAGTAGTAATAGTAGTAGTAGTAGTAGTAACAGTAGTAGTATTGGTAGTAGTAGTAGTAGTAGTAGCAGCAGCAGCAGAGGCAGCAGTAGTAGTAGTAGTAGCAGCAGCAGCAGCAGCAGCAGCAGAAGAAGAAGAAGAAGAAGAAGAAGAAGAAGAAGAAGAAGAAGAAGAAGAAGAAGAAGAAGAAGAAGAAGAAGAAGAAGAAGAAGGAGGAGGAGGAGGAGGAGGAGGAGGAGGAGGAGGAGGAGGAGGAGGAGGAGGAGGAGGAGGAGGAAGAGAAAGGAGAAGACATGAATTGACTTTTTTCGTGTTTAAAATAATGATATGCTTCATGCTCACGTTCATTATACAAGGTCAACTTACTTTTTGCCCGTGTCTCTGTCCGCAGTTTCTGCCCAGGTGCCTACCTGTCCTACCCCGCAACCCACAGGTCTCATCACCATTAATGAGACCGCCCCGAAAGGTAAGTGTCAGATGAAACCCACATTGGCTGTTATAGGGTGTATCTTTAATGACTACAGTGTGGGAAAATATTGCCGGTCCAAGTTTTATATTCACCCTCTGTAATCTTCATGCAACATAATAGGTAAATACAAAACTTGGACCCGCAATATTTTCAAACACTGCAGTCATTAAAAATACACATTGTATTGCAGTTTGTTTAAAACTCTTTCCGCTCCTAGCGGCAGGCGAAACTGTAATTTATGATATCATAAGAAGTAAGAGTTATTCAGGTCATAGTCAGATATGACAGAGCTATCGCATGACTCTGCCACGCTGGCTGCCTTTACGTCAAAGAATGTCCTGGTACTAATCTCATAGACCCGAGAGCTCACGTACATTTTTCAAAGCCCCTGCTATACGGATGGAAGACATGACCGGCATGTAGCCACTACACTACCACAGTGGTTCTCAACCGGTGGGGAATCTCAGGGTCTCCAGGGGGTGGGTGAAATTAAGATTCTTTCAAGATTGCATTAATACAAGAACCAGTTACTTGATATTGTTTTTCCCTCTAAATTTTACGGTTCTGTACTTCACACCCTAATGAAATTCGTTTAATAACGTAAGAAGACCCCCAAATCACGTTTATGTAGATGTCTAAATTTGTTCTAGTATGTGTTATTAAATTTAGCTTCCATTTTTATGTATTCTGTGTAAGGGTGGGGGGGGGTGGGGGGGGGGGGTGGGGGGATTTACAGGGAGGAAATTCGAAAGGGGTGGGGGGGGAATGACGTTCTGAAAATATGGTAAAGGGGGGACATGGGCCAAAAAAAAAGGTTGAGAACCACTGCACTACCACGACTCTTATCTTGTCTATAAATAACCTGCAGTATACCGGGTGTTTGTAAAGTCTCACTACACTTTGTATGTAGAACATCATGTCATAAAAAAATGTGCTCCACAGTCCATAAAGTTAGTTGCAAATCCTTTATTGGACGTTGCAGTCAACATCATAACATTTTTGCTGTTATGATCTCTCGGCAAGTTTACGTTCGGTAGTTTGCCATTGCTTTCTAAACGACTGACACCCATACCATTTCGTAAAAAAATCAACGCAACGCGGTCTGCTGCCAAATTGCGCCCAGCTGTGTTTCGAACGCTGATATACGGGATCACGAACCGCGTCCATAACACCTTGACCTCGGAGCCGGCCCACAGTCCACAGTGAAGCAAAATGCAGCGAATGACTGTCGTCTGCTGGAGTAATTCTTTGCATTCCAAACAGAATGGTGTTATCAACGGAAGAAAGCATTTTGATGGCATTATATACTTCATTTTTCAAATTTGTTCTACATACAAAGTGTTGTGAGATTTTACAGACACCCGGTATCAATCACTGATATAGTTTTTCCAGGAACCATACTCTTGTCCATGGTGGACTAGAGCAAACTATTTCAGTGGACATTTCACTACCGCAACTCTTTATCTGTTTTACAAATAACCGCATTATAAAAGTCACTGATATAAATTTTCCAAGAATTGTGCTCTTCTCCAAGGCGGACCAGAGAAAGCTACCCCGGTGGCCAATACACTATACTGTGACTCTGATCTTTTCTACAAGTAACCTGCATTATACTGGGTGTTTGTAAAGTCTCACTACACTTTGTATGTAGAACACATTTGATGACGTCATCAAAACATGTGCTAAAATAAATTAAATCAGTTACAATAATCACTGCTATGGTCTAATGCTGTTTTGGGGAAGCTGGAAAGTACCAATGAAGTATTCATTATAACAGGTGTTGGAAATGTCCCCCACGGGCTTCAAGGCATGACTGTACACGTCTCTTAATATTGTCAGATACCTTCTGCAACCTTGCCTGATGTTATTTCTTGAATGGTAATTATGATTGCTTCTTTCAGGTCCTCAATTGTGTTTACATTATTTTTGTAAACAGTTCCTTTCAATAAACCCCATAGAATTACGCCAGCAGACGACAGCCATGCGTTGCATATTGCTTCACGATGGCCTGTGGAGCGAAAGTATTTATAACGTCATCACATTTGTTCTACATACAAAGTGTAGGTAACGAGACTTTACAAACACCCTATAAGTCACTGATATAGTCTTTTCTAGGAACCGTGCTCTTCTCCGTGGAGGACCAGAGCAAGCCATCCCATTGGACATTTCAGGTGAACTCCCGCCCTGAACACCGAGAGTTCCTAACATCGTTCTTTGTTATTCTCGTTGGGGAAAGAGAGAAAAAAGTGATGCTGATCAAACCGCTAGATCTGGAGGCCATTTATGATAAACTGGTAAGTGACACAACAAACCTGAGTTGGTATCATGGTTATCCAAAACGTTATGTCATTTTGTGTTGTGTTATGTTTGTTGTTGATTGTTTAGGTAGGCTTTAATGAAAGAGAAAACAGCTATGCTGAGGCATCATTATTACCTCCCTTGGTGGCCCTGGTAAAGATCAGCTGAGAGTTGTGCCTGGACACCAGACGGATCAAACCTTGTGAGTGGATTGGTCTCCCGACATCCAACCTCTCAGAGACAACAGAGGGAGTGACGACCTTGTAACTGGGCACATCTTTGTACGGCTTGTCATACGTTAACTTATCGAAGAGGATCAGGTTGTTTAACTTGTGTCGGACTTTTCCCCTGGACCACGTCTTCTTCTTTGCCCTACCACCGGATCCTCCCTGATGGGTTTCCTGCAGTTGGCTTGGATGCCTTACTTGCCACCTTGTCGGTTTTCTTAGCTCTCATGCTAAGTAGGAATGTGTCACAGTTATGACTTAAACGTTGTTCATATGGTAGCAGCATGTTATATTATATAATCAGTTATCTGTTGGGGTATCTTCGTTGTTATATTATATATACAATTAAAGTGGGTTGCATGGGGAAAACAACTGTATATGAGCCCACGTCAGTTAGGGGAAGTTGCTTTAGACGATAAATCATCCGATGACACTTAAAGAGCGAGTGTTGCACTTTTACGATATACAGTAGTTAGTCATGGGTGGTGCAGTGTCATTGAGAGACGGCGAGTGAATTGTGTGGAGCAGTAAACTCTATAAACTCGAATCTCTGAGACATGGACATCGGCGGGGCGGAGCTGTCATAGTTTGTTTCCTCTTCTGCCTTGTAGATTTTGTTTATTTTGACAAAGTTAACTTTCTTTAACTTCTGTCAAACTGAGAGAAGTTATGGGAAATCCTCGTTTCACACTTCCTTTGGAGGACAGCATGGCAGAATGGACAAGAGCACTCACTTTTAAACTTCCGGTGTGCTGATGCCGAGGTCGCGGGTTCAACTCTTACACCGGTCAGTTAAATTAAAATGTTATCTCGTCATTGACGTGTGCATATAAATTACAAATTACAATACCTCAGAAGTTGGAGTGGGTTCGCCTGATGGCGAGGGACACTAGTAATCGGGGAAACTAATCCACACGCAAAATTCAGCCCAGTGCACTACAGACTCCGCTTGAGTACAAAGCAGGCGAACAAACATTTAAAAAATGTGCTCATCACAATCACGGGGGTGGCGGGGGGGGGGGGGGGAAGGGATAGAGAAACTAGGATCTGTGAGAACACACAATCACGCGGGGATAGAGAAACTAGGATCTGTGAGAATACACAATCACGCGTGGATAGAGAAACTAGGATCTGTGAGAACACACAATCACGCGGTGATAGAGAAACTAGGATCTGTGAGAACACACAATCACGCGGGGATAGAGAAACTAGGATCTGTAAGAATACACAAGACAAGAGATCAGATGAATACAGGGAAAGGCGTACGTGGAAGCGTGAGTAGTTGCACAACTAATAACAGTATGAGCAACACCACCACCACCACCATCATCATCATCATCATCATCATCATCATCATCATCATCATCATCATCATCATCATCATCATCATCATCATCATCATCATCATCATCATCCAGCGTCTAGCCGGCTGGTGTTGGCGATCATTCCTCTCCACAAATTGCGATATCCATCGACATGGATCAGTTCGCGTGTTGACTCCTTTCCGTGCCATGGCACAAGACTGTCAAGAATTATCCAGGACTCTAGGACCTCTTTTAATTCGATGACATTTATGCTGTATAAAATATTGACATACTACAAGATCTGAATATGGAAGAACACAAGTTCATAAACAGCGCGTGTCACTCTTTGGCCATATTAAATGTCCGTGGCTTGAACAGAACAGTGAAGGAAGGCATGGTTCATGGGAGGACAGACAGTGGCCACTAGCATTGATATTGGCACAAGACACTGAGGCACCTTGGGTATCACAGGGTATCACACGACGTTCTTACGATAAGGGCGTGTGATGGTCGTTGTCTAGGTAACGATGCTCCTGGTGTGTCAATTGAGCTATCTGTCTCTTAATCCAACTCACCCCTGCAGTGCACATTCACCAGTCATGAAACAAGATTGAGTTGGCGTACATAATCTTTTAATCCAGAAAGAACACGGACAAACGGAACATGTTTATACATCCAGAAAACAATGTAATCCATAGAATATAAATATCCTCCTCACAATTTAACCAGCACACATCACTGTCTTCTCACGAACTGCTGAATCTCAAATTCACAAGACATTTAGTCCAGCTTCTATCCACGGCTGGATCTCACACAATACGACCCACACACTGGGTCAGAGCCTCTGCTCCCTATGCAACCCACTCTGGGTATTAGGCCTGCCTTCACAGCCCGGAGAATCACACAACACCTTTCTCCGTCGACTACCGACTCGTTCGGTATCTAAAACTCAACTCTCTTAAACGACCTGACCCGCAGTCGGTCTCTTCTCTCACTGACTTTCAAGTCTCCTGACTTCACACAACACACAACTGTCTTTCGCCCCATCCGCCCTAGGGGTATCCACTCACACCCGCCCCATTATTTATCAGGGCTGATTGTTTCTCTCGTAGTCCCGCTACACAGGTCACTCATCTCAATGTCAATGACCCAGGCATATGTCACAGGGGAACTGGCAGAGAATCGAGAATCTAGAATCTTATTGTGACGACCGTAATGAAAGCGACGCAAAGTCAGAGAAAGCTGTGTGATGTCATGTATGATTTATATCGTTTAATTTATTTGGCGCTAAAATATGTAGAATTTGGTCTCTTATATCTAGTATATGATACAAGTGGGAAGTTAACATCAAGAGATGGGCGAACAACAATCTGACAGAATGTACAGTCAAGACGAGAGACAGACAGTGCTGGAGATCCATTGCAGCCAACCTTCATTGTGGAAACGGCACCTGATTGATTGATTGATTGATCTAGTACATCATAATAGTCCATGACAAGTGGCGTTGGTCATCATAATTGTCCACAGCTTTCTGTCTCTTGTGCTGCCAATTATTTCTGATACCGATGTTCCTCCATGCCATGATGTCAAAATATCCAGCATATTCTCTGTTTATCTACCTCTGCCTCTCTCCCTCTCACCCCGTAACTTTCCCGTTGTGGCGGCATACCCCAGCTTTTCACTTCTCATGACTTGCCCTAAGAATGTGGGCTATCTTCTTCTGGTGTGAGTAGCCAGTAGTTTTTGTGAGTTAGCTTCTTTCAAGATGTCTTCACGGCTCTTTCTATCCACTCACGGTGGTCTCATCATAATTCTATAAACCACATCTCGGCGGCCTGACTCGTCTGCTAATTGTTCATGATTCGCGCCTGTACGTCAGGATTAGCTCAACATACTCGTAGCTCATAAGAACTATTTTACTCACATTTATTGACACAGACAAATTGCAGATAATATTCTTATTCTTGTGAAGTGTTGCCTTTGCGTGTGATATAGTGTACATTTATTTTAGCGCTCGCTCGATTTGACCTCAAGCGTAATCCATACACAATACTTCTAGTAGTGCTGGACTAAATTTTGCGTCTATATTTAACATCATTAATACATTTTCCATCTGATGTTTTTAAAGTACCCAAATACTTAAATACATTAACTTTTTCCCCATTGGTTTAATTCACTTTGATGTTGCATTTTGGCAAAACAGTTTTCATTGTAATAACCATTACTTTTGGTTTTCTGCTACTCAGACAAAACCCCTTGTTTCACCTTTCTGATATCTATATTCATTATCATCATCTTAAGTTTTGCATCAAGCGTCGTGGGGAGGAATAATTGGCGCGCCAGCGCCCAATGGGTGGCCCCGGATAGCGTCATTCCTTGTGTTTGTACAATGCCTTTTATGTCGTCAATATATTTTCTTCTCGGGCGTCTTCTTGCTCTCGTAGCAGATCTTCTTTGATGTAAGGCCATTGCTGGTAGTTCATGGTGTTGCATTCTAACGAGATGGCCAAACCATTTGAATTTCTGTCTTTCAATAAAAATAGCACAAGGTGTTGATCCCACAATCTGTCTGATAACATAATTTCTTATTCGGTCTTGGATAGTTAAGCTGGCAGCTCTCCTCAAGCATTTCACAGGTATTAATGTTGCGTAAGTGTGATTTGGATAATGTCCAAGTTTGACGTTGGTAGCATAGGGTTGGTGTGAATATGCATTTATTTCTGTCGTTTTGGGGACATAGGTATGTATGGACCTTTGGGTGTGGGTGACAGATATCTATATTAGAGACTTCAATTAAAGAATCACTAACAATGTATCATTTTTTCCTCCACAAATACAGAAGTTTGACGCCTCTAGCGAAGGCATTCAGCTGACACTGAAGTGCTTACCGCACGGAAGCCTGCGCTGGGTTAGGTTACAATGTTTGTTGTGTGTGTGTGTGTGTGTGTGTGTGTGTGTGTGTGTGTTTGCATTGTGTTTATCTTTACTAGCATCATCACCATTCTGTGCCATGCCGATAAGCGTAGTCGGTCATGTTTCACCATCTCACACGATCACAGAGTCATGGATCAGCTCTGTGTTCTTTTCTCTACCATACCACGTGGCCAAGCTATCCAGGTATTAACTTCTCTGCCTTCCCCTTGTTCTATTTCCTTCAATCTTGCCAGTTGTCACCAAGTTCTATAATTTTATTTTCTTGTATCGTGTCCAAAAATTACGACTGTTTACATCTAATTTCTCCAACCAGGTTTACGGTTTTCATTCGTTTCTTGTAGGTCTTGTTCATTGGTTTTTCTGTCTGTCCATGGTATTCTTTGCATTTTCCTCAGAAACCACTTTTTCACAGCCATTAGATATTTTTCAGCTTCTCTGCTCATTGTTCACGTTTCACATCCATTCAAAAGTACACGTTTTATATAGAATTTCAACACTCTTTTTCTCGTTACAAGTGACATCTTTTTATTAATCAGTATGTTTTCCATCTTGTTTTCTAACATAACTGAACCATAACAGCGATAGCTATAATTCTCTTGACCGGTATAAACAGGTCATCGTTTAATGGCTTCAGACGGGGCATAACAGACTGAACAAGCATTTGTACTAGTTTCGTCTGAGTGAACCACCACTGTGCTCATGCTATCAAACTGCAGATTATGTTCTCCAGGGTTTCCCTCAGCACAACCAGCTAAGAAGGAAATACTGGACTAGCGAGATTGTAAAGTTAGTTGCGTGTCATTTACTGGATTTACTTGCAAATCGCCTGCCGCTGATTTCCAACCCTCGACTCGGTATGATGGGGCATTATGTATGTGTCTCACTATCCCCCTATACGACAGCACCGACTAGCGAGACAGTACTACATGCAAAGCTGTAGAGAACAAAAGAGGAGCTCCAAACATGTATAGAACAAAAGAGGAGCCCCAAAACTGTACAGAACAAAAGAACTCCAAAACTGTATATAACAAAAGAGGTTCTCCAAGTATGTATAGAACAAAAGAGGAACCCCGAAACTGTATAGAACAAAATAAGAGCTCAAAAACTGCATAGAGCAAAAGGGTAGCTCCAAAGCTATATAGAACAAAAGAGGAGCTCGAAAAAAAAAAAAACGGAAAAAAAAAACTGTTGACCGCAACAAGAGAACTCGTTTGTTGAAAGAACGAACACAAGAAGCAGAAGCAGAATTGTGCGGTCACGTCTGTCGTAGAGGAATGCCGGGATATCTCAGAAGTCGTTGGACTTAATGGGGTAACTACGGGGATAACAAATGATCAGTAAACCAGCAATATCAGTGACTGTGTCTTTAAGTATTTCAGCCAAAGTACAAGTATTATTCAAATGACCACGTCATGTAATATATAACTCTGCAATATTCACTGACGAGATGTAGCAAACAATGCCAGGCAATAAATCGTGCAGCACATTGTTTGTGTCCTCTATGTTTACATTCACTAAGGGAATGCATTACTGTGAAGCATGCAAACGCAATGGTTATTGATTTTATCTTAAAAGGTATCATTCCCACGCCGTGTGTCCATCTTGCCGGTCAGCGAGTTTCCGCCGTCACTTCACCAGGTGACCGTTGACGTAATCGAGGTAACGTGGGCATATTAAACATTCTGTGTCAGCGCTACTTATTTAAACCGTTCTATCGTCATCACCATCATCATCGTCATTAGCTTCAGATTCGTCATCATCATCATCATCATCATCATCATCATCATCATCATCATCATCATCATCATCATCATCATCATCATCATCATCATTATCATCATCATCATCATCATCAACATCATCATCAACATCATCATCATCATCATCATCATCATCATCAACATCATCATCGTTATCATCACTATCATCATCAAAGCTTCGTCATCATTATCATTATAATCAACATCATATCTTACAGCCTACTATACATCTGTCACATATCTTACAATCTGTCACATATCTTACAATCTGTCACATATCTTACAATCTGTCACATATCTTACAATCTGTCACATATCTTACAGTCTGTCACATATCTTACAGTCTGTCACATATCTTACAGTCTACTATACATCTGTCACATATCTAACAGTCTACTATACATCTGTCACATATCTTCCAGTCTGTCACATATCTTACAGTCTACTATACATCTGTCACATATCTTACAGTCTGTCACATATCTTACAATATGTCACATATCTTACAGTCTGTCACATATCTTACAGTCTACTATACATCTGTCACATATCTTCCAGTCTGTCACATATCTTACAGTCTGTCACATATCTTACAGTCTACTATACATCTGTCGCATATCTTACAGTCTGTCACATATCTTACAATATGTCACATATCTTACAGTCTCTCACATATCTTACAGTCTGTCACATATCTTACAGTCTGTCACATATCTTACAGTCTGTAACATATCTTACAGTCTACTGTACATCTGTTACATATCTTACAATCTGTCACATATCTTACAATCTGTCACATATCTTACAGTCTGTCACATATCTTACAGTCTGTCACATATTTTACAGTCTGTCACATATCTTACAGTCTATTATACATCTGTAAAATATCTTACAATCTGTCACATATCTTACAATCTGTCACATATCTTACAGTCTGTCACATATCTTACAATATGTCCCATATCTTACAGCCTGTCACATATCTTACAGTCTACTATACATCTGTCACATATCTAACAGTCTACTATACATCTGTCACATATCTTCCAGTCTGTCACATATCTTACAGTCTACTATACATCTGTCACATATCTTACAGTCTGTCACATATCTTACAATATGTCACATATCTTACAGTCTGTCACATATCTTACAGTCTACTATACATGTCACATATCTTCCAGTCTGTCACACATATTATAGTCTGTCACATATCTTACAGTCTACTATACATCTGTCGCATATCTTACAGTCTGTCACATATCTTACAATATGTCACATATCTTACAGTCTGTCACATATCTTACAGTCTGTCACATAGCTTACAGTCTGTCACATATCTTACAGTCTGTAACATATCTTACAGTCTACTATACACCTGTCACATATCTTCAGTCTACTATACATCTGTCACATATCTTACAGTCTACTATACATCTGTCGCATATCTTACAATATGTCACATATCTTATAGTATGTCACATATCTTACAGTCTACTATACATCTGTCACATATCTTACCGACTACTATACATCTGTCACATATCTTACAGTCTACTATACATCTGTCACATATTTTACAGTCTACTATACATCTGTCACATATCTTACAGTCTGTCACATATCTTACAGTCTGTCACATATCTTACAGTCTACTATACACCTGTCGCATATCTTACAGTCTTTCACATATCTTACAATATGTCACATATCTTACAGTCTGTCACATATCTTACAGTCTGTCACATATCTTACAGTCTGTCACATATCTTACAGTCTGTCACATATCTTACAGTCTACTATACATCTGTCACATATCTTACAGTCTACTATACATCTGTCACATATCTTACAGTCTACTATACGTCTGTCACATATCTTACAATATGTCACATATCTTATAGTCTGTCACATATCTTACAGTCTACTATACATCTGTCACATATCTTACAGTCTACTATACATCTGTCACATATCTTACAGTCTACTATACATCTGTCACATATTTTACAGTCTACTATACATCTGTCACATATCTTACAGTCTGTCACATATCTTACAGTCTGTCACATATCTTACAGTCTGTCACATATCTTACAGTCTGTCACATATCTTACAGTCTACTATACATCTGTCACATATCTTACAGTCTACTATACATCTGTTACATATCTTACAGTCTACTATACATCTGTCGCATATCTTACAATATGTCACATATCTTATAGTCTGTCACATTTCTTACAGTCTACTATACATCTGTCACATATCTTACAGTCTACTATACATCTGTCACATATCTTACAGTCTGCTATACATCTGTCACATATTTTACAGTCTACTATACATCTGTCACATATCTTACAGTCTGTCACATATCTTACAGTCTACTATACATCTGTCACATATCTTACAGTCTACTATACATCTGTCACATATCTTACAGTCTACTATACATCTGTCACATATCTTACAGTCCGTCACATATCTTACAGTCTGTCACATATCTTACAATCTGTCACATATCTTACAGTCTGTCACATATCTTACAGCCTGTCACATATCTTACAGTCTACTATACATCTGTCACATATCTTACAGTCTACTATACATCTGTCACATATCTTACAGTCTACTATACATCTGTCACATATCTTACAGTCTACTATACATCTGTCACATATCTTACAGTCTGTCACATATCTTACAGTCTACTATACATCTGTCACATATCTTACAGTCTGTAACATAACTTACAGTCTACTATACATCTGTCACATATCTTACGATCTGTCATATATCTTACAGTCTACTATACATCTGTCACATATCTTACAGTCTACTATACATCTGTCACATATCTTACAGTCTACTATACATCTGTCACATATCTTACGATCTGTCACATATCTTACATTCTACTATACATCTGTCACATATCTTGCAATCTACTATACATCTGTCACATATCTTGCAATCTACTATACATCCGTCACATATCTTGCAATCTACTATAATTCTGTCACATATCTTGCAATTTACTATACATCTGTCACATATCTTGAAATCTACTATACATCTGTCACATATCTTACAGTCTACTATACATCTGTCACATATCTTACAGTCTGTCACATATCTTACAGTCTACTATATATCTGCCACATATCTTACAGTCTACTATACATCTGTCACATATCTTACAGTCTACTATACATCTGTCACATATCTTACAGTCCGTCACATATCTTACAGTCTGTCACATATCTTACAATCTGTCACATATCTTACAGTCTGTCACATATCTTACAGCCTGTCACATATCTTACAGTCTACTATACATCTGTCACATATCTTACAGTCTACTATACATCTGTCACATATCTTACAGTCTACTATACATCTGTCACATATCTTACAGTCTACTATACATCTGTCACATATCTTACAGTCTGTCACATATCTTACAGTCTACTATACATCTGTCACATATCTTACAGTCTGTAACATATCTTACAGTCTACTATACATCTGTCACATATCTTACGATCTGTCATATATCTTACAGTCTACTATACATCTGTCACATATCTTACAGTCTACTATACATCTGTCACATATCTTACAGTCTACTATACATCTGTCACATATCTTACGATCTGTCACATATCTTACATTCTACTATACATCTGTCACATATCTTGCAATCTACTATACATCTGTCACATATCTTGCAATCTACTATACATCCGTCACATATCTTGCAATCTACTATAATTCTGTCACATATCTTGCAATTTACTATACATCTGTCACATATCTTGAAATCTACTATACATCTGTCACATATCTTGCAATCTACTATACATCTGTCACATATCTTGCAATCTGTCAGATATCTTTCAGTCTGTCACATATCTTACAGTCTGTCACATATTTTACAGTCTGTCGCATATCGTTTTAGTCTATCACATTTCTTACAATCTGTCACATATCTTACAACCTACTATAAATCTGTCACCCTCCCCCGATGTGTCTCCACCTTGACGTGGTGGGGGAGCTTGCGTGTCCCATAGACCCCATTTGCTTTCCGATGGGTGAAAAATTACATATCGGACAGCTTATGGGATAGGGACCAGACTAAGAGAGACACAACCTGCTGCTCTGCAGGCATAGACTGAGGATAGCAGTCAAAATTTAAATGAGGTGCACAAAGGCAGAATTTCTTGGTCCGGACAAAACTCTTAAGGCTCCCTGTCGAGGGCTGTGGCTGAACGCCTCTAAGCCACAAACCCTCGGATCTTAGAGCCAGGCTGATACCCGTCTACCGGAAAATAGAAACATGATACTGAGCAAGCTACATGCTCAGGTCTGATACATGTTCGAAGGCTCCCAGCTGGGGGATATGAGAGATTCCCGGATGAAGGGGCCTGGCCGTTTCCCGTTCACTGCTGCACGAAGGTAAGGTGCTGAGCCGGCAGCACATGTAGCCTACCTCGTGAGCGAGTACAAAAAAGTCAGAAAAGTGCCCCAGTCGAAGGGTTACGAAAACTGTCTGTATCTAACTCATAGAGAGTGTAGACTGGAAAGTGGAAATATGTCTCATCAACGCAAAATGGAACGCACGGCGAGCGAACCTATTGCGTGGTCTGAAGTCACAAGCAAAAGCTTACCGAGTGGATGTCACTCGCAGTCTGACCGCTCCTGGTGTGTGATTGAGCGATCAGTGGCAAGTGGGATGCCCAACACATGGAAGTGAGGAACTAAAGCAGCCATGAGCAGGACGTGGAAACTCCTTGGGTGAGCCCAGTCTCAGAGCAATATGTGCCGGCTCTGCAATTATGGAAGCCTCCTTGGATAGCGAGATAATGCCCATGGTCTGCCCCTGCCTTCCCTTGAGGGCAGACCACGATATCGTTGATCGTTCTGTCTTGACCAGCTGAGATGTGGGTGACATTACAACAGTCTAACGTGTCTCGAAACCAGAGGAAGGCTAACCTCACTAAAAAATGCCCGCCGGAAGTCGGAAGTGTCGTCCTACGGGTGGCAAACTAAAAATTGACACTACGCATTTACGTCCGAGTGAAATGTCTCGTCCGAATGTCTCCCGTGCTAGGAACAGCTCTGACTACCTAGTTTCCGAATGCCGCTCTTGTTCGGAACAGCTCTGACTAGGTAGTTTTCCGAATGTCCGCCGTGCCTGGAACAGCTCTGATGGGTACAGGGACAAGCACATGTCCGAAAACTCGCTTAGTGGAAACCAACCGCAGAGCTGACTGGTTTGTGCAGGAACGGCCCAGGGCGAGCCAAATGCCCAATATATTGAAGTGAGGAATTAAAACAGCCATGAGCAGGACGTGACGATTCCCTCGGTGAACCCAGCACCAGAGCGTTATGTGCCGGCTCTGCAATTATGGAAGCCACCCAGGATGGCGGAAAATGCTATGGACTGTCCCTGCCTTCACTTGAGGGATGACCGTGTAGTCTTCGACTGTTCCAACTAGACCAGCTGAGATGTGGACGGTACCACAAAAGTGAGAGTCTCCCAGGATTGCTAACCTGGTCAAAAATGCACGCTAAAAGTCGGATGTGTTGGCCTGAGGGTTTCGACCCGAGGGTGCCTAACCAGACACACCGCAATCACATCTGAAAAAATCACTCCGGATGAACGCAAAGAAGAAGAATCTGTCACCTATCTCACATTCTACTATACATCTGTCACATATCTTACAGCCTACTACAAATCTGTCACATATCTTACAGCCTAATACAAATCTGTCATCTATCTTACAGCCTACTATAAATCTGTCACTTATCTTACAATCTACTATACATCTGTCACATATCTTACAATCTGTCACATATCTTACAACCTATCACATATCTTACAGTCTTTCACATTTCTTACAATCCGTCACATATCTTTCAGCCTACTCTACATCTATCACATATCTTATGGCCTACTATACATCTGTCACATATCTTACAATCTACTATGCATCTGTCATATTTCTTACAATATGTCACATATAGTTTTGAATTCCATTTGTCCTTCTTATTTCCGGTACCTAGGAACAGGACATCGACACCCAGGTGGCGGACCTCAACAATTATGTGACGGATCGCGATGTGGGTCAACACAGCGGGTCTGTTAGCAGGGTCTTTCTGGTGAATCCACTTACTGATAACCGCGTAAGTTTTTCTCCGTCTGTCTGTCTGCCTGTCTCCCCTCCCCACTTCCTCCCTTCCTTTCTCGCTCCCTAGGCCCAACCGTCCAAACACCCGCCTCCCCCTCTCTCTCCCTCCCTCCCGCCTGCCTGTCCGCCTGCCTGATAATGTAGTTCTATTTCTATATTGTCTGCCTGCCTATATAGTTCTTTAGCTCTCTATTTCTATGTTGCCTGCATGTCTGCCTATATAGTTCTCTATTTCTATGTTGCATGACTAAATAGTTCTGTATTTCTATGTTTCCTGCCTGTCTACATAGTTCTCTATTACTATATTGCCAGTCTGCCTATATATTTCTCTATTTCTATTTTACTTGCCTGTTCTATATCTATTTATGTTACCTACCTGTCTGCCTACGTACCTTCCTTCCTAGCCGTATATATTTTATATAGTCGCCTATTCAACGGTTGGTCTCACTGTTTGCTGCCTAATTCTCTCTCTCTCTCTCTCTCTCTCTCTCTCTCGTTCCTTCTTTTCCCGTCCCTCTCTCGCTTTCTCCCTCTCTTTCTGTCTCTCCCGCTATCCCTCTCTCTTCCCCTCTCTCCATCTTTCTCCTTACGTTTGTTCACCCCCCCCCCCCCAGCCCAAAGTTACTCCCTATCTACCCCTCTTTCTATGTCTCCATCTCCGCCCTCTCTCTGTAAACAACACGCCGTTTTCAAAAGAAACAGTGTGGATCAATCCTAACTGGAGTCAACATGTGTGCAACTTTTCTTCACGATCATATTATTATATTACGCACCAAAAAAACCAAAAAAAAAAAACAACTAAAATCAAGGGGAACAAATTGCAAACGCCACGAACTTTGAATATCTCCGTTATATAATACATATCAGCTCCGTGGGGATTCTTCAAAAACGTCAGATGTAGATGAGCTAAAGCAATGCAGAGGTTAAACAGTTGTAAGAACCTGTGGCACAACCCCGGAAAACAAATAAGTGTAAGGTTTGTGAGAACATACGAGTGCATCTTTCCCTTTTAGATCTCGTACATCTTTCCTTTTTAGATCTCGTACATCTTTCCTTTTTAGATCTCGTACATCTTTCCTGTGGCAACATGTGGATCTTAAGCATGGACCATTTCGCATTCACTAAAGAAGATAAAGGGGAATTTTGGAATTAACTGTTACAGAAGTGTTCATAGAATCTCGTGGACCAAGAAGAATAAAAATACTAACGTCCTGCAAGATCTGAAGATCGAAGAAATCAATAAAACAGGTGCCGTCTCCACTATGAAGGTTAGCTGCATTGGATCTCAAACATACAAAAGCTGGTTTCTAAGCACTATGATGTCTCGGAAACTAAGATACTTTGGTGTTTTTAAATGTTAAAGTGGTTGGGACAGAACAATGGGGGAAGGCGTGGCTAGTTGAAGAAAAGGCAAAGGTCAACTAGCACGAATGTAGATGCGGGGGAATCGATGACACCTTAGACATAAATGTATGTAAGGCATGAGAACTGGTGAAGGATTGAGAATCTTGTTGACGGGCGGTGGGGACAACGACGTTAAGCAGAGGACCTGAAACATGTTGATGATGGTAATGATGATGGTGATGATGAAGGTGATGATAATGATGGTGATGATAATGGCGTTGATGATGGCAATGATAATGGTGATGATGAAGGTGATGATAATGGTGCTGATGATGGTAATGATGATGGTGCTGATAATGGTGCTGATGATGGTGCTGATGATGGTAATGATGATGGTAATGATGATGATGATGATGATGATGGTGCTAGTTAGTTAGTTAGTTAGTCACGGTTCCAACTTCATAGCAACGGGTCTTCCCCATTATGCTCCGTTCCTGTGCCAGTGAATATCACATAAAACGCTCCCCACTGCCCAATGTGAAAAGTGAAAAAGACAGGAGTCTCCACAAACAACAGCCCGCACAGATAAACTGTGCATAATGCCGCTGCCAGAATGTCAACACAATAGTCCCCAACGAAACATCCAGTTTATCTCTGATGGAATCTGCAGTCATTTTCCCATCTGGATGTTTCCTAGATGTTCACCCACACAGTCCTCGAAAATACAGTTCATCGTCGATGGCAGTGGCAGTCAACCAGAAGCTCAGCAGCCACGCATTTCTGCATAAGGCAAAAACCGGTCAACTCTGGGACATAGCCAGCTGCCATCGCTCCGAACATGCAGTCACGTTCCAAAAAAAACCTCAGGCAGATTCAAAAGCATTTCACACGAAACTCACAGCTCACAGATGATGGTGCTGATGATGGTAATGATGATGGTAATGATGATAGTGATGATGATGGTGATGATGGTGGTGATAATGATCGTGATGATGATGATGGCAATGATGATGGTGACGCAACTCACTAAATGATTTTTTTTGTCTCTCACTCACATTGAACTCAGGCGTAGTCCATACAGTGCACCTACTTCTAGTGTTCTGGACTGATCTTTGCTTGTGGGTTAGCTTTCCCTATTACCAATGTCCCTCGTCATCCGACTTCTGAGATACTTATAATTTACGACCCGAAGTCAAGGACGAGAAGTCAACATTTTAATCAAACTAACCGGTTTAGGGGTTGAACCCGTCACCTCAGCTTCAGCACACGGTATGTTTAAGAACGAGAGCTCTTATCCATTAGGTCATGCTGACTGATTATGTTTTAAAGACTGTTAATTGTATAAAGACTGTTAATTGTTCTCAGTAATAAAGAGAACACTATTTCTGGCAGAGAGACGCGGAGAAATACTTTCGGGTGGACGTCATGGGGGAAATATTTGTGACCCACAGGATCGACTATGATAACGGGCTTAGGGAATGCAGTTTCAACATTACTGTCATGGTAACACGTGTGTGTGTGTGTGTGTGTGTGTGTGTTTCTGTGTGTGTGTTTGTTTGTGTCTGTGCTTGTGTGTGTCTTTGTGTGTGTGTGACATCGTAGTAAATAAATTGGATCAATGTTATCACCCCCCCCCCCCTCCCCCGATCTCTATGGTAGTGAGATCGGATTGCTAGCCTTCTAGGATAAGGGCGAAAAACAGGATGCCCGGTGTTAAAAATCCCACGGCAGTTGGAAATAGCAAACAGTGAGCCGTAAGGCCACTACCCTGGCAACGGTGTTTGGTAAAGTAAACAAACCCACGGCCAGGTAGAAGCCGTAACCTTGGATGAAATCTGTCTAGAGGAAGCAAACCCGAGATGAATGCATGCCGACATCAGGTACCTTTGAGGTACATGGCCAGACGCAGCGCAAACCCTCAAAAGAGGAATGAAGACGAGGAAGATCCACAAACAGGGTAATGTAAGATCAGACCAGAACTAATACGGTTTTATGCAAACAGATATCGTCTGAGTTAAAGTTGAAATTACTGTTGGGATAACAAATGTTCCATATTCGAACAATATCTATGACTGTGTATTTCAGCTGAAGTATAATTCATTTATTCATTTCATATGATTAATAACTCTGCAGTATGCATCTGATGAGATGAAGCGAATTATGTCAGGCAGTAAATCTTGTAGCTTATTGTTTGTGGCCTCTGTGTTTAAAGGAATCAGAAATCCAATTTGACGCTAGCAGGAAGATCGTGGTAGAGGTCGGAGTAGCTACACGCTTAGAAACATTTGAGGGTCGAAAATGCAAACTACCACTTTCAATTGTTTCAAACTTGACCCGCGCTCCCAGATCGAACCAGTCTGAAATATGTACTATGAATGTCTTGGGAAATAAAGACAGCCGCCTTGATACTGCCGGCATCATCCACTAATTCTAGCTACATAAGCCCAGTGCACCCTAGGCTGTGAGAGGGACCTTTTCTGACCTACTTCTCTGGGACTTACCCGAGCCAGCCAGCGGCTTACCACATTAACACCGAGTAAAGCAGTGGTGGTTAGCACGCTTGCTTGCCAGCTCGGTGATCATGTTTTTGAATCTCTATTGAGGCATGGCTTTAAAAAAGAAACACTTAATCTGGGCTCACAGGTCGATCCAGTCTTAAGTAAGTGCAAGGAAATGTTACGACGAGAAAAGGCGGCTTTCAGGATAATTACCATATCATGCACTGACAGGCGATTGATGTATAACATATGGAGCTAATACCACATTTCCTGTACGCCGCCAGGCGTGGAAGAGGGTCCTTTAGTTGTCTTTGGAGGAGAGGAGAGGTAGGAGGACGCCCAGAGAGAAGATGCGCTGAGCACACTGACATTATGGTATGGAGGAATATCATGATCAGTAATGATTGGCTACATATGAGAGAGAAGGCTGTGGACAGACACGATCAACAATGCCACACGGCAAGGGCTATAAGATTGGCAACAAGAGACAGAAGGCTGTGGACAGATATGATCACCAACGTCACACGGCATAGACTATTATGAGAAGATTTCTTTACTTAACAAATTTATTGCCGAAGGATAATATATCGCTACATATAACACCCCCGCCCAATCCCCCAACTTGGTTAGAAGGACGACATACCATCATACTAGGGTCATCGTTTTGTTTGTTGTCTTTCGTGGTATCTTCCTCAATTTCACCGCGCAGTGAATGGAAATTTACATTATAATACTTCTCATGTGATTGTGTACCATGTTTGGTCTAACCTTCGTGTTGTTTGGCACTGAATCAATTTATAAGAAAGATGCGCACGCCAGTTCAAGTTAAGAAAGGAAGTCTCAGGTAATGCTAACCATGTTACGTCACTTATTCGATTCAGTTTGGCGGGTATGACCTTTTTATTTTGTCTTCTACAGCACATACCTTCAACCAACTATCCCCAGGCCTTCCTATTTTCTACACCTTAGGCCTTCAACCAACTATCGTCAGGCCGTCCTATTTTCTACACCACAAGCCTTCAACCAACTATCGTCAGGCCGTCCTATTTTCTACACCACATACCTTCAACCAACTATCGTCAGGCCGTCCTATTTTCTACACCACAAGCCTTCAACCAACTATCGTCAGGCCGTCCTATTTTCTACACCTTAGGCCTTCAACCAACTATCGTCAGGCCGTCCTATTTTCTACACCTTAGGCCTTCAACCAACTATCGTCAGGCCGTCCTATTTTCTACACCACAAGCCTTCAACCAACTATCGTCAGGCCGTTCTATTTTCTACACAACAGGCCTTCAACCAACTATCGTCAGGCCGTTCTATTTTCTACACAACAGGCCTTCAACCAACTATCGTCAGGCCGTTCTATTTTCTACACCTTAGGCCTTCAACCAACTATCGTCAGGCCGTCCTATTTTCTACACCACAAGCCTTCAACCAACTATCGTCAGGCCGTCCTAGTTTGTACTTGACAAGACTTTAACTAACTATCGTCAGGCCGTCCTATTTTCTACACAACAGGCCTTCAACCAACTATCGTCAGGCCGTTCTATTTTCTACACAACAGGCCTTCAACCAACTATCGTCAGGCCGTTCTATTTTCTACACAACAGGCCTTCAACCAACTATCGTCAGGCAGTCCTATTTTCTGTAGCTCCCCTCATCAATCAATCAATCAATCATGTGCCATGCCGGAAAGCGTAGGCGGTCATGACTAGCCATTTCACTCGATCACAAGCGTTGTGGATCAGCTCGGTGCTCCTGTCTCGTCCATGCCATGTGGCCAAGCCATCCAGGTATTTTCCTCTCGGTCTTTCTCTTGGTCTGTTCCCTTCGATCTTTCCAGTTGTCACTAAGTTCTCCAATCCATTTCTTCTCATAACATGTCCAAAAATGTTTGACTGACTACGTCTAATTTCTCTAATCAGTTTACGATGTTCATTTGTCTCCTGTAGTACTTTGTCATTGGTATTTCTGTTTGTCCATGGTATTCTTTGCATTTTCCTCAGAAACCACATTTCTGCAGCCATCAGATGTTTTTCAGCTTGACTGCACATTATCCAAGTTTCACATCCATACAAAAGAACAGGCTCTATGTATCCCCTCAACACTCTTTTTCTCGTTTCAATTGATATCTTTTTATAGGTCAGAATGTTTTTCATCTTGCTAAAGACTTCTTTCGCCATGGCAATTCTTGTTCTAATCTCTTCAAGGCATCTCCCATCAGATGTTATGACTGTTCCGAGATAATTGTACCGATTCACTTGTTGAAGAATATTCCCATTTACTTGTATATTACATTGTGGTACTTCGTCTTCCTAGTGACGACCATAACCTGTGTCTTCTTACAATTTAATTCCAACCCCAGCTGCTCACTGTGTACAACAACTGCGTCTGCTAATTGTTGTAGATCTTGTGCATTGTCTGCAATCAATACTGTGTCATCTGCATATCTAATGTTATTGATGTTTCGTCCTCCATTGCTGATTCCATTTATATCTTCTACATTTCTGAAAATATGTTCATTGTATAGGGAAAAAAAGATCTGGAGACATCACACATTCCTGCCTAACACCTCTCTTAATAGGCTGATATTGTCCCACTTCATTATCAATCCTTATGGCAGTTCATGGCCTGCACATATTATTCATCTGCCTTTATTTCACTTCTCCTTGTGTTTTAGGTCTCCATTTATTCCGTTTACCCTGTAGGTTCCAGTTCAAGACCTTTCTAAGTACTATGTTAAACCCCCCCCCCCCCCCCCCCCATTGTGTGTCCTATCCAGTGCCAACAACTTTTCTTCACCTCTGGATTCTCTGGAGTTTGTCCAGTTCTCTCCCTTAGCTCGAAATTAGTGATTCAATTGTACCACTTCAGTCTTTCTATTTTCTCCCTATGCTCGGCATTAATGATTCCAATCGTACAATTTTAGACACTCTATTCTCTTCCTATGCTCGGCATTAGTGATTCAATCGTACCATTTTAGTCCTATTCTCTCCCTATGCTCGACATTAGTGTCTCAATCGTACCATTTTAGTCCTTCTATTCTCTCCCTATGCTCGGCATTATTGACTCAATCGTACCAGTTTAGTCCTTCTATTCCAGGGGTTCTCAACCGGTGGGGAATTCCCTTCCAGGGGGGAATTTTAGGGTTTCCAGGGGAGGGGGGGGGGAGAATTAAGATTATTTCAAGATCGCGTTAATACAAGAACCGATTACTAGATATTGTTTTTCTCTTCATACTGTACGGTTCTGGACGTCTCACCCCTTCTAAAATTCATTTTATAAAGTAAGTAGACCCACAAATAATGTTTTATGTGGACGTCTAGACTTGTTTTAGTATGTGCTATTAAATTTAGCTTCCATTATTACGTATACTGTGTAGGGGATTTTTAGATAGGAAATACGAAAGGGGGGAATGACGTTCTGAAAATATGGTGAAGGGGGGCACGGGCCAAAAAAGATTGAGAACCACTGTTCTATTCTGTGCAAGCGCGGCGTTTGTCGCTTAGGGTCAGTGAGTGCAGTTTCCCAATACCCCTATACCGGTTAGAAACCAGCTAACGGTGATTTGGAAGCAGACTGTCTTGCGTTGATTTTTGAAATGGTAAGAGCATCGGTCGTTCAGAAAGCAATGATGAACCGCTGAACGTAAAATTGCCTAGAAAATCACGGACATCCATTAAATTCTGGGGTTAATTGCGACATTCTGTACAGGACGTACAACTAACTTGTTTCTTTTGCACAGAGACCAGTTCATGAATGTCTGTAGTTTAAAGCGTGGACAATGAGCAGACAAGCTTACACACATCTGATGGCTGTGGAAATGTGGTTTCTGAGGAGAATACAAAGAATGCCATGGACAGACAGAAAAACCAATGGCCAAGTCCTACAAGAAACACATGAAAACCGCAAACTGATTAGAGAAATTATACGTAGATAGTCACAATTTGTTTGGACACGTTATGAGAAGAAATAAATTGGAGAACTAGGTGACAACTGGTAAGATTGAGGAGAAAAGAACAAGGTGAAGACAGAGACATAAATACCTTGATGGCTTGGCCACGTGGCATGGTCGAGACAAGAACACGGAGCTGATCCACGACTCTGGTGATCACGTGACATAGCAAAACATTATCGCCTACACTTATAGGCATGGCATATAATGATGATGAGTTTATCAGTAGTTAGCTTTAGTGGTTTTAATCGATACTATAGTAAGTCCATAGTATGAGAAATATGGACTTCACACTATATTGCCAATATGTTTCATGACATATAAACCCCTGGTTCTGCTTGTCCCCAGGAGAGCAACGGTATGGAAAGTACCTCAATCGTTCAGATGCGCATCATTAACTTGAATGATAACGCACCCATCTTCTTGTACCTGGGTTGTGCCTGGGGATGTGTGGACACTCACTACCTGGCCACGGCCAGCGGCTGCTTCACGGTGAGTACCGTCATCACGCGTAGTCGTCCTGTGTGTTCGTCCTGACTCTGTGCATGTTAGTTGATAGAGCATCCTCATGGCACATCGAACCATTCAGTTCATTCGTGCTCGAATCCCCTCCTCAATAAACCTAGCAGCGTGTAGAGGCTCACAATACCAGTTCTGTGTTGGTTTATTAATCTTCTTTGGCTTCCCGCATAGTGTTCTGGTCTGGCCACACCTATATTAACTTGCTTTTCCCGCAGTCTGACCATGGTTGTAGATTCACAGTCGTCACTTGCTTCGCGCAAAAGTAGAATTTTCCCTTAGAGCATTTAGTATATCTGGGTGCAAACCGTGCATCACTTGTTCTTATACATTTCATCTCCCATTGGAGCAAAGTTAACAACCAACCCAAGCCATTCAGTCCTGCCTTTTGGCATCTCCTGTAGTTTTCTTCGTATGCTCCCTATAGTTTTTGTTTGTTTGTTTTCTTTTGATATATTCCTCCTGCATTTTAAGACTTCATTTATTGGCCTGCAAATATTATTCATCTGTCTTTAATTATGTTTCTCCATGTTTTTATGGATCTCCTTATGTCTCATTTGTCCCTTGGGTTCCAGAAAAAGGACGATCCAGTCATTATATTATCAGGTTTTCTGAATCTGTGACGCATCCAACTCTAACCTCTTGTCCTCACATCTAGCTTCGCTGGATACTGTCCAGTTCTCCATCTGACCTCCCAGTTACTGGTTCTATCATACCATGTTTGTCCTTCCACTCAGCGCAAGCACCGATAAATGAATGTTTATAATTTATTCGTGCATCTCAAAAGTCAAACTCCACTTAGGCTGACCTAAGTAATTAAGATATCAGGTTTAGCTGAGCTGAACTGAGTCAAGGACCGACATCACAGTCCTCAGGACATTCCCATACGTGTTCTGCCCTCGTCTTCAACAACCAGCAAAGAGTCCCAATGCTAATGGTACCAGGTGCAGTCTGATTATGTGTCAGGCAGGCCTTTCCTCGGAGTACTGAGTTTCGGCCAGATTCTCTGTTCACTCCCTGCAACACCATTATCTTTACGCCATGATAATCTATTTATCTGTTATGTCACACTATACACACGTTCCAAAACGGCCATGACCGCGCCTGCCTTATCGTGCACCAATACCCCATCCAATGGTGCCGACGCACCCAATCTGTCCGCTTGCTCGTTTCCCATTACACCAGTATCTGCTGGGCGGGGAGATCCAATTAATGCTCCCTGTTTTTGATTTTTGAATTGTAGCATGCCAGTCTGAACAAAGAATGCCTGTCTTCACCTTGCTCAGCATGTTCTATAAGTCCGTTACCATCACGATATTTGGGTGCTGTTTGTCCTCTGGTAGCATACGGGACTTGTATTCCATTCTCTTTCAGTCAGGTCTTAGACTGAGCTACCGTATGACAGTAGACGGTACCACCTGTTTTCTGTCATTATGTTAATTGTTGTAGTGAGAGCTGTTGTTGTTATTTTTTGATGTTACTATCATTATGTTGATTTTTGTAGAGAAAGCTCTTATTGTTAGTTTTATTGTTACTATCATTATGTTGATTGTTGTAGTGAGAGCTGTTGCTGTTATTGTTGATGTTACTATCGTATTGATGATTGTTGCAGAGAGATATATTGTTGTTATTGTTTGTGTCTGTTGCAGGGGCAGCTAACCACCTACACATACGGGCCAATCAATGCCATTGACCCAGATACTGAGCCGGTGCATTTCAGAATAGTTCATGGTATGTGTCTGTCTGTATGTATGTTTATCTGTCTGTCTGTTCATCAGTCAGTCTGTCTACCTGTCTGTTAGTTTGTCTGTCTGTCTGTCTGTCTGTCTATATGTAAGTTTATATGTCCGCATATATGTGTGTTTATCTGTCTTGCATATCTGTTCAACTGTCTGTCTGTTTATAGACTTTCTCAGCTGTCACAACTTGCTCGTTCCCGACAGCAAATATCTTCTCAGCTGTCATAACTTGCTCGTTCCCGACAGCAAATATCTTCTCAGCTGTCATAACTTGCTCGTTCCCGACAGCAAATATCTTCTCAGCTGTCACAACTTGCTCGTCTCCGACAGCAAATATCTTCTCAGCTGTCATAACTTGCTCGTTCCCGACAGCAAATATCTTCTCAGCTGTCATAACTTGCTCGTTCCCGACAGCAAATATCTTCTCAGCTGTCACAACTTGCTCGTTCCCGACAGCAAATATCTTCTCAGCTGTCATAACTTGCTCGTTCCCGACAGCAAATATCTTCTCAGCTGTCATAACTTGCTCGTTCCCGACAGCAAATATCTTCTCAGCTGTCACAACTTGCTCGTTCCCGACAGCAAATATCTTCTCAGCTGTCATAACTTGCTCGTTCCCGACAGCAAATATCTTCTCAGCTGTCACAACTTGCTCGTCTCTGGCAGCAAATATCTTCTCAGCTGTCACAACTTGCTCGTTCCCGACAGCAAATATCTTCTCAGCTGTCATAACTTGCTCGTTCCCGACAGCAAATATCTTCTCAGCTGTCACAACTTGCTCGTCTCTGGCAGCAAATATCTTCTCAGCTGTCACAACTTGCTCGTCTCTGGCAGCAAATATCTTCTCAGCTGTCACAACTTGCTCGTTCCCGACAGCAAATATCTTCTCAGCTGTCACAACTTGCTCGTTCCCGACAGCAAATATCTTCTCAGCTGTCACAACTTGCTCGTCTCTGGCAGCAAATATCTTCTCAGCTGTCACAACTTGCTCGTCTCTGGCAGCAAATATCTTCTCAGCTGTCACAACTTGCTCGTTCCCGACAGCAAATATCTTCTCAGCTGTCACAACTTGCTCGTTCCCGACAGCAAATATCTTCTCAGCTGTCACAACTTGCTCGTCTCTGGCAGCAAATATCTTCTCAGCTGTCACAACTTGCTCGTCTCTGGCAGCAAATATCTTCTCCGCTGCCATGTTTATTGTTATTGTGAGAGCTGTTGGACCTCTGACACCCCATGCATCTTCTCGTTTGTCACAATCTTCTCCACTCTCTATTATTCTAGAATTATCGTTTCTCAAACCTTCCCCAGTCTCTAACATTCTAGAATTATCGTTTGTGACAACATTCTCCACTCTCTAACATTTGAGAATTATCGTTTGTCACAACCTTCTCCAGTCTTTAACATTCTCGATTTCTAGTTTGCCGCAACATTTTCCAGGCTTTAACATTCTAGACGTCTTGTTTGTCACAATCTTCGCCTGACCATCTCTTCTTAAAGCCATCTCGAAAGAAACAAGTGACAATGTCTTCAAATGTAATCTGTCAGTGGTGATTTCGGTCACCGGCACGAAGATAAGTTAAGACCGTTGTCATGCATATAAAAGAACACCACGTACCGCCGCCAGAAAACTGTGTGCTAGTTTTACGGATCCCCTTATAAGACTTCTGCCATACGCTCACATCATATATTACGGATTTATGGCTATTAAAGGCATGATCCGAAATGAATGATGATGTCGGAGTTGGTGATCCCTATGACCATCAATCACAAGGTATACGAGCTTCTGGCACTCATCAAACAACCTTCAAATCATGGTAAATAATGTCCATGAAAGCCTGCTCTTCTAATGTGACAAATCGATTCTAATGTCCATCGAGTGTGGTATCATACCACATGACTAATGAGTTAAAACTTCAGTCGAGCAAGAACCATGCTGAATGACAAACACGGGTGCAACCCGACCGATCCGTAGTGGTTCCATGGGTGCAGGTCTAAATTCAACGACACAACTTAGAAATTCTACCCAGTCAACACATTCCTTGGAGAAGTCGGCTGGTACAATCTCATCTCATCTCATCATGTTTCTCTTGTACCTTGCGGTGTCGATGTGAAGTATAAACTTCGTGAGAGTGCCCGGTTATGGGCTTCATGTGTCGATATCCCCATGGACTCTGCTATTCCCTCCGTCCAACGTTTACGTGGTCGGCCTCTTCCTCTGTTTCCATCTGGTCTGTACATCATTGCTTGTTGTGGTATGCTGTTGAATGGTAACCTACTTGCATGACCAAACCATTTGACTTGCTGCTTTCTAATAAAATATAATGCTGCTATAACCCCCACTTTAGTCCTGATTTCTTCATTTCTGATCTTATCTCTTCTTGATACGTTGAGTATTCTTCTCAGGAATCTCATTTCTGTTGTTGTGATGTTTCTTTTCTCTTTTTCTGTCATTGTCCGGGTTTGACATTGGTAACATAGAGTTGGTAGGAAGATTGTGTTGTAAAGTGCTTTCTTAGTAGTTACTGATACATGTTTGTTCTAGTACTATCAAAAGACGCAATTATCGCAGTTCTTTTGTAAACTGACACACCGCAGTTACGTCCAAAACAAACAAAACATGCCGGACGGTCAAGAAGAAGACGAAGCAGCAGCGGCAGAATCAGAAGAAGTCCCTTTCAAACATAACAATAACATCTTAATGTTCTACTTTTTTTTTCTCTTGGCCAGCCTCTCCGCAGAGTGCAGCCAATTATGTCAGTCTGGCAGAAACTACAGGAGTACTATCAGTGACCAAACGCCTTGGTTCACTACTGACAGACACAGTGGGACTTGTCATAGAGGTACGTGTGTGCTTTATATTGGCTATACCAGTGACGTCTTGGCTGTTACTTGTTATGCTGTGACGTATTTGCTGTATTACTTACTTATTATGTTGTGACGTTTTTGATCTAAACATGTTATACATATGTTGTGCTTGCTGTATGATATTTATATAATCCACATATCTGCTAGATGGTATTTAGATACTCGTGTTTTGCGTATGGTATTTAATCGTTGAAATATTTTGTGTATTATATTTACATATTTGTGTTTTGTGCATGCTATTCTGCGCAAGCAAAGGTTAATGAATATTTGTCGTTAATTAGTGATTTTTGTAGCTGTTCTCCATGGTTCTGCTCCATACAGTAGTACCGATTTAACATTAGAAATATTATTCTAAACTTGGTAATAGGTGTAATTGGTTTCGACTTCCACAAATTTTCCTGTTCCACAAAAGCTCCTCTTTCTTATTTTAATATCTCTATTACCAGAGTAACTAACAACGATTGTCTGATGGAGACTAATGAAACTAGAATATTATATACAATAATAAGAAAGAGATAAAAGTTTTGCTTTTGGTCGTGTGATGAGAAGAGAGGCATTGGAAAACATCGTGACAACTGGAAAGATCGACGGGAAGAGAGGCAGAGGCAGACCAAGAGAAATGATGCTGGATGGATTGAGACGGTAGCATGGAGGAATATCAGCAGCAGAGTTGATCCAGAACACTAGGGACTGAGATCTGTGGAGAGTCATGAACGCCTACACCAGCTGACAGGGCACTTGATGATGATGAATATCTGTCTGTCATCCCACCCCTCTCCTTCCTGCTGTACATTGCTATCTAAATAGATGTTTGACCCCCACTCCTTGAAGTGATGCACCGCCAAGCGGGATCGGGTTATCATTTGTTTAAATGCATTATTGTTTTAATGTGTCTTTTCCTGTCAATATTTAGACCTAATTGTTGAGACCTGCCATCAGGCATGTTTAGTTTATCTTAGTGGCACTGTAAAAATGTTATTTTATTTTCAATTTCACATATCCATGTATTGAATTAGCGAATAAAGTGTGCAGTACACTTTCAGTACAACAATCAAGCCAGAGATCTCTAAAGGTTCGTTCAGTCAAGCTGTTTGAATCCAATCTCACCAGAGTATTGCCGGAAGCAATATCTGCAGATGGTGAGGCCATATATATCCCGATTAGACCATGGGAATGATTGCAGATTGGGCATGATCGAGATCCAGGTCCCAATACGCGAGGATGAGAGTCCCACGTTACTATAAAACCCATCTTACTCGGCGTTTACTCCCATCTTCTACTCCATATCGCATTAGGAGAGCCTCAGCTCAGTTCATGAGCCCCTTCGTTGCAGCTAGGATCACAGTATACTAAAATTCATATAATAGATTCAGTACCAAAGAAAAAGTAGGTTAGGACCAAGCATAAATGGATGGTGGAAAAATGGGAAGTAGGGGCGTGTCACAGTTAAGATCTAAAAGTTGTTCATATGGAAGCAGACATGTTGTATTATACATCATACTAAAGGAGGTTACTTCTTAGGACAACTACTGTATTTATAATCTGTTTGCGACAACTATTACCGTTCTTTCTAAATAGTGGTCTCGCTTTCGGACTCCATCGGCGCTGTCGCGACGGAGTTAGGAACGCGATTCGCAATCCCGCATACCACCTTGGAAAGACAGCTGCAGGCAATTTGGAAGCAGACCGACTTAAGCTTCGTTTTCACTCAGTGGTATGAGCGTCGGTCGTTCAGAAAACAACGGCAATCTACTGAACGTAAACTTGTTAAGTAAATCACAAACAGCCAAAACATGTTGGGGTTGACTTCGACTTCCTGTAAAGGACATGCAGAAAACTTATTTTTCTGACTTCGTCATTCGGTACACGGATGTAGTTATTTTCGGAGACCTCTGGGGAATTTTCACCAGGGCTAAGGTGTTTTCGGAGATACCTCGGGAATCTTCGCTAGAGTTCGGGTGTTTTCGGAGACTCCTGAGGAATCTTCATTGGAGCTAAGATGATGTCTGAGACCCCTGGGAAATCTTCGCTGAAGCTAAGGTGTTTTAGGAGACCCATGGGGAATCTTCGCTGAAGCCAAGGTGTTTTAGGAGACCCCTGGGGAATCTTCGTTGAAGCTAAGGTGTTTTAATAGACCCCTGGGGAACCTTCGCTGAAGCTAAGGTGCTTTAATAGACCCCTGGGAAATCTTCGCTGGAGCTAAGGTTATTTTGGACAGCCACTGTACGGAAGAAGACCGATCCATAATGGGATAAAACCTGGTGCAATGAAGTCGCCACTCTTGTGTTTAAACTCCTGTTTAAAATTTGGATGACGTTGAATGTTTTCCAGATGTTTAAGTTTCCCATTCATGGTGCTGTTTGATGGGCTTGCTTGCTGCAATGTTTCGATATTGTAGAATATCAGTATTTTCTCCTTCTTGATTCATGGTAATATAAACATTTTTCTGTAACATTTAACTGATTTAATGCCATGGGATGATAAATCATCTTATTGAAACTTACTGTAAATGCCATGGGCTTATAAATCAAGTTATTGGTTACAATATTACTATAACAGTTTCTCTAATGCAACCTCGTTTCATTAGATATTAATATAATATGTCTGCTATCATATTAACAACTTTTAAATCATAACTCTGACACTACTTCCCATTTATTTTCTGCCATTAATATTTTTGGGGGTCCAAACTAAACATTTATTTTAGCACTGAATCTGTTAAGTTCAAAATAACCGCTTTCAGTGATTGCGAAATATTTAAAGATTCTCATCTATAAGTTAAGTTGGCGCGTGCGCGCGCATGCGAGCACACACACACACACACGCACACGCACACACACACACACACACACACACACGCATACACACACGCACGCACGCATGCACACACACACACACACAGAGAGAGAGAGAGAGAGAGAGAGAGAGAGAGAGAGAGAGAGAGAGAGAGAGAGAGAGAGAGAAAGAGAGAGGGAAGCATTAAATCGTGAAGTTTACACGAGTGGGTTCCGACATCAAAGAATGTGTCGAGGAAATTGATGTTGTAAATACAGGGCGATGCCGGGAAAGAATAATGTCAGAACATTCAATTACAAGGTTAAATTACAAGGTACACGAGGAACTGGGTAGAAGCCGACGGTGATTGCCGCGAATAATCCTCTAGAATGTCTTGCGGTCTCTAGGTCATGGGTTGTTGAAATTGAAACGGAGTAGAAACCAAATGTATTTGTCGCAAGGAATCTTTGAGAATGTCTCGCGCTCAATAGGTCACAGAGTTCGTTGTAGTACAGCATCAGTAACTGATTAGGTGCCAAACAAAAAGTAAATTTGGACTAAACATAGTACACATTCAAATGAACAAGTATTATAAGATATAATATACATTTACTTTCACCGAGCATTAAAATTAGCGGAAGATACTACGAAACAAATACTTAGACGATATGGAGTGAGTACACATCTAACAAACTTGTGTAGAAGCTCATGTTGTTTGTTCATCAAGAATGATGATGACCATTCATTTCATCCAGTGGGGTTGAAAGTATGGAGCCGTGAGTTCTAAGATGGCCGATAAGGCCTATTCTGGCTCGAAATGTTCTTTGGCAATGTGCGCAAAGAATGCTTGACGTTCCAGAAGGAGGATCTCCTGCAGTGGTTTTCCTGTCCAGCCTTTTATTCACAGCTCTTGCAGACTGGTTGCTTCACAAGTGACTGCACCCTTATGTAATGATGTACGCCACGAATTACGGTCTTTAGCAGCAGTCTCCCAGGTGTCAAGATGAATTGAAACCTAAGAGGGCTGCTCAGTCACTCAGAGGGCTGCCAAATCCCACTGCTGCTCCGGTCAGTAGAAGACGACCATATGGCCTGAGCCGCCTGTGTGCAGGACTGCGACTACGGCTGCCAGCGTACCCACGCCTGCTGCTTCGCCGCTCGCCCATCGCCACAGGGCTTGATGGTGATATATGAAGTTGGATGAAGAATGACTTGCGCGATGAACTGGAATAAAGTGATGCAACCGGGTTGTGAGGACTGATAAAACGATGGGATAAGTGCATTAATGTTGGTGGAAATTATGTTGAGAAATAAAGGGAAAATGTATGTATACAAATAAACTGGTTTCAAGTTGTTATCATATTTAGTTATTTTTCTACAGCCATTTGTGACTTACTTATTAACTTTCCCTCGTATTACGTCAGATGCCTTTATTTCCCATTTTAGTTTTAGGCTAGCTCAGCCTGGGAGCCCAGATCAAATAAAATAAAAAGATTGCACTTGCATTAGATTCGAACACATCTTCATTGTTCCATTGTGCTGCTACCGTTCCGTGAGTAAGTGGGGCGCTGGCTTATTAACACAGAGAACTGGGTCCAATCACCAGCAGTGGTGGGATTGTTTCTCCGATCAGTACGCTTTAGTGGTCGAACCAATGTTGTACAATGATTATCGGAGAGTTGAGTCCATAACCGACAGCACAACATGCGGAGCATTTCCATACGCGTTCGGTCCTCATTTCCAACAATCAGGGAAGAGTCCCAATACTCATGATACCAGCTGCAGTCTGATTATGTGTGAAGTTTCCTCGGAGTACTGAGTGTCGGTCAGTTTCTCTGGTCACCCCTTCAGCACCATTCTCTTCAGTACACGATGATGCACGTGTTCCTCCACACTGAACACGTGGTCCCAACTGGTTCTGACCACATCTGCCTTATCATGTACCAATACCCTGCCCTGAGGTGCAGTCCCAGCCAATCTGTCCGCCTGCTCGTTTCCCAACACACCAGCATGTACTGTCGAAAAGATCTAACGGGTGCTCATTATCTGTCATGTTTGAATTAAAGCATGCCACTCTGCACGTTGCACGCCTGTCCTCGCCACTTTCAGTGTACTATGTGAGTCCGTTACAATGACGACATATGTGTGATGTTTCTCCTTTAGTCAGCGGAACGCCGCAGTGACTCCCCCCTTCATTCTCAGTCTAGATGTCGTAGTATCATATGCCAGACTCTCCTGCACTAAACACCGTCCATTAACCTTCGTGATTACAAGAGATAATTATGGGAATAAAAGGCAACGGTTCCCCGACCTCACAATGTCGAGGCATAGAATATGTGACAGTCAAACTCTTTACGCCCTTAAGGTAGCATCTGCCATTAATTACCTTATGTTTTCTTGTCTGAACAAGTTTAGGGACATTGATTATAATTATTCCCATGTTGTGTCATTCATCATAATCATTCCCTTGTTGTGTCGTTTGTTATAATTATTCCCTTGTTGTGTCATTTTTCCGGCAGGCACACGACACTAAACAGTTGAGAACCCTTGAAGGGAACTGGGCAGTGAAGTCTCGGTTCACAAACTTATACATATCCATAGAACAACCTCGATGCACGAGTTAGCCCTGGTAGCTTGTTGGGATTAAAGTGAACAGGACAGATGGTCACCACAACATAATATGGCCACACGAATTATAAGAGATGGGTTAGATTCAGAAACTGCTGCAGCGCTACGAATTCAACCTCTAAAGGGAATACTTCAGATGAGATAGCATACGTATGGTCACGATAACAACTCGTATATATATATATATCCCTCGTATGTAAAAGTTAAAATGGCACTTTTTTTATTCATCCTTCCATCTCTCTCTCTCTCTCTCTCTCTCTCTCTCTCTCTCTCTCTCTCTCTCTCTCTCTCTCTCTCTCATTCCTCTAACTGTCTGTTCGTCTGTCCGTTCTTCCTTCCGTCTGTCCGTCTGTCAGTCTGTCCGTCCGTCCGTCCGTCCTAACTAGGCGACTGTACAGTCGTGCACCAGATAATGTTAATAATTACACTGAAAGTACATGTGAGAAAGGACCCAACCATTTCACCTCAATACGCCCTAACCTAGAATAGTGAAATCCTTTACAACCGTGCGGCAGTATCTGATGTGGGACTAATACATCTTTATGTTTCCCCCAGTTGTCTTTATATATTTATATCTTGTATAAATGGTGCTGCAGAGACGTGTACCTCATGCTTGTATATCGCGATGGAGCTTCTCGACTTCACTAAGAGTAAGTGAAATGTAAGGAACCCTTTTGTACACTTGGGGCTTACTGGGTAAACGATGCTAGCTCATATTGTTATAGACCAAACCGGAGCTCTATGGTTGAGTTTATCAGTATCACGCTAGCCGCCTTTACTCTCCGTTTTATTTTCTGGTACTCACGTTAGATTGGATTAACCTGGAAGCCGAGGTCAATATTTAAACATTCATTTCGATAGGGATTTGACCATATGATAGGGATTTGACCATATGATAGGGATTTGACCAATGATAGGGATTTGACCATATGATAGGGATTTGAACATCTGTCAAACTGTCAAACTGTCATTTACTGCCAATATAGTACCTTGCGGTGTATGGCAGAGGGGTCTTTGAGCCTGAGGAGTTAAGGCCGCCTGGCTAGTGCAGTCGCCGCGAACTGTGTAGGTTAGAATTTTCTATTAGCCCCCGACAGGAAAAAATCCCACACCGTACCGTGGGATCGAACCCGGGTCTCCCGAAGGTGAGTCCGGCGTTCTAGCCTCTCGGCCAGCAGCTCACCACCGGGATTTGAGCATATAATAGGGATTTGACCATGTGATAGGCATTTGAGCATATGATAAGGATTTGACCACATGACCACCGGACAGACAGAAAAGAGTGTTACCCACTGCACTACGACAGTGTCCTAGTGGTATTATTGTTCTGAAACATAGACACGGTATAAACATGACGCAAAAAAAAAGTCGTGTAGAGAAATTTGAAATGTGGTGTTATTAGAGAAGAGCGAGATGACTCGAAAACATGACACATAAAAAGTTCTAGGGTGATGGAAACTGCGTCGCTGGGCAAGCGCGACAGATGACTTCAGATCGTCAGATGTAGCACACCCCGTCGCGGAATGTTGTGACCCTTTATCTTCCTTACCCCTTCTAGAGGTGGGCTCACCCGGGTCATGACTCCGGGTGTCTTTCTCCTGAACAATGAGGACATCTTAAGAACAAAGAGAACACCTTAAGAACAAAGAACATCTTAATGCAGCTATAGACGAGAGCGCACCGGAACAACGAGAACATCTTAATGGAGCTATACACGAGAGCGCACCGGAACAACGAGAATATCTTAATGCAGCTATACACGAGAGCACACAGGAACAAAGAGAACACCTTAAGAACAAAGAACATCTTAATGCAGCTATACACGAGAGCACACAGGAACAAAGAGAACACCTTAAGAACAAAGAACATCTTAATGCAGCTATACACGAGAGCACACAGGAACCACGAGAACATCTTAATGCAGCTATACACGAGAGCACACAGGAACAAAGAGAACACCTTAAGAACAAAGAACATCTTAATGCAGCTATACACGAGAGCACACCGGAACAAAGAGAACATCTTAATGCAGCTATACACGAGAGCACACCGGAGCAAAGAGAACATCTTAATGTAACTATACACGAGAGCACACCGGAACAAAGAGAACATCTTAATGTAGCTATACATGAGAGCACACAGGAACCACGAGAACATCTTAATGCAGCTATACACGAGAGCACACCGGAACCACGAGAACATCTTAATGCAGCTATACACGAGAGCACACAGGAACAAAGAGAACATCTTAATGCAGCTATACACGAGAGCACACCGGAACCACGAGAACATCTTAATGCAGCTATACACGAGAGCACACCGGAACCACGAGAACATCTTAATGCAGCTATACACGAGAGCACACCGGAACCACGAGAACATCTTAATGTAGCTATACATGAGAGCACACAGGAACAAAGAGAACATCTTAATGTAGCTATACATGAGAGCACACAGGAACCACGAGAACATCTTAATGCAGCTATACACGAGAGCACACAGGAACAAAGAAAACATCTTAATGCAGCTATACATAAGAGCATATGAGAACAAAGAGGATATCTTTTTTTTCTTCTTGCGCTCGCTCGCTTTGAACTCAAGCGTAGTCCAAACACACCATTTATAGCAGTGATAGACTGAAATTTCCGTGTGGGTTAGCTTTCCCTATTAACAGTGTCCCTCGCCATCAGGCAAACCCACTCCGACTTCAGAGTTACTTGTATTTTACTCCCCCAAGTCAAGGACGATAGGTCAACATTTTAGTTCAGCTGTCCGGTGTAGGGGTCGAACCGCTTACTTTGGCATCAGCAAACCGGATGTTTAAGAACACGCGTTCTTACCCATTTGGCCATGCGGACCTGCAGAGGAAATCTTAATGCAGCTATACATGAGAGCACGTCAGAACGAATAGGACATCTTAAAGTAATACACATGTGAAGATTCCCCTGTTTTGGTAACATCCTTGGACATGAAAACACACAAAGAGATCATCAGCATGCTCATAATTAGGACAGGAAGACAGGGGTAGACCTAGGAAAGAACTGTCGAAGCAGACAAGCACATGTCTGTTAATGCTAACATTCGTTCGACTGCATTTCTGACTCAGTCTTGACTAGGGGTCGTGAATGCAGTTTCACAACGCCAACGGCTGTGACAGGCCGGCAAAACCAGGAGAGGGTAACCAATTCGGCGTCAAACTAATTAGTGAACTAGGGTATGTCTATCCAGCATGTGAATACAGGATTCGGCGGACTGCGCGGAAGAAATCATTGATGGTTCAACGGGCAAGATGGCGTTTACCTGTAAAGCGTTGTCGAACGTAATGGGCATGGCAAAGCACGTAGAGCACCCTGGTCATCCACTGCACCTGTCGCTTAAAAGTCGACTAAAAGTCGACAGGGTCGACTTCATTGCACCGGGTTTTATCTCATATGGCTCGGTCTCTTTTCGCAGCGCGGAAAGCGTCGCACAAAGCACGAACTCCGCAGCTTTTAGCGACGACCCACAGGAGTCTCCGAAACATTTAACTCGTAAACCGAAGGACGCGGTCCGGAATCGAACTCACAGCCTTCGGAGCACGAGTCAAACGGCTTGACCACTTCGCCACACCTGTATTCGTCTCCAGTCGTCTTGACTTGTCCTGTCACAGGATTCAGATGACTCAAGCGAGAGAGTGACGTCGACGAATTGCGCAACTCTTCATCACTTTATTCCCATTCATTGCGCATGTCATTCTTTGCCCACATTGTCAAAGAACATTTCGAATCAAAATAGGCCTTGCCAGCCATCTTAGAACTCACGACTGCAAACTTTCAACCCCACTGGATGAAATGAACGGTCTTCATTATTCTTGATGGACAAACACCAAGGCAATCCCGAGACACTAGGTTCGATGTCAGCCGCATGCGATTTTGGATCAGATCGCGTTGCGTTGATGTTAACAATTGTATGTGAGGCGGCCATTCAGAAAGCAATGGCAAACTACGTAATGTAAAATTGTCTAGATAATAAGAATAGGAATAAATGCTTGCGATGTCATGTAAAGAACATACAACAGACACGAAATTCACAAGCGATACATTAAGATAGACAACCATGGAATGGAATAACCAGAAAGCGTCACGACCCGCCCTGGTAGCTGCGATAGAGTAGAGGCTAGCAAGTTTGTCTGCCGGCCCTGTGGTAGCGCGTTTGAATCCTTTTCAAGGCTGGCATGATCCCCATTCTCCCTTACCCTTCCCCGCCTTGGGCTCCGACCCTGTCTAAAATTGCTACCAGTAAATTGCCCTCTTCACCCATCGAGTACCGGTTGATGTACAGTCTTGGAGCTAGCATCTTGTACCCAGTAGCCTGAAGGAGTAAACATGGGTACTTTAATTCACTATTAGTGCACGGAGCTGAAATGCTCTATCAGTACGATGAGTGAATGTTTCATATTTTCTGCTGTTTAGTATGTCGTATTTGTCTGTACTTGTCTTCTATCAGTGTAGTGTTTCTAGTTTATTCACCTCTCTTCTATCAGTGTAATTTTTCTACTATATTCTCCTGTCTTCTATCATTGCTAGTCAATAACTGTACGTTTATTTTCTATAAGATAGCTGGAAAATCGCTGCATTAAGAAATGAACTAAATCAGATTTGCAGATGATGTTATTTTACAAAAATAGGTGAACACAGTGCAAGGAATAACTATATAAATATTGACACATCTATAAACAGAACCACTTTACGGAAATAGATGCATTGATTGGGGAGAGTATGGTATGGATAATGAAGTCATGAAATCAAGTTTGATAAATATCAACCATAAATGCATTTGTTTGTGTGTGTTAAATAAAACAAACGCACTCGCACGCACGGACGCACAAAAAAAAACACACACACACATACACACACGCACACACATAGATACACACACACGCGCCATCATACCAGCACCATCATCATCATCATCATCTTCCACTTTTGCCGTCAATCGTCGTGGGGGAGGGATAGCTGACGTCCGAGCACCCGATGGGTGGCACTAGATAGTCTCATTCCATGTGATTAATAAAAAATTCTACACTTAGAATGTTTAACTCAATCGTTAAATAATAAAGCATAGGCAAAGGTAATGAGAACAAATCAAGCAAATGATAACCCGATCTCCCTTGGTGAAACCTCACTTCAAAAGATGGAATCATACACCTATTTATGTAGCAAAGTAGACAAGCTTGGAGGAGCAGATAAAGACATTGGAATAAGAATAAAACAAGTAAAGATACGTTTTTATAAGCACTTGGAATTTTGCGGAAGTCAAAAGAAATTAAACGTAACAGCAAACTTATAATGTTCATATTTAACATTATATCTTTACTACTGTATGGATCGGAAATATAGAGAATAACTAACGCGATTACCAATAAACTCATCATCATCATTCGCCATGCCGATAAGCATGGGTGTCATGTTTCTCCATCTTACACGATCACCAGAGTCGTGGATCTTGTCTCAAATATGCTATATGGTCAATCCATCCTATTTATTTCTCTGTATTCCCATTGTTCTTTTCCCCTCAATTTCGCCAGTTGTCACCAAGTTCAATAGTTTATGTCTTCTCATAACGTGCCCCCAAAAAATTTGACCGTCAGCGTCTAATTTCTCTAATAAGTTTACGATTTTCATTTGCTTCGTGTATTACTTGCTCATTTGTTTTTCTTTCTGTCCGTGATATGCTTTGCATTTTCCCCAGAAACCACATTTCCAAGGCCATCGGATGTTTTTGTTTCCAGTTTATCTGCTCATTGTCTATGTTTCACATCCATACAAAAGTACAGTCTCTATCTAACACTCCAACACTCTTTTTTCTCGTTGCAATTGACATCTTTTTATTGTCCAGTATATTTTTCATCTTGCAAAAGGCTATCTTTACCATAGCGATAGCCATACTTGTTCTAATCTCTTCAGGGCACCTCCCATCGGAACAATTAAACTACAAACATTCATTAATTGATGGCTGAGTGGAGTAGTGGGACTAACATGGGTGTGAGAGACTGGCCGACGTAGAGCTTATGAAGAGGTCTAAACACATTTCAGTGAACAAAGAGGTGAGGGAAAGACGTTGGAGTTGGAAAGAAGACGTTTTGAAAATATGAAGGTGGCATAGCTAGACCTAGGGAAGGTAACCCGGCCAACAAATGTCTGCAGAAGTCGGATGTGTCGGCCGAAAGGTGCAAGACAGGCACAACGCAAATATGTCTTAAACAACATTCCGGACGAACGCAGAAGATGAAGAAGAAGTATAACTAAACGTCCCTGTGTCTGGAACCCACAAGGCAAGCGAGATAGCGAGAGACCTAAAACACACGAGAAGAGAAGTAGAGCGAGATATAAATAATGTGAGGAGGACAGTAAAGGAGATGCATGGGATAGCTAAGAACAGGACTGCTTGGAGTACGGTGATTGAGCGCATGTGTCTCAATAGAGGATACAAGGCAGAAGAAGACAAAGAAGAAGTGGGAGGAAGAGAAGAAGAAGAAGAAGAAGAAGAAGAAGAAGAAGAAGAAGAAGAAGAAGAAGAAGAAGAAGAAGAAGAAGAAGAAGAAGAAGAAGAAGAAGTGGGAGGAGAAAAAGAAACAATGGAAGAAGAAGAAGAAGAAGAAGAAGAAGAAGAAGAAGAAGAAGAAGAAGAAGAAGAAGAAGAAAAAGAAGAAGAAGAAGAAGAAGAAGAAGGAAGAGGAAGGACGAGAAAAGAAGAGAAGGAAGAGGAAGGGAGAGGAAGGAAGAGGAAGGAAGAGGAAGGGAGAGGAAGGAAGAGGAAGGAAGAGGAAGAAAGAGGAAGGAAGAGGAAGCAGTAGTAGTAGTAGTAGTAGTAGTAGTAGTAGTAGTAGTAGTAGTAGTAGTAGTAGTAGTAATAGTAGTAAGTAGTAGTAGTAGTAAGTAGTAGTAAGTAGTAGTAAGTAGTAGTAAGTAGTAGTAGTAAGTAGTAAGTAGTAGTAGTAAGTAATAGTAGTAAGTAGTAGTAGTAAGTAGTAGTAGTAAGTAGTAGTAGTAAGTAGTAGTAGTAAGTAGTAGTAGTAAGTAGTAGTAGTAAGTAATAGTAGTTTGATTGATTGATTTATTTAGGAATCGACATCACAGCATTCGGGGCATTCCCATAAGTGCTCCGTCCCCATCCTCAGTAGCCAGCGAAGAGTTCCAACACTAATAGTACCAGTAGCAATCTGATTACAAGTCCGTCTCGCCTTTTCTCTGAGCGTTGAGCGTCGGCCAGATCCCCTCGTCACTCCTCGCTGTCCCACCCCTGCCAGACCATGGTAATCCATTTGCTCCTCCGAGGTGTGCACGTGCTCCCACAAGGCCGCAACCACATCTGCCTTGTCAAGTATCAATACTCCACCAAGTTCTGCAGAGCCAGCCAATCTGTCCGCCTATTAATTTCTCAGCACACCGGCATGCCCCGGAGAAAAGATCCAGGCGATGCCTGTTACCCGTGACCTCCGAAGCGAAGCAAGCCACTCCGCACGAAGCGTGCCCGTCCTCACCCTCGTCAGCATGCCCTCTGAGTCAGTTACAATCACGATGTGTGTGTGTGTCGTATTCTCCATCCAGCGGAGAGCCACAGTGATTGCCTCCACCTCCATTCTCAAGCCGGATGCTGTGGTATCACACGCCAGGCTCTCCCGCCCCAAACATCGACCATTAGCTTTGGCTATGAACCCTCAGCCACTTCTCTCACCTCTTGACACCGAACCATCTGTGTAGACAATCACATCACCCGAGTGAGCATCGTCCTGAATACGCTGCTGGATTTCCACCTCCGTGGCCCCCGCTGGCCACTCCCCGCACTCCCGGCTTAATGTGATTATAACTCTGCACAGGTCTGACTGCTCCGCCGGCACTCTGACCCACTCCTCTCCACGCCTAATGTTCTCCAAGGGGCACACCTGTCTGATCGTATCCTCCGCCTGAGCCATCCATGATTTCCCTCTTATCAGTCGCCGACCCTTAACTGCGTCCAGCGCCTCATGCAGTGGGTGATCTGTGTCTACAGCTACTCTGAGGTATGCCTTCGCCTGCATCACCTTGTGCCTACCAGCAACAGTAGGCAGACCAAGGATGTAACGCATACACACTACTGGGGTGTCTCTAGTGCATCCCTGAATGACCCGCATAGCTTCGTTCTGTATGCGCTTTAACTTCAGCAGCTGACTCTCTGAGACAGTGAGCAGACCTAATCCATAATCAATTACTGAGAGGATCAAGTGCTGGTATAGTGTGAAAAGCATTCTCTGCTCTGTGTCCATTGCAGCCATAGTTTTAAGTGCACTGAGTCCCTTTTGAGATCTTGTCACAACCGTCTCCACATGGTCCTTGAAGGATAGGCTCCTGTCAAATGTGATCCCCAGATACTTCAGTTTGTTCTCTCTGCTGACGTTTCTACCATCTATCGCGAGGCTTGGGACATCAGCTCTTACAATCCTGTTGTCCAGAGAGCACCACAAAACAGCGCCTTTTCCGGGTGGATGACAGCACTAATTTCTGTGCACCAGTCAATCACTTTATCTACTGTCGCCTGTAACTCCTGGGCTGTTTGCTCCCTATCTCTCCCCTGCCTATATGCAAGAATATCATCTGCAAATGTTAGTATTCTTCCAACCCCTGGTGCTTCTAGGTTTGCAATCTTGCTCGTATACACATTAAAGAGCACCGGTGAGACTGTAGATCCCTGTGGCAGTCCCGGAGTTAACATATGTGGCTCTGAGGTCCATGCACCCAGACGGAGAGCAACCCGACGAGAGTGCAGGACGGCTGCTATCCAGTTCACCAACCAGGGATTGACCCCCTTCTCCATCAGTGCGGTCATCAAAATATAATATCGAACTCTATTGTACGCATCCTGGAGATCAAGCGCTACCGCCATCGTTTCCTGTCTACTCTGGAACCCCTCATAAACATCAAAGGCAAAAGTGGCTGCAGTTTACCAGGCATCTTTTCCTGGCCTATAGCTCCCCAGGCCTCTTGGAAGAAGCTTCCCCCTTTCCAAAAAATCCTGCAGCTTAACAGCGACCATCTTCTCTAAAACCTTCCGAAATGTATTTTGAAGGGTGATGATCCTAAAGCCGCTAAGCTTTGACTGATCCTTGAATGGTTTTGGGAGAGGGATGAGATAGCTGTTCACCCAATCCTGCGGTACTGATGCTGTCCTAATGCTCTGGTTAAAGCAGTCGGTCATCTCCTCCAGGTCTGCATCGCTCAAACCCTTCATGTGGCCATACCTGACCCCATCGGGCCCTGGTGCCGTGTCTTTTGCCTTTTTCAAAATGTGTTTAACATCTTCCACCCGTATGATGTCTTCATACTACATATTCTTCGTGGTGCCAGATAACTCCTCTCTAACTGCATCCCTGGTGTCCGCATCATTATGACTAGTCAGCTTTAAAAATCTCTGGAGAAACGCCTCTCCTTTCTCTTTGTCTGTTGTCACGCGCACACCATCATCTCTATAAATTGTTCCCACTGTCATAGGCTGATCTTTTCTCCGTATTAGCCCGTGCAGTTTCCATAATTTTCGCAGTGTTTTATCACCTCCAATCTCCTTCATGAAACATTCCAATTTTGCCTTTTTGGCATCTGCAGCACAGCGCTTGAAAACCTCCACCTTGTCTTTCTTGACGTTTTCCGCTGTTTCCACTTCCTCTCGTGAGCTTCGAAGTGTCTGTCGCACTTTCTTTAGCTGCTTCACTGCAGCTCTCTTTGCTTTCCAAGCATGGTCTACTTCTGGGGTCCACCATGGGGGCTGCAAAAAAGGGAGTTTTAACAGTCCTGTTGCATGCCCCTTGTCTGAGGCGTCCAAGAAGGCAATCGGTCCACTCATACCGGAAGGTCTTGCGCGCTCTCCCAGCTTTAACTTTCCTGGATTTAGAGATCAGGACTGAGCATGGCATGTGATCACTCCCATGGTCATTCAAAACAGTCCACTTTACATCAAGGACTGATGAATGGGAGACAATTGCCAAGTCAATAGCTGTGTCTGCATCGCCAGGCCTCATTGCCATTCTTGTCGGCCTACCATCATTTATGCAGACCACATCGGAGTCCACAATGGCACCCGCAAGGGCAATTCCCTGTCGGTTTTCTCCACTACTGTCCCAATCTCTGTTCCTTGCATTGAAGTCTCCACATATGAGTAGCCTATCATCTGGTAATTCCTCCAGTTCCTTAAGCCAGTCCCAATGTTCCTTTCTGACAAAACAGTCCACTGTGGCATATACATTTATGATGTTCCATCTTAAGCCACCAATCTCCATTTGTATACCCTGGACCTCTCTTGCACTGTGATTCCACTGGCTCAAGTCAAGTACCACATGCTTCACTCCTTCCTTCACCAGCAGACCTTGTCCATGTCTCTTCTGCCCAGTAGGGTTTATATAACTGGCGTACCCAGGACAATGGTATTTGTCTGTATTTGTCTGGAGCATGAGGACGTCAAAATCATATATTAGTCTCTCCAATACAGGACCTCTCTGTCTGGCACTGCGACAATTCCAGTATCCCACTCTTACATAGTTGAAACCTAGTCTCTCCACTTTTCGTCTTGTTCTCCAGGCGCCTGCCCTCCTATTTCTATGCCATCTTCTCACACTATTTCCTCGTCTTCTCCTCCTCACTCTCTCTTCGCTAGCCTCTGAGGGATGTGTCAAGCGCAGAGCACGTGCTCCGTAACTCCGGCGACGATTCCCGCGTTTAAATAAATCCATAGGCAAAGTTTGGATATTGTAGGAAATAAACGGCCACCCTAGCATTGCCTGATTGATAGGGAAGAGGCAGGGGATGTCCCGCAGGAGTCCATACGCCTGGTGCCGCCCCGCACGCCTGCCAGATGTCCAACGTTCACGAGTAGTTAACCCATGGCCATCCAGTTCCTCAGCACGCTGGTCCGCCTTGAACTTGGGGGTTTATATTTGGAGTTTTCCGTCTCCTAGATGGACTGCTGTCCAAAGCTAACGGGTTCCACCTAATAGTAGTAAGTAGTAGTAGTAGTAAGTAGTAGTAGTAAGTAGTAGTAAGTAGTAGTAAGTAGTAAATAGTAGTAAGTAGTAGTAAGTAGTAAGCAGTAGTAATTAGTAGTAAGTAGTAGTAAGTAGTAAGTAGTAGTAAGTAGTAAGTAGTAGTAAAAGTAGTAAGTAGTAGTAAGTAGTAGTAAGTAGTAAGTAGTAATTTGTAGTAGTAGTAAGTAGTAAGTAGTAGTAAGTAGTAAGTAGTAAGTAGTAAGTAGTATTAAGTAGTAAGTAGTAAGTATTAGTAAGTAGTAAGTAGTAGTAAGTAGTAAGTAGTAGTAAGTAGTAGTAAGTAGCAGTAAGTAGCAGTAAGTAGTTAGTAGTAGTAAGTAGTAAGTAGTAGTAAGTAGTTAGTAGTAGTAAGTAGTAGTAAGAAGTAAGTAGTAAGTATTAGTAAGTATTAAGTATTAGTAAGTAGTAAGTATTAGTAAGTAGTAAGTAGTAGTAAGTAGTAAGTAGTAAGTAGTAGTAAGTAGTAAGTATTAGTAAGTAGTAAGTAGTAATAAGTAGTAAGTAGTAAGTATTAGTAAGTAGTAAGTAGTAGTAAGTGTAAGTAGTAGTAAGTAGTAAGTAGTAAGTAGCAGTAAGTAGTTAGTAGTAGTAAATAGTAGTAAGTAGTAAGTTGTATGTATTAGTAAATAGTAAGTAGTAGTAAGTAGTAAGTATTAGTAAGTAGTAAGTAGTAGTAAGTAGTAAATATTAGTAAGTAGTAAGTAGTAAGTAGTAGTAAGTAGTCAGTAGTAAGTAGTAGTAAGTAGTAAGTAGTAGTGAGTAGTAAGTAGTAGTAAGTAGTAAGTAGTAGTAAGTAGTAAGTAGTAAATAGTAGTAAGTAGTACGTAGTAAGTAGTAGTAAGTAGTAAGTAGTAAGTAGTAGTAAGTAGTAAGTAGTAGTAAGTAGTAGTAAGTAGTAAGTAGTAAGTAGTAGTAAGTAGTAAGTAGTAAGTAGGAGTAAGTATTAAGTAGTAGTATGTAGTAAGTAGTAGTAAGTAGTAAGTAGTAAGTATTAGTAAGCTGCAGCGGAGGAGGAATAGGAGGAGGAGAAGAAGAAGGAAGAAGAAGGAAGAAGAAAGAAGAAGAAGGAAGAATAAGGAAGAAGAAGGAAGAGGAAGGAAGAGGAAGGAAGAGGAAGGGAGAGGAAGGTAGAGGAAGAAGTAGTTGTAGTAGTAGTAGTAGCAGTAGTAGTAGTAGTAGTAGTAGTAGTAGTAGTAGTAGTAGTAGTCGTAGTAGTAGTAGTAGTAGTAGTAGTAGTAGTAGTAGTAGTAGTAGTCGTAGTAGTAGTAGTAGTAGTAGTAGTAGTAGTAGTAAGTAGTAGTAAATAGTAGTAAGTAGTAGTAAGTAGTAGCTAATAGTAGTAAGTAGTAGTAGTAAGTAGTAGTAGTAAGTAGTAGTAGTAAGTAGTAGTAGTAAGTAGTAGTAGTATGTAGTAGTAGTAGTAAGTAGTTGTAGTAAGTAGTAGTAGTAAGTAATAGTAGTAAGTAGTAGTAGTAAGTAGTAGTAAGTAGTAGTAAGTAGTAGTAAGTAGCAGTACGTAGTAAGTAGTAGTAAGTAGTAGTAAGTAGTAGTAAGTAGTAAGTAGTATTAATTAGTAAGTAGTAGTAAGTAGTAAGTAGTAAGTAGTAGTAAGTAGTAGTAAGTAGTAAGTAGTAGCGACTAGTAAGTAGTAGTAAGTAGTAAGTAGTAGTAAGTAGTAGTAAGTAGTAGTAAGTAGTAGTAAGTAGTAGTAAGTAATAAGTAATAGTAGTAAGTAGTAGTAGTAGTAGTAGTAGTAGTAGTAGTAGTAGTAGTAGTGGTGGTAGTAGTAGTAGTAGTAGTAGTAGTAGTAGTAGTAGTAAGTAGTAAATAGTAGTAGTAGTAAGTAGTAAGTAGAAAGTAGTAGCAGTAAGTAGTAAGTAGTAAGTAGTAGTAGTAGTAGTAGTAGTAGTAGTAGTAGTAGTAGTAGTAGTAGTAGTAAGTAGTTAGTAGTAGTAGTAGTAGTAGTAAGTAGTAAGTAGTAGTAGTAGCAAGTAGTACGTAATAAGTAGTAGTACTAGTAATTAGTAAGTAGTAGTAGTAGTAAGTAGTAATTAGTAGTAAGTAGTAGTAATTAGTAAGTAGTAGAAAGTAGTAAGTAGTAAGTGGTAGTAAGTAGTAAGTAGTAAGTAGAAGTAGTAGTAGTAGTAAGTAGTAAGTAGTAGTAAGTAGTAGTAAGTAGTAGAAATTAGTAAGTAATAAGTAGTAGTAAGTAGTAAGTAGAAGTAAGTAGTAAGTAGTAAGTAGCAGTAAGTAGAAAGTAGTATTAAGTAGTAATTAGTAAGTAGTAGTAAGTAGTAAGTATTATTAAGTAGTAAGTAGTAAGTAGTATTAAGTAGTAAGTAGTAGTAAGTAGTAGTAAGTAGTAAGTATTAGTATGTAGTAAGTAGTAAGTAGTAAGTAGTAAGTAGTATTAAGTAGTAAGTAGTAGTAAGTAGTAAGGAGCAGTAAGTAGTAAGTAGTAAGTAGTAGTAAGTAGTAAGTAGTATTAAATAGTAAGTAGTAGTAAGTAGTAAGTAGTAGTAAGTAGTAGTAAGTAATAGTAAGTAGTAAGTAGTAGTAAGTATTAGTAAGTAGTAATAAGTAGTAAGTAGTAGTAAGTAGTAGTAAGTAGTAAGTAGTAAGTGATAAGTATTAGTAAGTAGTAGGTAGTAGGTAGTAGTAAATAGTAAGTAGTAGTAAGTAGTAAGTAGTAAGTAGTAGTAATTAGTAAGTAGTAGTAAGTAGTAGTAAGTATTAAGTTGTAAGAAGTAGTAAGTTAGGTAGTTAGTTTGTTAGTTAGTTAGTCGCAGTTCCAACTTCATAGCAACGGGTCATCCCCATTATGCTCTGTTCCTGTGCCAGTGAATATCATACAAAATGTTCCCCACTGCCCAATGTGAAAAGTGGAAAAAATAGAAGTCTCGACAAACAACATCCCGCACAGATGCACTGTGCATAATGCCGCCTCCAAAAGTTCAACACAATAGTCCCCCACAAAACACCTAATTCATTTCTGATGGAATCTGCAGTCATTTTCCCATCTGGATGTTTCCTAGATGTTCACCCACACAGTCCACGAAATACAGTTCATCGTCGATGGCAGTGGCACTCAACCAGAAGCCCAGCAGCCACGCATTTCTGCATAAGGCAAAAACCCGTCAAATCTGGGACATAGCCATCTGCCATCGCTCTGAAAATGCAGTCACGTCCCAAAAAACCTCGGGCAGATTAAAAAGCATTTCACACAAAACTCACAGCTCACAGTGTCGCGCTACGCACTCACTCAGTAGCAGGGCGACGGAACCATCAAGCCTCCTTAGTCGCCTCTTACGACATGCGTGGTAGGCTGCAGTGTTGCTATTCTTTGCTTCCTTATGGGCCCCGGCGACACACGAGATGTAGTAGTAAGTAGTAAGTAGAGTAGTAGGTAGTAAGTAGTTGTAAGTAGTAATTAGTAAGTAGTAAGTAGTAGTAAGTAGTAAGTAGTTGTAAGTAGTAAGTAGTAAGTAGTAAGTAGTAGTAAGTAGTAAGTAGTAAGTAATAGTAAGTAGTAAGCAGTAAGTAGTAGTACGTAGTAAATAGTAATAAGTAGTAAGTAGTAGTAAGTAGTATGTAGTAAGTAGTAGTAAGTAGTAGTAAGTAGTAAGTAGTAGTAAGTAGTAAGTTGTAAGTAGTAGTAAGTAGTAAGTAGTAGTAAGTAGTAAGTTAGTTAGTTAGTTAGTCGCAGTTCTAGTTTCACAGCAACGGGTCGTCCCCATTATGCTCAATTCCTGTGCCAGTGAATATCACACAAAACGCTCCCCACTGCCCAATTTGAAAAGTGGAAAAGACAGCAGTCTCGACAAATAACAGCCCGCACACATACACTGTGCATAATGCCGCCACCAGAATGTCAACACAATAGTCCCCCACAAAGCACCCAGTTCATTTCTGATGGAATCGGCAGTCATTTTCCCATCTGGATGTTTCCTAGATGTTCACCCACACAGTCCACGAAATACAGTTCATCGTCAATGGCTTAAGTATTAGTAATTAGTAAGTAGTAAGTAGTATGTAGTATTAAGTAGTAAGTAGTAAGTAGTAAGTAGTAAGTATTAGTAATTAGTAAGTAGTAGTAAGTAGTAAGTAGTAGTAAGTAGTAAGTAGCAGTAAGTAGTTAGTAGTAGTAAGTAGTAAGTAGTAAGTATTAGTAAGTATTAAGTAGTAAGTAGTAATAAGTAGTAAGTAGTATGTATTAGCAAGTAGTAAGTAGTAGTAAGTGTAAGTAGTAGTAAGTAGTAAGTAGTAAGTAGCAGTAAGTAGTTAGTAGTAGTAAGTAGTAGTAAGTAATAAGTAGTAGTAAGTAGTAAGTAGTAAGTATTAGTAAACAGTATGTAGTAGTAAGTAGTAAGTATTAGTAAGTAGTAAGTAGTAGTAAATATTAGTAAGTAGTAAGTAGTAAGTAGTAGTAAGTAGTAAGTAGTAGTGAGTAGTAAGTAGTAGTAAGTAGGAAGTAGTAAGTAATAGAAAGTAGTAAGTAGTAGTAAGTAGTAAGGAGTAGTAAGTAGTAAGTAGTAGTAAGTAGTAGTAAGTAGTAAGTAGTAAGTAGTAGTACGTAGTAGTAAGTAGTAAGTAGTAGTAAGTTATAGTAAGTATTAAGTAGTATTAAGTAGTAGTAAGTAGTAAGTATTAAGTATTAGTAAGCGGCAGCGGAGGAGGAGGAGCAGGAGGAGAAAAAGAAGGTAGAAGAAGGAAGAAGAAAGAAGAAGAAGGAAGAAGAAGGAAGAAGAAGGAAGAGGAAGAAAGAGGAAAGGAGAGGAAGGAAGAGAAAGGAAGAGGAAGTAGTAGTAGTAGTAGTAGTAGTAGTAGTAGTAGTAGTAGTAGTAGTAGTAGTAGTAGTAGTAGTAGTAGTAGTAGTAGTAAGTAGTAGTAGTAGTAAGTAGTAGTAAGTAGTAGCTAGTAGTAGTAAGTAGTAGTAGTAAGTAGTAGTAGTAAGTAGTAGTAGTAGTAGTAGTAAGTAGTAGTAGTAAGCAGTTGTAGTAGTAAGTATTTGTAGTAAGTAGTAGTAGTAAGTAGTAGTAAATAGTAGTAAGTAGTAGTAAGTAGTAGCTAATAGTAGTAAGTAGTAGTAGTAAGTAGTAGTAGTAAGTAGTAGTAGTAAGTAGTAGTAGTAAGTGGTAGTAGTAGTAAGTAGTAGTAGTAGTAAGTAGTTGTAGTAAGTAGTAGTAGTAAGTAGTAGTAGTAAGTAATATTAGTAGTAGTAGCAGTAAGTAGTAGTAAGTAGTAGTAAGTAGTAGTAAGTAGTAGTACGTAGTAAGTAGTAGTAAGTAGTAAGTAGTAGTAAGTAGTAAGTAGTAAGAAGTATTAATTAGTAAGTAGTAGTAAGTAGTAAGTAGTAAGTAGTAGTAAGTAGTAGTAAGTAGTAGTAAGTAGTAGTAAGTAGTAAGTAGTAGTAAGTAGTAGTAAGTAATAAGTAATAGTAAGTAGTAGTAGTAGTAGTAGTAGTAGTGGTAAAAGTAGTAGTAGTTTTAGTAGTAGTAGTAGTAGTAGTAGTAGTAGTAGTAGTAGTAGTAGTAGTAGTAGTAGTAGTAGTAGTAGTAGTAGTAGTAGTAGTAAGTTAGTTAGTTAGTTAGTCGCAGTTCTAGTTTCACAGCAACGGGTCGTCCCCATTATGCTCAATTCCTGTGCCAGTGAATATCACACAAAACGCTCCCCACTGCCCAATTTGAAAAGTGGAAAAGACAGCAGTCTCGACAAATAACAGCCCGCACACATACACTGTGCATAATGCCGCCACCAGAATGTCAACACAATAGTCCCCCACAAAGCACCCAGTTCATTTCTGATGGAATCGGCAGTCATTTTCCCATCTGGATGTTTCCTAGATGTTCACCCACACAGTCCACGAAATACAGTTCATCGTCAATGGCTTAAGTATTAGTAATTAGTAAGTAGTAAGTAGTATGTAGTATTAAGTAGTAAGTAGTAAGTAGTAAGTAGTAAGTATTAGTAATTAGTAAGTAGTAGTAAGTAGTAAGTAGTAGTAAGTAGTAGTAAGTAGTAAGTAGCAGTAAGTAGTTAGTAGTAGTAAGTAGTAAGTAGTAAGTATTAGTAAGTATTAAGTAGTAAGTAGTAATAAGTAGTAAGTAGTATGTATTAGCAAGTAGTAAGTAGTAGTAAGTGTAAGTAGTAGTAAGTAGTAAGTAGTAAGTAGCAGTAAGTAGTTAGTAGTAGTAAGTAGTAGTAAGTAATAAGTAGTAGTAAGTAGTAAGTAGTAAGTATTAGTAAACAGTAAGTAGTAGTAAGTAGTAAGTATTAGTAAGTAGTAAGTAGTAGTAAATATTAGTAAGTAGTAAGTAGTAAGTAGTAGTAAGTAGTAAGTAGTAGTGAGTAGTAAGTAGTAGTAAGTAGGAAGTAGTAAGTAATAGAAAGTAGTAAGTAGTAGTAAGTAGTAAGGAGTAGTAAGTAGTAAGTAGTAGTAAGTAGTAGTAAGTAGTAAGTAGTAAGTAGTAGTACGTAGTAGTAAGTAGTAAGTAGTAGTAAGTTATAGTAAGTATTAAGTAGTATTAAGTAGTAGTAAGTAGTAAGTATTAAGTATTAGTAAGCGGCAGCGGAGGAGGAGGAGCAGGAGGAGAAAAGGAAGGTAGAAGAAGGAAGAAGAAAGAAGAAGAAGGAAGAAGAAGGAAGAAGAAGGAAGAGGAAGAAAGAGGAAAGGAGAGGAAGGAAGAGAAAGGAAGAGGAAGTAGTAGTAGTAGTAGTAGTAGTAGTAGTAGTAGTAGTAGTAGTAGTAGTAGTAGTAGTAGTAGTAGTAGTAGTAGTAGTAGTAGTAAGTAGTAGTAGTAGTAAGTAGTAGTAAGTAGTAGCTAGTAGTAGTAAGTAGTAGTAGTAAGTAGTAGTAGTAAGTAGTAGTAGTAAGTAGTAGTAGTAGTAGTAGTAAGTAGTAGTAGTAAGCAGTTGTAGTAGTAAGTATTTGTAGTAAGTAGTAGTAGTAAGTAGTAGTAAATAGTAGTAAGTAGTAGTAAGTAGTAGCTAATAGTAGTAAGTAGTAGTAGTAAGTAGTAGTAGTAAGTAGTAGTAGTAAGTAGTAGTAGTAAGTGGTAGTAGTAGTAAGTAGTAGTAGTAGTAAGTAGTTGTAGTAAGTAGTAGTAGTAAGTAGTAGTAGTAAGTAATATTAGTAGTAGTAGCAGTAAGTAGTAGTAAGTAGTAGTAAGTAGTAGTAAGTAGTAGTACGTAGTAAGTAGTAGTAAGTAGTAAGTAGTAGTAAGTAGTAAGTAGTAAGAAGTATTAATTAGTAAGTAGTAGTAAGTAGTAAGTAGTAAGTAGTAGTAAGTAGTAGTAAGTAGTAGTAAGTAGTAGTAAGTAGTAAGTAGTAGTAAGTAGTAGTAAGTAATAAGTAATAGTAAGTAGTAGTAGTAGTAGTAGTAGTAGTGGTAAAAGTAGTTTTAGTTTTAGTAGTAGTAGTAGTAGTAGTAGTAGTAGTAGTAGTAGTAGTAGTAGTAGTAGTAGTAGTAGTAGTAGTAGTAGTAGTAGTAGTAGTAAGTAGTAAATAGTAGTAGTAGTAAGTAGTAAGTAGAAAGTAGTAGTAGTTAGTAGTAAGTAGTAAGTAGTAGTAGTAGTAGTAGTAGTAGTAGTAGTAGTAGTAGTAGTAGTAGTAGTAGTAGTAGTAGTAGTAAGTAGTTAGTAGTAGTAGTAGTAGTAGTAAGTAGTAAGTAGTAGTAGTAGTAGTAAGTAGTACGTAGTAAGTAGTAGTACTAGTAATTAGTAAGTAGTAGTAGTAGTAAGTAGTAAGTAGTAGTAAGTAGTAGTAATTAGTAAGTAGTAGAAATTAGTAAGTAGTAAGTAGTAGTAAGTAGTAAGTAGTAAGTAGAAGTAGTAGTAGTAGTAAGTAGTAAGTAGTAGAAAGTAGTAGTAAGTAGTAGAAAGTAGTAAGTAGTAAGTAGTAGAAAGTAGTAAGTAGTAAGTAGAAGTAAGTAGTAAGTAGTAAGTAGCAGTAAGTAGAAAGTAGTATTAAGTAGTAATTAGTAAGTAGTAGTAAGTAGTAAGTATTATTAAGTAGTAAGTAGTAAGTAGTATTAAGTAGTAAGTAGTAGTAAGTAGTAAGTAGTAAGTATTAGTATGTAGTAAGTAGTAAGTAGTAAGTAGTAAGTAGTAAGTAGTAAGTAGTAGTAAGTAGTAAGTAGTAGTAAGTAGTAAGGAGCAGTAAGTAGTAAGTAGTAAGTAGTAGTAAGTAGTAAGTAGTAGTAAGTAGCAAGTAGTAGTAAGTAGTAAGTAGTAGTAAGTAGTAGTAAGTAATAGTAAGTAGTAAGTAGTAGTAAGTATTAGTAAGTAGTAATAAGTAGTAAGTAGTAGTAAGTAGTAAGTAGTAAG
>OY992891.1:35820795-35823295 GCA_963921405.1 Cepaea hortensis | reverse complement strand
AGTAAGTAGTAAGTAGTAAGTAGTAGTAAGTAGTAAGTATTAGTAAGTAGTGAGTATATGTAAGTAGTAAGTAGTAGTAAGTAGTAAGTAGTAGTTAGTAGTAGTAAGTAGTAAGTAATAGTAAGTAGTAGTAAGTAGTAGTAAGTAGTAATTAGTAAGTAGTAGTAAGTAGTAAGTAGTAGTAAGTTGTAGTAAGTAGTAAGTAGTAGTAAGTAGTAAGTAGTAAGTATTAGTAAGCGGCAGCGGAGGAGGAGGAGGAGAAGAAGAAGGAAGAAGAAGTAAGAAGAAAGAAGAAGAAAGAAAAAGAAGGAAGAAGAATGAAGAAGAAGTAAGAGGAAGAAAGAGGCAGGGAGAGGAAGGTAGAGGAAGGAAGAGGAAGTAGTAGTAGTAGTAGTAGTAGCAGTAGTAGTAGTAGTAGTAGTAGTAGTAGTAGTAGTAGTAGTAGTAGTAGTAGTAGTAGTAGTAGTAGTAGTAGTAGTAGTAGTAGTAGTAGTAGTAAACAGTAGTAAGTAGTAGTAAGTAGCATTAAGTAGTAGCTAGTAGTAGTAAGTAGTAGCAGCAAGTAGTAGTAGCAAGTAGTAGTAGTCAGTAGTAGTAGTAGTAAGCAGTAGTAGTAAGTAGTTGTAGTAAGTAGTCTTCTTCTTCTTCTTCTTCTTCTTCTTCTTCAGCGTTCCGAGCCATTGAGGTTCTTTGCTGCAAATACAATCCGTCTCCATTCGTCTCTCTGGTGGACCTTCTCTTGCCAGTCGTTGATTCCAAGTGCTTGTAGGTCTGTACATGTATTATCTCTCCACCGCCTTCTTGGTCTACCTCGGGGTCTACGGTCATTTATTTCCTGAGTGTAAGCGAGTTTTGTTTCCTTATTATCTTCCATTCTTTCTATATGCCCCAGCCATTGTAATCTATTAGCCTTCATGATACCAGTGATTAGCGGGGACTTAAACAGATCATAAATGTCTTTGTTACTTCTTCTTTTCCACTCTCCACTTTGTGTATCCCTAATGGGTCCAAAGATGCGTCTTAAAATTTTGTTCTCAAAGGTTTGTAACAAGGCTTCGTCTCCTTTCGTTGTACTCCATGTTTCAGAGCCATACAGCACAACTGGTCTGATCAGTGTTTTGTATATTGTGATTTTGGTGTTACGAGATAGCGCCTTTAATTTTAGTAGATGGTGTAGTGCATAGTATATCTTGTTTCCAGAGTTGATTCTAGTTTGTATTTCTTCCCTTATGATGTTGGAGCAGTTGAAGATTGTACCCAGGTATTTGTATGTTTCCGTTCTTTTAATGGTCATATTATCTATTTGTATGTGGCCAGAGTTTCTAGCCATTCCGTCTCTTGAAATTACCATATATTCTGTCTTATCTTGGTTGATAACCAGCCCCATCTGTTGGGCTTTTCCCTTTAAGAGAGTAAATATTTCCAATGTCTTTTGTTCACTTTGCCCTATAATATCTATATCATCTGCATAACCAAGCAGCTTGGATGTTCCTCCAATATCACATTCCTCCTTTACCTAAGTAGTAAGTAGCAGAAAGTAGTTAGTAGTAGTAAGTAGTAAATAGTAGTATGTAGTAAGTATTAGTAAGTAGTAAGTAGTAAGTATTAGTAAGTAGTAAGTATTAGTAAGTAGTAAGTATTAGTAAGTAGTAAGTAGTAGTAAGTAATAGTAAGTAGTAAGTATTAGTTAGTAGTAAATAGTAAGTAGTAATAAGTAGTAAGTAGTAAGTAATTGATAGTATTAAGTAGTAGTAAGTGTAAGTAGTAGTAAGTAGTAAGTAGTAAGTAGCATTAAGTAGTTAGTAGTAGTAAGTAGTAATAAGTAGTAGTAAGTAGTAAGAAGTAAGTATTAGTAAATAGTAAGTAGTAGTAAGTATTAAGTATTAGTAAGTAGTAAGTAATAAGTAGTAGTAAGTGGTAAATATTAGTAAGTAGTAAGTAGTAAGTAGTAGTAAGTAGTAAGTAGTAAGTAGTAAGAAGTAAGTAGTAGTGAGTAGTAAGTAGTAGTAAGTAGTAAGTAGTAGTAAGTAGTAGTAAGTAGTGAGTATACGTAAGTAGTAAGTAGTAGTAAGTTGTAAGTAGTAAGTAGTAGTTAGTAGTAGTAAGTAGTAAGTAATAGTAAGCAGTAAGTAGTGGTAAGTAGTAGTAAGTAGTAATTAGTAAGTAGTATTAAGTAGTAAGTAGTAGTAAGTTGTAGTAAGTAGTAAGTTGTAGTAAGTTGTAAGTAGTAAGTATTAGTAAGCGGCAGCGGCGGAGGAGGAGGAGGAGAAGAAGAAGAAGGAAGAAGAAGGAAGAAGAAAGAAGAAGAAGGAAGAAGAAAGAATAAGAAGGAAGAAGAAGGAAGAAGAAGTAAGAGGAAGGAAGAGGCAGGGAGAGGAAGGTAGAGGAAGGAAGAGGAAGTAGTAGTAGTAGTAGTAGTAGTAGTAGTAGTAGTAGTAGTAGTAGTAGTAGTATTAGTAGTAGTAGTAGTAGTAGTAGTATTAGTAGTAGTAGTAGTAGT
>OY992891.1:35810795-35818295 GCA_963921405.1 Cepaea hortensis | reverse complement strand
GTAAGCGGCAGCGGAGGAGGAGGAGGAGGAGGAGGAGAAGAAGAAGGAAGAAGAAAGAAGAAGAAAGAAGACGAAGGAAGAAGAAAGAAGAAGAAGGAAGAAGAAGGAAGAAGAAGTAAGAGGAAGGAAGAGGCAGGGAGAAGAAGGTAGAGGAAGGAAGAGGAAGTAGTAGTAGTAGTAGTAGTAGTAGTAGTAGTAGTAGTAGTAGTAGTAGTAGTAGTAGTAGTAGTAGTAAGTAGTAGTAAGTAGTAGTAAGTAGTAAGTAGTAGTAAGTAGTAGTAAGTAGTAGTAAGTAGTAAGTAGTAGTAGTCAGTAGTGGTAGTAAGCATTTGTAGTAAGTAATAGTAGTAAGTAGTAGTAGTAAGTAGTAGTAAGTAGTAAGTAGTAGTACGTAGTAAGTAGTAGTAAGTAGTAGTAAGTAGTAAGTAGTAGTAAGTAGTAGTAATTAGTAAGTAGTAGTAAGTAGTAGTCAGTAGTAAGTAGTAGTAAGTAGTAGTAAGTAGTAGTAAGTAGTAGTAAGTAGTAGTAAGTAGTAGTACGTAGTAAGTAGTATTAGTAGTAAGTAGTAAGTAGTAGTAGTAGTGGTATTAGTAGTAGTAGTAGTAGTAGTAGTAGTAGTAGTAGTAGTAGTAGTAGTAGTAGTAGTAGTAGTAGTAGTAGTAGTAGTAGTAGTAGTAGTAAATAGTAAGTAGTAGTCGTAGTAAGTAGTTAGTAGTAGTAGTAAGTAGTAAGTAGTAGTAGTAGTAGCAGTAGTAAGTAGTTAGTAGTAGTAATAGTAGTAGTAGTAGTAGTAGTAGTAGTAGTAGTAGTAGTAGTAGTAGTAGTAGTAGTAGTAGTACTAGTAGTAGTAGTAGTAGTAGTAGTAGTAGTAGTAGTAGTAGTAGTAGTAGTAGTAGTAGTAGTAGTAGTAGTAGTAGTAGTAAGTAGTAGTGGTAGTAAGTAGTACGTAGTATGTAGTAGTAGTAGTGAGTAGTAAGCAGTACTAGTAGTAAGTAGTAAGTAGTAGTAAGTAGTAAGTAGTTGTAAGTAGTAGAGAGTAGTAAGTAGTAAGTAGTAGTAAGTAGTAAGTAGTTAGTAGAAGTAGTAGTAGTAGTAAGTAGTAAGTAGTAAATAGTAAGTAGTATTAAGTAGTAATTAGTAAGTAGTAGTAATTAGTAAGTAGTAGTAAGTAGTAAGTAGTAAGTATTAGTAAGTAGTAAGTAGTAGTAAGTACTAAGTAGTATTAAGTAGTAAGTATTAGTAAGTAGTAAGTAGTAAGTAGTAAGTATTAGTAAGTAGTATGTAGTAGTAAGTAGTAAGTAGTAAGTAGTAGTAAGTATTAGTAAGTAGTAAGTAGTAAGTAGTAGTAAGAAGTACGTAGTAGTAAGTAGTAAGTAGTAGTAAGTAGTAAGTAGTAGTAAGTAGTAGTAAGTAGTAGTAAGTAGTGAGTAGTAGTAATTAGTAAGTAGTAGTAAGTAGTAGTAAGTAGTAAGTAGTATGTAGTATTAAGTTGTAAGTAGTAGTATGTAGTAGTAAGTAGTAAGTAGTAGTATGTAGTAAGTAGTAGTAAGTAGTAGTAAGTAGTAGTAAGTAGTAAGAAGTAGTAAGTAGTAAGTAGTAGTAAGTAATAGTAAGGAGTAAGTAGTAAGTAGTAGTAAGTTTTAAGTAGTAATTAGTAGTAAGTAGTAAGTAGTAGTAAGTAGTAAGTAGTAGTAAGTAGTAGTAAGTAGTAAGTAGTAAGTAGTAGTAACTAGTAAGTAGTAGAAAGTAGTAGTTTGTAGTAAGTAGTAGTAAGTAGTAAGTAGAAGTAAGCAGTAAGTAGTAGTAAGTAGTAAGTAGTAGTAAGTAGTACGTAGTAGTAAGTAGTAAGTAGTAGTAAGTAGTAAATAGTAGTAAGTAGTAGTAAGTAGTAAGTAGTAGTAAGTAGTAAGTAGTAGTAAGTAGTAGTAAGTAGTAGTAAGTAGTAAGTAGTAAGTAGTAAGTAGTATGTAGTATTAAGTTTTAAGTAGTAGTATGTAGTAGTAAGTAGTATGTAGTAAGTAGTAGTAAGTAGTAAGTAGTAAGTAGTAAGTAGTAAGTAGCAGTAAGTAGTAAGTAGTAGTAAGTAGTAAGTAGTAAGTAAGTAGTAGTAAGTAGTAAGTTGTAGTAAGTAGTAAGTAGTAAGTATTAGTAAGTAGTAAGTAGTAAGTAGTAGTAAGTAGTAAATAGTAAGAAGTAGTAAGTTGTAAGTAGTAAGTAGTAGTAATTAGTATGTACTAGTAAGTAGTAGTAAGTAGTAAGTAGTAAGTAGTATTAAGTAGTAAGTAGTAGTAAGTTAGTTAGTTAGTTTGTTAGTTAGTCGCAGTTCCAACTTCACAGCAACGGGTCATCCCCATTATGCTCTGTTCCTGTGCCAGTGAATATCATACAAAATGTTCCCCACTGCCCAATGTGAAAAGTGGAAAAGATAGGAGTCTCGACTAACAACAGCCCGCACAGATAAGATATACTGTGCATAATGCCGCCTCCAGAATGTCAAGACAATAGTCCCCCACAAAACACCTAATTCATTTCTGATGGAATCTGCAGTCATTTTCCCATCTGAATGTTTCCTAGATGTTCACCCACACAGTCCACGAAATACAGTTCATCGTCGATGGCAGTGGCACTCAACCAGAAGCCCAGCAGCCACGCATTTCTGCATAAGGCAAACACCGGTCAACTCTGGGACATAGCCATCTGCCATCGCTGTGAACATGCAGTCACGTCCCAAAAAAGCTCGGGCAGATTCAAAAGCATTTCACACAAAACTCACAGCTCACAGTGTCGCGCCACGCACTCACTCAGTAGCAGGGCGACGGAACCATCAAGCCTCCTTATTCGCCTCTTACGACATGCTTGGTAGTCTGCAGTGTTGCTATTCTTTGCTTCCCTTATGGGCCTCGGCAACACACGGGAGGTAGTAGTCAGTAGTAAGTAGAGTAGTAGGTAGTAAGTAGTTGTAAGTAGTAATTAGTAAGTAGTAGTAAGTAGTAAGTAGTAGTAAGTAGTAAGTAGTAAGTAGTATTAAGTAGTAAGTAGTAAGTAGTAAGTAGTAGTAAGTAGTAAGTAGTAAGTAGTAGTAAGTAGTAAGTAGTAGTAAGTAGTAAGTAGTAGTAAGTAGTAAGTAGTAAGTAGTAAGTAGTAGTAATTAGTAAGTAGTAGTAATTAGTAAGTAGTAGTAAGTAGTAAGTTGTAAGTAGTAGTAAATTAGTTAGTTAGTTTGTTAGTTAGTTAGTCGCAGTTCCAACTTCACAGCAACGGGTCATCCCCATTATGCTCTGTTCCTGTGCCAGTGAATATCATACAAAAGGTTCCCCACTGCCCGATGTGAAAAGTGGAAAAGATAGGAGTCTCGACAAACAACAGCCCGCACAGTTGCACTGTGCATAATGCCGTCTCCAGAATGTCAACACAATAGTCCCCCACAAAACACCTAATTCATTTCTGATGGAATCTGCAGTCATTTTCCCATCTGGATGTTTCCTAGATGTTCACCCACACAGTCCACGAAATACAGTTCATCGTCGATGGCAGTGGCACTCAACCAGAAGCCCAGCAGCCACGCATTTCTGCATAAGGCAAAAACCCGTCAAATCTGGGATATAGCCATCTGCCATCGCTCTGAACATGCAGTCACGTCCCAAAAAACCTCGGGCAGATTAAAAAGCATTTCACACAAAACTCACAGCTCACAGTGTCGCGCCACGCACTCACTCAGTAGCAGGAGGACGGAACCATCAAGCCTCCTTAGTCGCCTCTTACGACATGCGTGGTAGGCTGCAGTGTTGCTATTCTTTGCTTCCCTTATGGGCCCCGGCAACACACGGGAGGTAGTAGTAAGTAGTAAGTAGAGTAGTAGGTAGTAAGTAGTTGTAAGTAGTAATTAGTAAGTAGTAGTAAGTAGGTAGTAGTAGTAAGTAGTAAGTAGTAAGTAGTAGTAAGTAGTAGTAAGTAGTAAGTAGTAAGTAGTAGTAAGTGGTAAGTAGCAGTAAGTAGTAAGTAGTAGTAAATAGTAAGTAGTGGTAAGTAGTAGTAAGTAGTAAGTAGTAAGTAGTAGTAAATAGTAAGTAGTAGTAAGTAGTAAGTAGTAGTAAGTAGTAAGTAGTAGTAGTAAGTTGTAGTAGTAGTAAGTAGTAAGTAGTAAGTAGTAGTAAGTAGTAAGTAGTAAGTAGTAGTAGTAGTAAGTAGTAAGAAGTAGTAGTGGTAAGTAATAAGTAGTAGTAGTAGTAAGTAGTAAGTAGTAGTAGTAAGTAGTAAGTAGTAGTAGTAGTAAGTAGTAGTAGTAAGTAGTAAGTAGTAGTAGTAAGTAGTAAGTAGTAGTAGTAGTAAGTAGTAAGTAGTAGTAGTAGTAAGTAGTAGTAGGCCTCTTTCAGTCCTGAAGGACTATAGAGTTTTGCCGCTTGGGAGGTGCCTGGCAGAACCGCTGGTGACTGTATAGTCCAATGCGAGAGTGACAATCCCTGTCACAGTTTCCGTATCTGTAAGACGAGGCAAGTCCCGCAGTAAGTGACTGCGCTTTGAGCCTGTGCCACCTATTCTCAGTTTGTTGGATCAGATTGCGCACAAAGAGCACCAGTCCGTTTCGTACATCTCTTCTCCAGGAGCATTTGTCTGTTGCAACTCTCTCCCACTTGTCTGGATCTATTCCAATGGTTTTCATATCTTGTTTACACACATCCCTATATCGCATATGGTGTCTTCCGGTTGGCCTCTTTCCTGTGGCTAGTTCACAGTAAAGGAGATCTTTGGGAATACGTTCATCCTCCATTCGAGATACGTGGTCCAGCCACCGGAGGCATCTCTGCTGGAGGAGGGTGTGCACTGTGGTAATATCTGCTCTTTCAAGCACCTGTTTGTTTGTTATGTGGTCTTGAGTACAGGGTCCAGGATTCAGACACATAGAGTAGTGTGCTAACAACACAAGCTTTATATACTTGAGCTTTTGTACGCTCTGTTAGTCTATTATTCTTCCAAACTCTTTTAGCTAGCCTGGAAAATGTTGTGGCTGCCTTTGCAATGCGTCTGTTGATTTCTGTCTCTAATGAAAGATTATCTGATATTGTCGATCCCAAATACACAAAATCGTGGACGACCTTCAATTCGTAATTAGAAATTTTGATTGACGGAGGCGCACCAGCATCTTGTTCCATCACCTGTGTTTTATTTAGGCTAATGGTGAGCCCAAAGTCTTTGCAGGCGGCTGCAAATCGATCTATGAGCCTTTGGTGATCTTCTGCTGTATGAATAGTCAGTGCTGCATCATCTGCAAAAAGTAGTTCTCTTACGTATCTTGATCTTATTTCGGTCTTTGCCTTGAGTCTTGATGGGTTAAAAAGTTTGCCATCAGATCTTGTGTGGAGATATATGCCTTCAGTGGCAGTCCCAATTGCCTGCCTTGAAAGTACAGCGAAGAAGATACCAAAGAGTGTAGGAGCAAGCACGCAGCCCTGCTTTACTCCGCTGCTGATGCTGAATGACTGGGATGTTGAGCCGTCAAATAAAATGGTCCCCTGCATGTTTTCGTGGAATGATTTCACGAGACTAAGAAGGGTGGGTGGACATCCAACCTTTTCAAGGACCTTAAAAAGGCCGCTACTCCTTACGAGGTCAAATGCCTTTGTGAGGTCGATGAAGGCAATATATAATGGCTTCCTCTGTTCTCTGCACTTCTCTTGGAGCTGCCGGAGTGAGAAAATCATATCGATGGTGGACCTGTTGGGTCTAAATCCGCACTGCGATTCGGGGTAGATTCTTTCAGCAAGAATGTGTAATCTTTTAAGGATTACTCTGGCAAAAATCTTGCCTGGAATGCTGAGTAGGGAAATGCCGCGATAGTTGTTGCAGTCGCTTCTGTCGCCTTTATTTTTATAAAGGTATCGATGTCTGCGTCTTTCATATCTTGTGGTATTGATTTTTCTCTCCAGCAGAGTATACAGTTCTGGGATGATTGTTTCTTTGCTACATTTTAAAATGTCAGTTGGAATACTATCTTTTCCAGGTGCCTTGCCGGATTTGAGAGAATCTAGTGCTTCGCTGATTTCTGTGAGGCAAGGTTCGTTATTCAGGGCATGCGTGGCGGACTGTTGATCGATGGCTCCCAGAGCTTCTTCGCTGACAGTGTTATCCACCGAGTATAGCTCTGAGTAGTGTTCTACCCAGCGATCCATTTGTTTCGCTCGATCTTTTATGATTACCCCCTCAGTTGATCGTAAAGGGGCCATCTTATATTTTGATGGACCGACAGCTTGCTTGATGCCCTCGTATATTCCTCTTTTATTTCCAGTGTCTGCACAAGTTTGAATTTGAGCAGAGAGCTGTAGCCAGTACCTGTTCGCACATCTTCTTGCCATCTGTTGTACTCTATTTCTGGCCGTTCGCAATGCCTGCAGTGTTTTCTCTGAAGGTTTTGTTTTATACATTGAGAATGCATGTCTCTTTATCTCCAGGACTGCGAGCATCTCTTCATGGTGTGCTTCAAACCAGTCGGTTGACTTAGTTTGCTTCTTGCCAAATGTTGATAGTGCTGTATTGTAGATGGTGTCGCGAAAATGACTCCATCTCTCGGTTGAATTTCCGTTTGTGGGGCCAGGCAGAGTATCCGCTAGAGCCTGCATGAATTTGTTGACATTCTCTTTATTTTGGGTGCCGCTGGTATCAATGCTTGGTCTTCCTTCTGTTCGGCTTCTGTAGATTCTCTTGGGCTTTATGTTCACCTTGCTGGAGACGAGTGAATGGTCGGTGTCGCAGACAGCACTATGATAGCTGCGAGTCAGCCGTACATTGCGGAGGTTGCTGCGTTTAGTGAGCATCAGGTCGAGTTGGTGCCAGTTCTTTGAACTGGGGTGCCTCCATGACATCTTGCGTTGAGGTTTCGTGTCAAAGAAGGTGTTGGTCACGCACAGATTATGGTGCCTGCAGAATTCCAAGAGACGTTGTCAAATGCGGCTTCCCGTGTTGTCACCGCTTTACGCGGTGCTGAAGTGACCTCTTCAGGGCACAAGCCTGGGCAATGGAAATCGGAGAACCAGCTGTTTCTCAGTAGCAAGCTCCCCCTCTCCACGTCGCCGATGTTGACCAAGGGAAAGGCAGTAGCCAATGCAACTTGGCATCGGTGCCGTCGCAGGAGTTGCCAGAACTATGTTGTTTACAACATGGAACTGCCTTAGGGACTCCATCTCCGGATTTGTCCTCAGGGTTAGTTAGTTAGTTAGTCGCAGTTCCAACTTCTCAGCAACGGGTCGTCCCCATTATGCTCCATTCCTGTGCCAGTGAATATCACACAAAACGCTCCCCACTGCCCAATGTGAAAAGTGGAAAAGACAGGAGTCTCGACAAATAACAGCCCGCACAGATACACTGTGCATAATGCCGCCACCAGAATACGTCTGTCCTCAGGGTTTACTCCCGAAGCCTTTCCCATATGGGTATACCCGCAAGGCAGCGGAGGTTTCAGATTTAGAGTTCCTTCTCTTAGAAGAGATACCAACCAAGGCTGACGAG
>OY992891.1:35763295-35808295 GCA_963921405.1 Cepaea hortensis | reverse complement strand
AGATGCAGCAACAGCATAAGCAGTAGAAAGAGAATAATAATAATAATAATAATAATAATAATAATAATAATAATAATAATAATAATAATAATAATAATAATAATCAGAAGAATAACAATGACAAAGGGAATAAATATAAGGGACGCAGAAACAGCTGTAGAAATATAAAGACACCTTGAAATAAAACAATATATATTGATTTTCATTTCATTTGCTATTTGCCCATGCAGAATTGAGAACACGTTCAGCATTTGGTAAGATAAATCAGCAGTGATATCTGCAGTTGTATAAATAGGATTACACGTTGAACGCAATCAATGATTACGGACATCCTTAGATGTCATCATTATTACAGTCATTATTTCGTCTAATGGACTGCCCTGTTGGGAACTTAGTTCCATACTCTTGTGCTGTAATGGCACCTGAGGGTCTTGACAGACCATAGTTTGTTACGTTATGCTTCAAAGAAAAATACACAATAACTACTAGCCTTGGCGGTAGCGAATGTACCTCTTCACAGCACAAAGCCTGGGCTGAATTGTAGAGACCATGTGTTGCCCATGCAGCATGATCCCTCTCTCGGCCTGCCTAGTTTGCTTCAGAGGAAAGGTAACACCAATACGTCTGGAACAAAAATATTATGTCCATAAGCCAGATGTCCTTCCTCTGTAGCTGTCTTGTGTAAATGATCTTTCACATCTTGTTACCTATTGCATTGCGGTCCTCCTCTTCTTCGCCTCCACTGTACAGATTCATCTATAATTATTTTTGCAAGACTTTTGCGTCTTTCTACGTGTCCACAATACATCTTCTTCCTCATGTTTCTCACATCTTAATGGCCAGTTTTCTTCAATATGAGTTTAGTTAAGAACCGATATCAGAACGCTCGGGACATTCCCATACCTGCTCCATCCTCATCTGCAACAGCCAGCGAAGAGTCTCACTACCAATGGTCCTGTAAAAGTCTGATTATATGCCCGTCTGCGCTTTCCTTTTAAGTTCTTGTTGGGTATACCTGTTTATTCTTTCTTGTTTTTTTTTTTCTTCAACGAATTTTTAATACTCTTCTGTAACAATTAAAGGCACATGTATGTGTTTTCCAGCTTATTTTGATAACAATACGACTTTCATACACGCAAGCGCCATTAGAAAATATGTATGACTTTCACACTCGCCTGTGCCATTAGAAAATATGTATGACTTTCACACACGCATGTGCCATTTGGAAATATATATGACATTCCTACGCACATGTGCCATTTGGAAATATGTATGACTTTCACTCGCACATGTGCCGTTAGGAATTATGTATGACTTTCACACTCGCCTGTACCATTAGGAAATATGTATGACACATACACGCATGTGCAATTAGGAAATATGTATGACTTTCAAAGACACATGTGCCATTATGAAATATTTATGATTTTCACAGACAATTGTGCCATTAGGAATTATATATGACTTTCACAATCGCATGTGCCATTAGGAAATACGTATGACTTTCACACATACACGCATGTGCAAATAGGAAATATATATATGACTTTCACAGAAACATGTGCCATTAGGAAATATGTATGACTTTCACACGCACATGTGTCATTAGGAAATATGTATGATTTTCACACACACACACACACACACACACACACACACACACACACACACACGCATGTGTAATTAGGAAATATGTATGACTTTCACAGACACATGTGCCATTAGGAAATATATATGACTTTCACAGACACATGTGCCATTAGGAAATATGTATGCTTTTTTGTACTCTGGCGTATTTTGTTCTATCTGTGTTAGTTCATAATGGTTTCAATGTTTTTAATTTTTGCAAATCAATGTTTGTTTGTTGTTTACGTTTGCTCACTTGAACTCAAGCGCAGTCCGCGCTACTATTTCTTAAAAACAAAGTCACTTAAAAGTCAAGATGATCGACTTTATTGCACCGGGTTTTGTCCCATATGGCTCGGTCTCTTTCCGCAGACCGGCCTGCGAATCAATTCCCAACTTCTGAGGTACTTATAATTTACGTCCCCATGACAAGGACGAGAAGTCAACAGTTTAGTCCAGCTGACCGGTGTAGGCATTGAACCCGCTACCTCGGCACTAGTACACCATAATTTTAAGAGCGAGTGATCTTACCCATTCGGCCATGCTGACCTCCGTTTGTTCTGTTAATTTTCGTCATGACATTTGCATCGCACGGCAGCATTGAACCTAGATATGAGAGACTGCACATTTTCTTTAATGTAACCCCACAGGTAAATAAATCTGTTGCAATACTTGTTTTGTTTTTCCCAGTTGTCATTTTGTTTGTTTGGTTGTTTGTTTGTTTGTTTTTGTTTTGTATGATCGCTTTGAACTTGAGTGTAGACCATACACACTACATCTAGCAGTACTAGGCTGAATTATACGTGTGGATGTGTTTGTTTTCTTTCGTTCTTTTTTTTTTTCCATATTCTATTTACAGGGCATTGCAGCCAGCACCAGAATTTTTCAGCTGCTGTTGATGTCTTGGCAAGTTTTACATTCAGTAGTTTGCCATTGCTTTCTGAACAACCGGCTCACATACCTTTCCGTAAGAAAACAACGCGATGAGATCCGCTGCCGAATCTCGCGCAGCTGTGTTTCGTATGTAGGTATACGGGATTACGAACAGCGTCCTTAACCCCTTCGCCATGGAAACCGGCATACGTGCGGATTAGGTTTCCCTATTTCCAGTGCCACTCGTCAATTGATTAACCCACCCCGTCTTCCCAGGTAAGCTTCAGTTGTCATTATATTTATTTACGTTACGCCATAGTGTGGTAGCCGCGGTAGTGTAGTGATATACACTCGTTGGAGGTCAAGGGTTCGAATCTCCATCGGGGCGTTTTTGTACAACTTAACAGCGCCCCCAAGTGGACCCAGCATAAAATAGACACGAGAAAATGTCTTGGGAAGTGAATGCGGCATCCGTGATGCTGACCCCATCGATCCCTAAGTGCCGATTGGTTTGTAAATATATGGGTTTATCACCATATGCTCAAGGTGTGTTAAAAGTTGCTTCACTTTTTTCCCCCCGCTCGCTCGCTTTGAACTTAAGCGTAGTCCATACACACTATTTATAGCGGTGATGGATTGAATTTTGCGTGTGGATTAGCTTTCCCTATTAATAGTGTCCCTCGCCATCAGGCGAACCCACTCCGACTTCAGAGGTCAGAGGTACTTGTAATTTACGTCCCCAATCAAGGACGACAGGTCAACATTGTAGTCCAGCTGTCCGGTGTAGGGATTGAACCGCTAACCTCGCTCATTAGCAAACCGAATGTTTAAGAACATGCATTCTTATCCATTCGACCATGCTGACCTGCGTTGCTTCACTTTACTTTAATTAACGTCATCATCATCATCATCATCATCATCATCATCATCATCATCATCATCATCATCATCATCATCATCATCATCATCATCATCATCATCATCATCATCATCATCATCATCATCATCATCATCATCATCATGATCACCACCACCATGAGATAAATAATATATAGAATGACATTGTCAGTGAGGGGATAAAATAAATTACCCGATAAAATACTATGGGATGATTCATCGCCATAAGCGATTTCTAATATATGCCATGGGCTTATATATCGCCGACATGTTGTCATTTCAAAATGTTGTCTCAATTAAAATATCAATACAGTAGTTTTACATAAACGACCTCCTTTAATTTGATATATAATACAATATGTCGGCTACCATATTAACCACTTTTAAGTCATAACTGCTAATTCGTTTATTGATGGGGCTATGTGCAACGAGGAAAGACATACATACAATTGGCAGACAAATAGATAGACAACGTACGACAGACAACATAAGACAGATAACAGACACACAAGAGAGAGAGAGAGAGAGAGAGAGAGAGAGAGAGAGAGAGAGAGAGAGAACAGATAATCAATAGACAGGAGTGACAGAGGGTGGGAAAGAGTAGAGAGAGCGAGAGAGAGAGAGAGAGAGAGAGAGAGAGAGAGAGAGAGAGAGACAACATAGGCAACACAGACATATAACAGACAGACAGTAAAAAGACAGACCAAAGACATAAAGACGTAGAGGATACTGAATTTATTTAACGACAATTGAATAACAGAGTTTCCTGTGCGCGCGCGCGCACACGCACACACACACACACACACACACACACACACACACACACACACACACACACACACACACACACACACAGCAATGGATTAATTGGACGGGTAGATCAGTTTAGAAGTACGCAGTGAGCAGAACGCAATTCAACAAGAATTTCACGAACTGTAATCACATCCGCATCTCTCATGCGTGACGCATCGACCGAGGGCAGTGTGACTTTTCCCGCGATTGTGTTAACATGGGTATTGTTAATATTTCCTGTGGATGTAGCGGTTGCAGACGTGTCTAGTGTTAACGAGTGTTGAAATAATTATTCGCCGTGATTGTGGCTTTAAATTCCTGTCATTAAATACTTAATGGAATTGTGTTATTGTCGGAATATGTCGGATTGAGCCTGTTGTAGGTGAGTACAGTAGGTAGACAACATTATCTTAACTGATTCAGTTAGTTGCATATCATTTACAGGACTTAGCAGGCAACTCCAGCATATTTTGGCTGTGTGTGATCTCTTGGCAAGTTTACGTTCAGTAGTTTGCCATTGCTTTTGGAACGACCGGCACTCATACCATTTTAACAAAAACCAACGCTAGGCGGGGGGGGGGGGGGGGCGGCTGCGTGGTCTCGAGGTATAAATCCGCCTCGAGTGCTGGAAGTCCCGGGTTCAAGCCCCAGTGAGGACCGGGATTTTTTCACGTGGACTTCTAGTAATAAAATTTCCCCCGGTCTCTGGGTAGTGAGATCGGAGGCCCGTGTGCATTGTTGTGCACGTACAAAATCCCTTGGCAGTTGGAAATCAAAAACGAGTAGCCTAACGACGCTGCCCGGGCAAAATGTTGAGTAAAAAATCTACCCAAAGTATTTAAGGATCCTCGCCGGTGCTACGGAGTTCGTGCATTGAGCTGAGTTTCTCCAGACTCAGGTTTGAGTTAGGAGGAGAATGGAGCACTTATGGGTTGCACCCGTGCGCCGTGATGTTGATCCATCGACTAAACTAAACTAAACAACGCAAAGCAGTCTGCTGCCAAATCTCCTGCAGCTGTGTTTGGAACGCGGTATGCGGGATCTCGAACTGCGTCCGTAATTCTTTCTCCGCGGAACCGGCTAACTGTTTCATTGCCCCAAAAAAAAAAAAAAAATAGAAGATTTCCATCAAACTTGGTACACAATTAAATCAATAAGTATTATAATGTAAATTTCCAATTCACTAAGCTTTAAAATTATGGAATACATGGAAAACGCGATGACCCTCGTATGGAGATATATCGTCCTTCTTTCTAAATGAGAAATCATATGTGGCGATATAGTATCCTTCAGCAAAGAATAATTTAATGATGAGCTTGGCATTCTGTATTTAAACGAGGGTAAGTTAATAAGTAAGTCATACATAGCTGTAGAAAAATAACTAAAAGTGATAACAACTTGAAACCAGTTTATTTGTATACATACATTGTCCCTTTATTTCTCAACATAATTTCCACCAACATTGATGCACTTATCCATCGTTTTATCAGTCTTCCCAAACCGGCTGCATAGAACTGCGTGATCTGTTTTCTAAACCGCGTTTTCACTTCACATTCAACTTCGGCGTCATTCAAGAAATGTCTCTCGCCAAGGTGGGATTCCTGTTTATGCTGACAAATGTTTGTTCCGTAAAGCGGTGCATAGCTGGGTAGAAAAAGTTACGAGGTCGAGCCAATAAGTAAGTCGCACAGTTCTGTCGAATGGTAGATAAATGAAATTGGATTGAACCCTGATTACTGTCTTGGCAGGCAAGCGCTGATAAAACAAGATTAAGAGAAATAAGCAGATTATGACAAAGAATCAGAAATATTCGGAAACAAAAATGGATAGATGATTGGATTCGCGAAGTGCCGCAGAAGATCTAACGTGCATTAATTATTTGTGATTCATAATTACAATATAGAAAATGTAATTATGAAAATATTAAAACATAAAAAATACCTCTAACACACATTTGCTGGCATACAACATTAATTAATCAAGGCGGTGCAAATATATTAAAGTGAATTACTCCCCTTATATAGAAGTTGCCGCCCTTTCATTGGAACTCTAATAAAATGCATTGCTTTGGATCTTATCTAAGAAACCAAAATACACTTGCAAATTATATCTTCCTTTTAAGATTTATCAAAATGATATTTCTATATGAACATTCATAAATGTATTGAATTCGATGTGGCTAAATAATCCGATTTCGTCTCTTTTGTTTAGAATCCACTTGTCGGAATCGTATAATGATGAAGTTTACATAAGTTTTATTGCATAGGTTATTACAGGGGCAGTATGGCTTAAAGGGAGATGTGGCTTAGATGGAGGTGTGGTTGGAGGGAGGTGTGGCTTAGATGGAGGTGTGGTTGGAGTGAGGTGTGGCTTAGAACGAGTTGTCGGTTAGCGGAATGAAGTGGCTTAGCTGGGGGTGTAGTTCATAGGAGGGGTTAGAGGGACGGCGTATCTCATAGGAAAATGTAGCCTTTAGGAAGGCTTGACTTAGAGCGAGATGTGGTGTATAGAAGGAGGTGTGGCTTAGAAGGAGGTGTATTTTAGAAAAAGGTGTGGCTAAGAGTGAGGTGTAAATTAAAGGGAAGTTTAGTTTAGAGAGAGGTGTGAATTAAATGAAGTTTGCATCAAAGGTAGGTATGGATGGCTTAGAGGGAGATATTGCGTAGAGGGAGGTATTGCGCAGAGGGAGGTAAAGCTTAGTGAATACGTGACTTCGAGGGATGTGCCCTGTAGAGAGGGATGGGGCTTAGAAGAAGGTGTGACTTAGATGGTGTGGTTTAACAAGAGCATGTGGCTCAGAGGGGGTATGACTCCTACAAGAAGGCGTGACTTAGAGGGACGGTGTAGCCGAAAGGACAGTATAGCTTAGAGCCATGATGTGGCTTCGATGGTGTAGCTTGGAGGTAAATGCGGGTTACAATGAAGTATGGGGTAGTAATGTTTAGAGGGAGGTGCTGCTTAGATGGAGACGTGACTCTGTGGGGTAGTAATGTTTAGAGGAAGGTGCTGCTTAGATAGCGACGTGACTCTGAGGGACTTTGATACTTAGGAGGGTGATGTTTCTTAGCTGAGATGTACGGCTGCCCCCTAACCTTAGAAAGTAGAGTACAAAGCAAGATGTGGATTTTATCAAATAAGGATGCCGATCATGTTACACTAACAAGTTGTAGACCACGACACATCGTGTTGGATAACAGTTTCCTTCCTCGTCGACTTTCATTCTCTAACAATTTCCAGAAATCTCAGAAAATTGTACATTTTTATAAAGCTGGGTCGACTCCAGAGCCCTTCTGATTGACAAAAAATAATCCTGTCTGTGCTGAGTATTTTTGTTGTTGTTATTGTACTGTCAGTGTTTCGATAGGAGTGCTTTAAAAAAAAAAAATTAACAAAAATGGATAAATGATTAGATTTTCGAGGTGTCGAAGAAAATGTAAAGTGCATTTATTATTTGTGATTGATAATTACAATATAGAATGGTGCAATAATTAATAATATTAAAACACCCCATAAAACACATTTGCTAGCATATAAAAGCATTTTTCTCAACTAATGAAAAAAATGTTAGTGCGAATTACCTCCCTTATTTGGAAGTTGCCGCCCTTTCAATGGAACTCTAATAAACAGCATTGCATCGGAATTTTATCTAAAAAAGCAAAATGCATTTGCAAAATTATCTCCTTTTGAAGACTGACATTTACAAAAATTACATTTCTATGTTTTTCTTACTATCCTTTTTACATGTCCATAGCCCGATTAACAGTTCTATTCATTTCTCTCTCTTCTTAGTGTCAGAAAAATCTGAACAAAAATTTCACATTCTGAAAAACTCTCTTATTGTGGTTTCTATAAATGGTTTGGAGACGCCGCGGTTATCGCTGATTTAATGATCATAAGGTGTTTGGGTCTAGTGTATCAGACTAGTTGCAATTATATCCAAATGTAAACTGTTGCCAGCCCAAGATTGCCGCGGAATTTAATGAATGAGAGTTGAGTTGTGTCTAGGACAGCTTTTTGCCTTGAACACTGTCTAAACTGAAAATGTAGTGCAGACTATTCAACTCTATTAATCCTGGATTGTTTTCTTACCAGTTGTCTAATGGGAATAGTCACTATAATAATTCGAAGTGGCTAAAAATTCAGATTTCGTCTCTTTTATTTAAAGTTCATTCTTCGGAATTGTGTAATGATAAAGTCTACAACAGGTTTATTTATAGAATACTAGCTGACCCGGCCCGGCTTCGCCCAGGCCCTGGAGGGAATCTATCTATCTATCAGTCTGCTTGTTTGTCTGTCTGTCTGTCTGTCCCGGCCCGGCTTCACCCAGTCCCTGGTGGGGAGCATCTCATTTAATTCATATACGTAGTCATATAAGCTCTCCCGTTCCCGACTGTCTGTCTATCTGTCTGTCTGTCTGTCCCGGCCCGGCTTCACCCAGTCCCTGGTGGGGAGCATCTCATTTAATTCATATACGTAGTCATATAAGCTCTCCCGTTCCCGACTGTCTGTTTATCTGTCTGTCTGTCTGACCCGGCCCGGCTTCACCCAGTCCCTGGTGGGGAGCATGTCATTTAATTCATTCATATAAGTAGTCAAATAAGCTTCCGTTCCCGACTATCTGTCTATCTATCTGACCCGGCGTGGTTTCGCCCAGCTCCTGGCGCACAGTAACTTAAAAGAATGTCCTTCCACACACCATTCATTATTTTTAATGGAAACTGTTTTTAATCACCGACATGACAGTTGATAAGTTTTGTAAGCAGAAAAAGATGGGTTAAAATGTTATGCATAATGCATTATTTTTATGCAAACTTTAAAAATACCTTAAAGATTATATCATTATTTAATATAACTCATATGCCTAAAAATAACTATAGACAAAGAGTTTAACAATAGTGCAGGTAAGTCCAACAATATGACTATAAAGTATATAGAAATGTAATTAAAAGTTATGCCCCTTGAAATAACTTTTCTAGAGTGAAGTCCCCCTGCTATATAGACATTATATAATGAAAATGGAAAAGTAAATGTTATTAAATAAGTAGAAGATTTTACATTAAGAAATTATTATAGTCGGTTGCACAGGAATGAAAGGAAGACGTGTAGAAAATTTCATCTCAATCGGATGTACCGTTATCGAACGCATCCAAATCCACAAACCCACAAACAAACATACACTCTGTTTTATAGATATAGATTACAGTATCAGTGTGACCTAAAAGGAGGTGAGGCCAGAGTGCGGTGTTGTTGGAGAGAGAGAGAGAGAGATGTGGTTGGAGAAAAGTGGAACTTACAAAGTGGTCGCGTAGAGGAATGATGTGGTTAAGCTGTAGCTGTAGTTCATAGTTAAGATGTGGATAAAAAAAAAAAAAACACGCATAAAACCCATTTGCTGACACACAAAAGCATGTTTCTAAAGTAATGGATATGTGTTAAAGCGAATTATCTCCCTTATATGGAAGTTGTCACCCTTTCAGTGTAACTAATAAACAGCATTGCATCGGAATTCTATATAAGAAAAAAAAAAGCATTTGCAAAAATTATCTTCTTTCGAAGACCTGACATTAAAAACAATTTCATTTCTATGTTTTGTTTTTCATACCGTACTTTTAACATGTCCGGATTATCAGTTCTTTTCATTTCTCCCACCTTTTAGTGTCAGAAAAATTAACACAAGAATTTCACTTGCAAAAACATTCTCTTAATGTAGTTTCTTTAAAAGGTTTCGAGTGGCCATTGTTGAGGCCAATTAAATTATCAGAGGTTTTGTTTTTAAAGTCCTAATGTATCATTCTAATTGCAATAATGTTCAAATATAAACTGTTGCCAGCCCAGGATTACCGAGGAATTTAATGAACGACTAGTTGAGTTGTCTAGGACGTAAATGTCCCGTTGATCAGCGTATGTCTAAAATGGGACTTTAGTGCAAGTGATTTACCTTTAAAGTGCTAAAAGTAAAGTCGAGAGGGTCGACTTCGTGGCACCGGGTTTTACCCGAGCTGACTCGGTCTCTATCCACAGAACTTTAAGTCGCTTTACCGAGAGCATCAGACAAAACACGATCATTGTAGCTCCAGCGATGACCCCCCAGCGATGACGTCCCCCGCGATGACCCCCCTCCCAGCGTTGACCCCCAGCGGTGACCCCCCAGCGATGAACCCCAGCTATGACCTCCAACGATGACCCCCAGCGATGACCTCCGGTAATGACCCCCCAGCCATGACCACTAGGAGTGTCCGCTAAACTAGTAATCGTAGTCTGAATGACACTGTCTTGGAATCGAACCGACTTCCTTTAGAGCGCGAGTTAGACGCCCGAACCACCTTTACCCCCAATTATACCATTATCCCTACCCCGTTCAACCTCAGAAGAGAAGTTATATTAGGGTTCATTCCTGGTTCAGATTATTTATCCTGTGATAGAGTCAGCCACAAAATAGGATATTAATGTGAAGGTGATTGTTGTCCATGAGGGTAATGGCGTTGATAGTGATGAACCAGTTCGCCACGGAGCCACCCTGAATGATTTACCTCTGTCATTTCTAGATGGTTCTCCTCATGTATAGACTGCCATATATCACATATTCTAGGCCCCGATTTATGCGGTTAGGTACACAGTTCTCTTTATTCATCTACGTTGACTTTCATACAAGCAAACCAGAAGCAGGAATCTGCAATGAGCCTGCGATGTGCTAGGACCATCACAATTTGTAAACCTGAATGCAAGAAGGAATAAATTGTCAGGCATTTCCCTCACATAACGGACGGCGAACGTAGGAGTCGAACTCTCATCCGACCACACTGAAGACATTATGAACGTATTCCCCAGCTATTATACTAACGCTTATATTTTGTTATTTTTCATTCTCAGACAATTCCGTTATCAATCTGGTAATTACCTCATTTTGATGAGGCTGGATCTTCCAAAGAGCCCTTTCTGCCGAAAATAAAATCCTGTCTCTGCTGAGGATTGAACCTTGACCATTGTCTTGGCATGCACTCGCATTTACAATACGATTATGTTTCTTTTTTAAGTGTTCGTAGTCCCACTATGTGGCTTTCAAGTGGCCAGATCGAGTGCAGTTAAATATACACTTTGATCTTAGCGAAAAGGCAAAATTAATGAAAATAAGTTAGATTATCAAAAACAACGAGAAATATACGGAAGCAAAAATGTATAGATATTGAATTTCCGAAGTGCATTAATTATTTGTGATTTAAAGTATAGAATAATGCAATAATGAATCATATTGAAGCATAAATACAGCTTATAAAACACATTAGCTGACATATAAAAGCGTTCTCCCCCCCACGCCCCCCCCCCCCGAACTCCTCTCCCCAAAGCAGTGCAAAGATGATTAAGTGAATTACCTCTCTTATATGGAAGTTGCCGCCCTTTCACTGGAATTCTTATATCGTTGCATTGGGAACATTATCTAAGAAAGAAAATTGCATTTATAACGTTATCTTCTTCTGAAGATCGACATGAAAAATTAACATTTTTATCTGTCTTGTTCTTTCCATAACTTTACTTGTCCTTAATCCAGCTGGGTTTATTTTTCTATTTCTCCCACGTTTTAGTGTCAGAAAAATTAACTCATGCAAAAATTATCTTTTTATGGTTTCTGTAAAAGACAATGACAAGGAGGCGTGGTGAGGCTAATTTAGTGAGAATTCTTTTTTGGCCCTAATGTATCAGTCCTCTAAAAGTACTGGAGAGTTTTGGTCAGAGACCATAACTTTATGAAGGGAAAATCCCAACTGCACCTCCCCGCGGTAGAGGATGGAAACACACTACGGTGTGGCTAACACAGCTCTGGGGACCGAGTATCCACCGGAATAAGTGGACAACTCTGCAGCTGAGCAGAGCAGGGCACTCACTTGTCCTTATAGTCGGAAATGGCTGTCAAAGGCAGAGGTAAAAAGACCACCATGTGAATGTGGAATGCAAGGGGAAACCACCACATTATCTTCCCAAGACTTCATGGCAAAACATATTTCAAAGTTAGTGAAGGACGTTAATGGCTGTCTTAGGGCATCCTCGTCCGGTAGGGACAGTCATGAGCCACAGGTGACACCAGACCGTCATCCAGCTACTGATGGCAAACACTTAACTAAAATAAATAAATTTAGAGTAGGAACATGGAATGTTAGGACATTAAATGAGCTAGGAAAGTTGACCAATGTTCTAAGAGAGATGGATAGCATGAAAATGAATATACTAGGCGTTAGTGAGATGAGATGGAAGGGATCGGGCAAAATTATTACTGACAATCACACAATAATGTATTCTGGAGGGGATACACATGAAAAAGGTGTAGGAATAATATTAGACGAAAAAACAGCCAAGTCAATTAATGGATACTGGTGTATTTCAGATAGAGTTATTATGGTAAAAATCAAAGGCAAACCAATAGACATAAATATTATACAAGTATATGCACCAACAGCAAGCAGTAGTGATGAAGAAATACAACACTTTTACGACGAAATAGAAATGGCGATGGCTCAAATTGGATCACAAGAAATAAAGATAATACTTTGTGATTTTAATGCAAAAGTAGGAAAGGGAAAAATTGAGGATGTAGTGGGGAATTATGGTTTAGGTACAAGAAATGAAAGAAGGGAAAAGCTAATAGAATGGGCAAATATCAATGATATGATAATTGGAAACACATGGTTTAAACACCATAAAAGACGACTGTACACATGGATAAGCCCTGATAAGAAAATACGCAACCAAATTGACTACATACTAATTAATAAAAGATTTAGAAATGCTTTAATTAATGTAAAGACAATGCCTGGTGCTGACTGTAATAGTGATCATGTACCACTATGTGGACAAATAAAAGTAAGATTAAAGAGAGGGAAAAAAATGGTTAAGAACATGAGACTTAATAAAGAGGTTCTGAAAATAGATAAAGAAATGCAAGAACAATACAGAGTGACTGTGAAAAATAGGTACAATGCAATAACTAAAATACAGAGTATAGATGAAAAATGGGAAATGTTAAGGGACTCCATTCATCAAACTAGCAAAGATGTATTACCGGAGAGAGGCAAAATAGCTAAGAAAAAATGGATGAATGAAGATATCTTAAAACTGATGGACAAAAGAAAACAGAGTAAAAATGACAAACAAGAATACGCTAAGATAAATAAAGAAATAAAAGATAAATGTGGGAAGGCTAAAGAAAGTTGGTTAAACGAGCAATGCAAAAAAAATGAATTAAATTCCATTAAAGATACAAAAAATATGCACAGACAAATCAGTGAGCTTACAGGAAGAAAAATAAGAATAAATACAGGGTGTTTGAAATCAAAAACAGGAAAGATAATATTAGAGGAAGATGCTATAATGAAGAGGTGGAATGAGTATATAAGAGAATTATATGAAGGAGAAAGGGAAGAATTAACAGAAGATAGTAACTTAGAAGGTCCACCTATTCTGAAAGAAGAAGTCGCTGACGCTATGAAACGTATGAAGAAAGGAAAAACAGCTGGGCCAGATGAAATCACAATAGACGAATTAGAAGTATTGGGAGAATTTGGAGTAGATATATTAACCAAAATGTTGAATGATATTTACAGCAGTGGATATTTACCCAGTGATATGCTGAAATCTGTATTTATAGCTATACCAAAAAGACCAGGAGCAATTGATTGTGAAGATTTTCGTACAATTAACCTTATAAACCATATCACTAAGCTTCTACTCAGAATCATAATGAGAAGAACCAAAAAGAAAATAAAAATGGAAATTAGTGAAGTACAGTATGGATTTGTGGAAGGAAAGGGCACAAACAATGCAATTTATACATTACGGACACTAATAGAAAGGTCAATAGAGAAGCAGAGAGACATATATTTGTGCTTCATAGATTATACTAAGGCATTTGATAAAGTAAAACATGATGAACTGATTAAAATGTTGGAAGATATCAACACTGATGGAAAAGATTTAAGAATAATAAAGAATATTTACTGGAACCAAGTAGCAGCAATTAAAATGGGAAATAAAGAGGGTAGTTACGAACAGATAAAGCTAGGAGTACGACAAGGGTGTGTCTTGTCACCAGATCTTTTCTCCCTGTATAGCGAAGTAATAATGAGAGAGATCAACGAGATGCCAGGAATACTAGTTGGAGGTTATAATATAAATAATATACGCTATGCAGATGACACAGTATTGGTGGCGGATAATTCAAAAGACCTACAACAATTATTAGACGTAGTAGTAACAGAGAGTGCAAGGAAAGGACTCTCCTTGAATATCAAGAAAACAGTAACAATGGTAATATCAAAGAAAATGGTGACACCAAAATGTGACATAGAAATAGAAGGGAAAATCCTTAACCAAGTTGATAATTTTAGATACCTAGGGGCATTTATAACATCAGATGGAAGATGTACAACAGAGATTAGGAGCAGAATAGGGCAGGAAAAAGCCGCATTTAAGAAAATGAAGAGTATCTTATGCAATAAGTCACTATCACTGAATGTAAGAAAGAGAGTGCTGAAATGCTATGTAGAACCAGTTTTGCTGTATGGCAGTGAATCTTGGAATGTAAATGAACAAATTAAGAAGAAATTAGAAGCAACAGAGATGTGGTTCCTGAGACGAATGTTGCGAATTCCTTGGACTGCCAGAGTAACTAACGACGACTGCCTGAAACAGGCTAACGAAACTAGAACATTATATACAACAATAAGACAGAGACAAACAGCTTTCCTCGGTCATGTGATGAGAAGAGAGGCATTGGAGAACATCGTAACAACTGGAAAGATCGAGGGGAAGAGAGGCAGAGGTAGACCAAGAGAAGTGATGCTGGATGGATTGAGACGGTGGCATGGAGGGATATCAGCAGCAGAGTTGATCCAGAAAACCAAAGACCGAGATCTATGGAGAGCCATGAACGCCTACACCAGCCGGCACGGCACTTGATGATGATGATGAATGTATCAGTGTAGCTGAAATTATCTCCAAATGTAAACCGGTGTAATCCCAGGATTATCACATAATTTAATGAATGACAAGTTGAGTTGCGTCTAGGACATACTGTTCCGTTGAACATCGTGTGACTAAACTGAAATTTTATTGCCAATAATTTAACTCTATTAATTCCTTGTAGTTTTCTCACCAGTTGTTCAACGGGAATAACCACTATAAACATTCACGAATGCATTGCTTTCAAAATGGCTAAATAATCACATTTTACCTATTTTGTATAGACTCCTGTTTCGGAATTGTATAATTATGTAGTCTGCAATAGTTTAATTAACTGCAAAATTTAGTAGATGTGGTTGTTGCACACAGTGAATAACTCGGGTTAGAATTGAATAGTAAGAAGACACAGATTACGGTCGTCACTGGGAAGAAGGAAATTCCACAATATGATATGCGATAAATGGGCATATTCTTAAGCAAGTGAATCGGTACAGTTATCTCGGACCAGTCATAACATCTGATGGGAGATACCTTGAAGAGATTAGAACAAGAAATTGCCTTTACGAAGGTAGCCTTTTTCAAGATGAAAAAACATACTGACCAATAAAACGATATCAAATGAAACAAGAAAAAGAGTGTTGAAATGCTACATAGAACCTGTAATTTTGTATGGATGTGAGGCGTGGAAAAAAGAGCAGACAAGCTGAAAAACATCTGATGGCTGCGGAAATGTGGTTTCTGAGGAAAATGCAAAGAATAACATGGACAGACAGAAAAACCAATGAACAAGTCCTACAAGAAACAAATGAAGATCGTAAACTGACGTAGACAATCAACATTTTTTGTGAATGAAGAAATGTCTTGGAGAACTTGGTGACAACTGGCAAGATCGAAGGGAAGAGACCAAAGTTAAGACCGAGAAGTAAATACCTGGATGGCTTGGCCTCGTGGCATGTTCGAACACAGAGCTGATCCACGACTCTGGTGATCGAGTCAGATGGCAAAACATGACCGCCCACGCTTATCGGCATGGCACATGATGGATGGATGGAATAGTTTAATTTTATAGAATATTACAGGGGCTGTGACTTAGAACGAGTTGTAATTAGATGGGGTTGTGGTTGGAGGGAGGTGTGGTTTAGAAGATAGGGTTAGGGATGGGAATGGTATGGTTTAATAGGGGGTATAGTTCAGAGGAATTGTGTGGTATAAAGGGGGGTGGCTCAAAGAGAGGTGTGACTCATAGGAAGGCTTGGCTTAGAAAGTGATCTGGCTTCGAAGAATGTGTGGTTTCCAGGGAGGTGTGGTTTAGATGGAGGTGTGGTTTAGATGGAGGTGTGACCTAAAGTGACATGTGGCTTAGAGGAAGGAGTGAATTATGCGGTTTGAATTAGAGATAGGTTTGGATTGAAGGGAAATTAGGCCTACGTTGTATAGTTCATAGGGAGTTGTGATTATAGGAAGGTATTATTGGTGGGAGGAGTGACATAGAAGGGGTGGGGATGGGTATTCATTCTTTCAGTAGCATGTCCTTTGAAGAACCCACCTGGAGATCATCCGCCACAACATGCACCCATCTTCTGTTTGGCCTTCCTCTTCCTCTCTTCCCTGAGACATCAATTAATCATGTGTCATGCCGGTAAGCGTGGGCGGTCATGACTCGCCATTTCACTCGATCACCAGAGTCGAGGATCAGCTCCGTGTTCCTGTCTCGACCATGCCACGTGGCTAAGCCATCCAGGTATTTACTTCTCGGTCTTCCCCTTGGTCTCTTCCCTTCGACCTTGCCAGTTGTCACCAAGTTCTCCAAGCCATTTCTTCTCATAATATGCCCCCAAAATGTTGACTGTCTACGTCAAATGACTCTAATCAGTTTACGATTTTCATTTGTTTCTTGAAGGACTTGTTCATGCTTTTTCTGTTTGTCCTTGGTATTCTTTGCATATACCCCTCCATTATTGTTCTATCCAAACTGTCGTGACGTTTCAAGTGACCAAAATATTTCAAGTTTCGTCATTTTATCGTCTTTATTAGCCAACCTTCTTCAATATTCAGCTCTTGAAGTATGGATGCATTTGTTGTTTTCTTTATTCAAGATATTCTTAGAACTCGTCTATGACATTTATATTCAAAGGCATTTATTGGTATGGTATGGTTTAATTGGGGGTTTTGTTTAGAGGGGTGTAGCTTAAAGAGAAGTGTGGCTCATAGGAAGGCTTGGCTTAGAGAGAGAGGGAGAGAGAGAGGGAGAGAGAGAGGGAGAGAGAGAGAGAGGGAGAGAGAGAGAGGGAGAGAGAGAGGGAGAGAGAGAGAGAGGGAGAGAGAGAGGGAGAGAGAGAGGGAGAGCGAGTGAGAGAGAGAGCGAGCGAGTGAGAGAGAGAGGGAGAGAGAGAGAGAGAGAGAGAGAGAGAGGGAGGGAGAGAGAGAGAGAGAGCGAGTGAGAGAGAGAGAGAGAGAGAGAGAGAGAGAGAGAGAGAGAGAGAGAGAGAGAGAGAGAGAGAGAGAGAGAGAGAGAGAGAGAGAGAGAGATTTGGTTTCCAGGAAGGTGTTGTTTAGAGCAGTGGTTCTCAACCGGCTGGGAATTCAAGATTATTTCAAGATCGCGTTAATACAAGAACCGATTACTTAATATTTTTTTCCCTCCATAAATTACGGTTCTGTACTTCTCGCCCTTCTGAAATTCGTTTTATAACGTAAACAGACCCGAAAATCACGTTTTATGTAGACGTCTAGACTTGTTCTAGTATGTATTATTAAATTTAGCTTTAATTTTTACGTATACTGTGTAGGGGCGGGGGGGGGGGGATTATAGGGATTGAATACAAAGGGGGGGGGGGGGTTGATATGACATTCTGAACATATGGTGAAGGGATGCATAGGCCAAGAAAAAAAGGGTTGAGAACCATTGGTTTAGAGGGAGGTGTGGTTTAGGTGGAGGTGTGACCGAAAATGATGTGCGGCTTTCAGGAAGGTGCGATTAGGGATAGGTATGGTTTAGTGGGAAGCTTGGCTTAGGTTGTATAGCTTCGAGGGAGATGGGTTACAATGAGCTACGGATTAAATGTGGCTTACAAAGACAGTGATATGTAAGAGGTGCTGCTTGACAGGAGGTGTGGCTTCGTGGAACCGTGGTTTAGAGGGAAGATATCATCACCACCACCACCACCATCGCCGCCACCGCCGCCGCCACCGCCGCCGCCGCCGATACCGAAACAAAAATGCATAGATAATTGCATTTCCGAAGTGACGAAGAAAATCTAATGTGCGTTAATTATTTATGACTGAGTTTTATGTTGGCGATCGCTAGCTTTCAACTCAAGTGTAGTCTACACGCACTATTTCTAGTAGCACTGGACTGAATTTTGCGTGGTGATTAGATTTCTCTATTGCCAGTGTCCCTCGCCATCAGGCGAACCCACTCCGACTTCAGAGATACTTGTTACTTACGTCCCCAATTCAAGGACGAGAAGTCAACATTTGTTATTCCAATTGACCAGTGTAGGAGTTAAACCCTTTACCTCAGCATCTGCATACTGAATATTTAAGAACGCGAGTTCTTATCCATTCGGCCATGCCGACACCCATTTGTGACTGATAATTACAATTGAGAATAATACAATAATGAATAACATTGAAACATAAATATACCTCATAAAATACATTTGCAGGCATGAAATAGTATTTTTCTAAAGCAATGCAACGATGTTAAAGTGAATTACCTCCCTTACATGTAAGTTTCCGCCCTTTTATTGGAACTCTAATAAACAGCATTGCATCAGGATTTTATCTAAGAAAGCAAAATGCATTTGCAAAATTATCTTCCTTTGAAGACTGGCATAAAAAAAAAAAAAATACATGTCTGTTTTTTTGGGTTTTTGTTTCACTCTCTAACGTTTCTTTCTTTCTTATCTCTTACTATTTTGTGTCAGAAAAATTAACACAAACATTTCACATTCCAAAAAAGTCTCTGACTGTGGTTTCTATCAAAGGCTGAGGAGAAGGAGGGCGTGTGTAAGGCTAATTTAATGATCAGAAGTGTTTTTAGTCTAAAGTATCAGTCTAGTTGCAATTATACCCCAGTGTAAACTGTTGCCAGCCCAGGATTACCCACATAGTGCAATGAATGAAAAGTCTAGTTACTTCTAGAACAAATTGTTCCGTCGATCATCGTATGTCTCAAATACAACTTTAGTGCACATGATTTACCTGTACTATCTCTAAAGTCGAGAGATTCGACTTTATTGCACCGGGTTTGACCACATCTGGCGCGGTCTGTCTTCACAGGACGACAAGCAGTTTGCCGAGAGCCTTGCACAAAACTCGATATCCCTAGCCCCAGCGATGACCCTTAGGTCATCTGAACGACGCAATCCCGGAATGGGAGCAAACTCCGACCTTCTGATTCAGACCTTCAAACTCAGACATTCAGACTTAGACCTTACACCTCAGACCTTCAGACTCAGATATTCAGACTCAGACCTTCAGAATCAGACGTTCAGAATCAGACCTTCAGACTCAGATCTTCAGACTCAGACCTTCAGGCTTAGACCTTCTTATTTAGACTCAGACTCTGACTCAGACTCTCAGACTCAGACATGTAGATTCAGACTTTCTGACTCAGACTCTCAGACTCAGACCTTCAGAGTCAGACCTTTAGACACAGATCTCCAGACTCATTCCTTCAGACTCAGACATTCAAATTTAGACTCAGACTCTTAGACTCCGACCTTCAGGTCGGACCTTCAGACTAAGATCTTCAGACTCAGTCATTCCGACTCAGTCCGTCAGACTCAGACCTTCTGATTTAGACTCAGACTTTCAGACTCAGACCTTCAGACTCAGACCTTCAGACTCAGACCTTCAGACCCAGACCTTCAGACTTAGACCTTCAGAGCACGTGCAACCATTTCGCCACAGATAACCCCTCACTGATTTACTTCAATGACGCCCAGCTGGGTTTCTCATCACTTGTCCAGAGGGAACAGCCACTTTGAAAATTCACGAATGTATTTCACGTGGCTGGAGATCAGCATGACCGAATGGGTAAGGGCGAGCGTTCATAAACATCCGGTGTGCTTATGACGTAGTCCCGGGTTCAATCCCTACACTGGTCAGTTGGATTAAAATGGTGGCGTCTCTTGCTTGACTTGGGGACGTAAAGTACAAGTAGTTCAGAAGTCGGAGTGGATTCGCTTGATAGCGAGGGACACTGGTAATAGGGAAAGCTAATCCACACATAAAAGTTAGTCCAGTGTCCCAGAAGTAGTAGCACTTGTGTGGACTACGTTTGATTTCAAAGCGAGAGAGCAAAGAAATATATTCCATGTGGCTAAATAATCAGATTTAGTCTCTTTTGTTTAAAGTCATGTTTCAGAGTTGTGTAAGTATGAAATCTACAATATTTGAATAACGAAGACACAAACAATAGATTGCACGATTTATTGCCTGGCATATTTCGCTGCATCTCGTCAGGTACATACTGCAGAAATCACACAACTTACGTGAAATTAACTAGATAAATCCTTCAAGTTGAAATATACACATATTCGCACAGTAATGTTAATTATCTACCACGGTAATTTTAAGCTGACTAACATGTCTTTCTGTTTACACAATTCTGGCTTGCGTTGATTGATCATAATTGCTTCTGCAAATTTTAACAAGCGAGTATTTTGTGTGTTAAACAACACGCGAAAGGCAGTGCCTCTGTCAACCACATGGCCGCTTTCGATAATGTGCCTACCAATTGAAGACGCCGGGAGCTTCCGGTGTGTCTGCCCCACGAGGCTAGCATCTCCTGTGTGTTGTATCTTGTTGACCCATTGAAGTATGTGTTCTGACACTCGTTTGTTAAGCTGTCTCTCTGTTCTACCAATGTAGAAGGCCTGGCATCTACATGTGAATTGGTAAATACAATTGTTTGTGGCGTACAGAGGAACAGGCTCTTTGACTGCTGGTGTAGGAATCGGTACGGTTTTGTATCTAATGACTGGAGTTGCAGCACATATAATTTTATTTATAAACTATTACCGGAACGGCGTTGATTAGTGAAGCACCAGGTATCTTCAATGTTCTGTGTCCATCTTCTTGGTCATCTACGCCCGCTTCTTATTTCATGAACCATGCCTTCAATCACTGTTTGGCAGCTGACCGTGTCGCACTGGTTTTAACGTGATAGTATGGGAGCCGGTCGTTCAGAAAGCAATGACAAACTACTGAACGTAAAAATTGCCAAGACATCAACAATGGCGGTAAAATGTTGGTGTTGACCGCAACATCCTGTAAAGGATATGCAACTTAAAAAAAAAAAAAATATACGAGTATGTTATTTTCCTGAATCTGAAACTGTTTATGAGTCGGCTTTCTTCTATGTTCAGATGTGGTAGGATGTTGGTAATTGTCTTAGTATTGGTCCACAATATTCTTAAGACACTTGTATGTTACATTTCACCTCAAAAGACCCGATTTTCGTCTTTAGTGGCTAGAGAGCCGAGTTCTCATTCGGGAGACCCGGGTTCGAATCCTCGGTAAGGTGTGGATTGTTTTTTCTGTCGGGGGCAAAAAGAAAACCCTAACCTACACAGTTGGCGGCGATTGCACTAGCCAGGCTATCCTCTTCTCAGGCACAAGGCCCCATTCCCTCGCTCCCCGCAAGGTACTATTTGAGGCAGTAGATCAGGGGTGGCCAACACAAGGCCCGCGGGCCGAATGCGGCCCGCCGGGAGTCATGTTGCGGCCCGCGGAGTGGGAAGCGACGATATGGTCGAAGCTGTAGCACGCTTGCTTGTTTACTTTAATTAAGAAAAAAAAAATAAGTGCGTGGCCCGGCAGGAAATATTATTTCTGAAATTTGGCCCGTCTGCTGAAAAGGTTGGCCACCCCTGCAGTAGATGATAGAGATTGAGAAATGGTTCATGTCTATATGTTGCCACAGGAAAGATGCATGTTTTCAAACATGTTACTTAAGCATCAAATGGTGATATAAAAGAAAAATGTGACACCAAAATGTGAAATGGAAATAGAAGGGGACATTCTTAACCAAGTGGATAATTTTAAATACCTAGAGGCATTTATAACATCAGATAGAAGATGCACAACAGAGATTAAGAGCAGAATAGGGCAAGAAAAAGCAGCATTTCAGATCATGAAAAGTATCTTATGCAATAAGTCACTATCATTGAATTTAAAAATGAGAGTGCTGAAGTGCTATATAGAACCTGTTTTGCTGTATGGCAGTGAACCTTGGAATGTAAATGAACAAATTAGGAAGAACTTGGAAGCAACAGAAATGTGGTTCCTAAGACGAATGTTGCGAATTCTTTGGACTGCCAGAATAACTAACGACGATTGCTTTAAAGAGGCCAGTGCAACTAAACTAGAACATTATATATAACAAGCGACAAACAGCTGTCTTTGATCATGTGATGAGAAGAGAGGCATTGAAGAACATTGTGATGACTGGAAAGATCGAGGGGAAAAGAGGCAGAAGCCGACCAAGAGAAATGTTGCTGGATGGAATGATGCGGTGGCATGGAGAAATATTAGCAGTAGAGTTGTCCGAGAACACCAAAGACCGAGATATGTGGAGAGACATGAACGCCTACGCCAGCTGGCATGGCACTTGATGATTCTATTTATCTCGGCTTGTCGTTCTGCGAAGAGAGACCTCGCCGGATGTGGTCAAACCCGAATCAATGAAATCTTCACGCTCGACTTTAGATTTATTAAATGTAAATCGCGGCTCCCCGGTGAAGAGAGTTACGGACGCAGTTCTTAATCCCCACGTTCGAAACATCGCTGTTGGCGATTTGGCAGCAGACGGCCTTATTTTTTTTATTTTTTTTTTTTTAAAAATGAAATGGTATGGAAGCCGTTCGTTCAGAAAGGAATTGCAAACTATTGAACGTAAACTTGCCAACGAATCATGAACAGCCAAAAATGCTGCGTTGACTGCTACGTCATGTAAAGGATATTGCAACTAACAGGAAAATCACGTGCATGAAAGTGTTATTTTAGGCCCACGATGATCAACGGGACATTTAGTAGAAGTTTTCAGAACATTTTTGGCTTGCATTCCAATCAAGTATTTCTAAAAATTACTCATGTGTGCTGACAAGCGATGTAATGCGATGTTCTAAGCCAGTCTGCTGCAGTGATCTTTAAATTGCAATTACCATTCATGACTAGGAATTTTCTCCTAAAAAATGAGCCCGCGCAAAGGTTTTTTATGAGCGGGTAATCTTGGAATCTTAAAACCGAATTTTCGTGTTCAAAAATGAATTCCGTCAAAATTAGAGTTAAAATGGTTTCACGGTGTCTTGACTGAGTTAACTGACCAATCACTCTCAACAACACGCCCAGCGGGAAAATACATCACCACCAATCAAATTCACAGACAAAGGCGCGAAATTGTCCAATCAACACTGGCTATTTATAGAGGCACCGGAAATTGGATAAGTCATGTCTGCGCTTGAGTGCCCGCTCCTTTTATCCGCAATGATTACCTTTCTCTTACTGTCGTTCACAACGTCCCGGTGTGTCATTTCTCAACCCACCATCCCTCACATCACAACCAAGTGGTGAAGATGTCCCGTGTTAGCATGTGTAGCTGGCCAATCACCGAAGTACACTTCTTTCGCAAGTAGATGCCTAGTTTGGAAACGACCAGTTCCGATCCAATGTGATTACATCTTTACATGTTTCTTTTATCTGGTATTCTCTCTTTGTTGTCTATTCCTTTCTTCTCGTTTCTTATGAGCGTGTATGAGTTGAGTTGAGTTGAGCTGAGCTAAAACCGACATCACTGCACTCAGTACATTCCCATACGCGCTCCGTCCTCTCGTTCAACAATTAGCGAAGAGTCATACTTCCCACTGCTATATGACTGAAAGTTCTCCTGGCCTTCCCTGTTTTGAGATTCTTCCGGAATCCCTGCCGATTCCCGCAATATCATTATTTCCACTAATGGGTTCTCAGTCTGTTTCCCCGCCGTCTCCACCTGGTCCAACAGGCGCTCGACCACCTTTTAAGGTGCACACGCACACGCATGTTTGCGTGTGTGTATGATTTCTTATGAACGTGTAGGAGTTCTGAGGGTATGAGAGGTAACAGGTAATTCCATGACAGCTACTACTGGTGGGGTGTGAAAATGTAAACCAGTTAAGGTTAAGACCCGACATCGCAGCACTTGGGGCATTCCCATACGGGCTTCGTCCTCACGGCCAACAACCAGCGAAGTGTCCCAATACTAGTGGTAGCAGTATACACCTGACGCTACACAGCGAGATATGCCCTACACAGAGAGATATGCCCTACATAGCGAGATATGCCCTACACAGCGAGATATGCCCTACACAGCGAGATATGCCCTACACAGCGAGATATGCCCTACACAGCGAGATATGCCCTACACAGCGAGATATGCCCTACACAGCGAGATATGCCAGGCAAGAGATGGTGTAATATGTTCATAGCTTATATGTTTAGCTTCCGAGTTTGTTTTGTTCGGTGCATCTAGAATTAGCATCCCATCTGCCGTGCGTCCACCGTGACGAGGTAGAGGGGCTTGCGCGTTCCAATGACCCCAAGAGCTATGCCGACGGTAGCACAGCTACTGGTAGGGTCACCCATGTCGGACAGGTCAAGGGAGAAGGACCAGACGAAGAGACGCACAAACCTGCTGCCTTATAGGTAGACTGGGGACAGTCAAAGGCTAGGGAAAGCATCCCGAAAAATGCTTGTCGAAATCCGATGTACTGAGCCACAGGCTTGACAAAGAAGTGCAACGTAACTTTATCATTTCATGATGCCACAGATGAAAATTAATCGTTATGGTGCTAATCCCGTGAAGTCCCATCAGGCGGTGGTAATAGTGCCGGGCCCCCTGCCTCGAGGGGGTCCACCCATGACTACTGGTGGTCACCTTCCCATGTGCTGTGGAGACAAGGCACATAGGAGTAGGTTAAGAGCTACTGACCAAACACCTCGGACACTCAACATACTACAGTGGAATGCCGAAGGAGTTTATAACAAGAAAGTCTCCCTGACACAGCGTCTTCATAAAGATAGAATAGATGTGGCATGCATTCAAGAGACACACCTCAACGCCAAGCGCAAATTTTCAGTCAGGGGATATCAGGCCACACATTTCGACCGCGAAGGACACAAAGGAGGAGTTCTAATACTTACACGAAATACAATACCTTGCAGCGAAGTATCTGTGATCTCTGACAACCAAACAGAAATTATAGGTGTTGATATAATGATAAAGGACGTGAAATTAAGAATTTACAATCTGTATAGCCCAGCGGATAAGGACCTTACACTCTCAAACATGAATATAACTGACACAAACTGCATTATTGTCGGAGACTTTAATAGCCGTTCAGAAAGATGGGGATACCCAGATACTGACAAAAGAGGAGATGAAGTGGAGGACTGGGAAATAGACTCAAATCTCCATCTACTCAACAAAGCGGATGACACACCGAGCTTCTACTCCAGAAGATGGATTACCACTTCTACTCCAGACTTAGCTTTCTACACAGGAGACATCCTCCACAAAATCGATCGCCATGTGCTTGACCAATTAGCAGGTAGTGACCACAGACCAATCAAGCTTGTAATGAATATGGAGTATGTTCCGCAGGAGCAAAAGCCTTTGCCCCGCTGGAATTACAAACGGGCAGATTGGGGAAAATTTGCCATACTAACAGACACATACTGTGAAAACATAAATACACGATATGGCAACATGAAGCAAATGGTGGAAAGTCTAAACAGAGCAATAATACAGGCAGCCACTGAGTCTATTCCAAGAGGAGCCAGGAAAAATTACAAACCATACTGGACTGAAGAACTACACATTTTGGAGGACAAAGTTGAAGATGCCAGGAAGACCGCAGAGAGAGAACAAACAACTGAAGCGAACATCTCTCTCAAAGCCATCTCAGCAAAATATAAAAGAACAGTAAATCAAACAACAAGAGATTGTTGGAGGGAAAAAACAGAAAACCTGAATTTTGATAGGGATGGAAACAAACTATGGAAACTAGTGAAAGCCGTGAACAATGAAGGAACTAGAAAAAAAAACAAGTAACAATTAAACAAGGAAATGTCTTGCTTACAGGAAAAAAGGCTGCAAATGCACTAATGGAACACTATGCCAGTGCAAACCACATTGATATTACAACCGAACAGAAGAAAGCAATCAAAGATAAACAGATACATCATAAATATTGAGCACAACCCACTACTGGCAACGCTGATCGTATTCTGGTATGAAAATAAGGCCTATCCACGTCAATATGGAAGCACTATACTCGAGTTTCGCCCTCGTTTGAGCTCGTCAGTAGTGCATATCCCTGACCGGGTCCGGAAACAAGCCCCGGATCACTGGCGTGTGAAGCGGGTGTGTAACCACGTGGCACACGTTGGACACACAGCCAAATTATCATAACAGAATATTACAACGTCACCCATCGTAGGCTATGCTCAAGATTGCCCAATCGCCGCGACTGACGTCCGTCAATCGATGTGGACCCGAAACGATCAGGACGTCTCACTGGCAAGGAACACCAGGCCTCCTAAATCCAATGAGCAATAATCAATTGATTAATTTGGTTATTTCGGGATTTGAATTTTAAATATTGAGCACAACAAACTACTGGCAACGCTGATCGTATTCTGGTATGAACCTAAGGCCTATCCACGTCAATATGGAAGCACTATACTCGAGTTTCGCCCTCATTTTAGCTCGTCAGTAGTGCATATCCCTGACCGGATCGGAAACAAGCCCTGGATCACTGGTGTGTGAAGCGGGTGTGTAACCACGCGGCACACGTTGGACACACAGCCAAATTATCATAACATAGTACATAATACATAATAATAGTACATAGTACATAACATAATACATCATAGTAATACAGAGACAGCAGCAGAATATATATGGCAAATCTAACAATGGAAGAAATGGAACGGGCAATGAATACCCTAAAAAAGAAGAAATCACCAGGAAAGGATGGAATCACAAATGAAATGCTAATAGGACTAGGCACTAAGGCAAAAAAGAAACTACTAGCTGTCCTAAATTACAGCTGGAAGAGGGGAATAGTCCCACAGGCATGGAAGGAAGCTATACTAATACCAGTCCCAAAGAAAGAAAAAGACCTGGACGAATCAAATGGCTATCGACCTATCAGTCTACTTAGCTGTGTAGGAAAATTAATGGAACGCATTATCAATGGCAGGCTAACATGGCATCTGGAAGAAAACCAACTCTTAACACCACACCAAGTAAGATTCAGAAAGTATAGATCCACTGAAGATCAAATAACCTATATAGCTCAAGAAATAGAGGATGCCTTCCAAGAGAAAAAGCACACACTAGCGGTCTGGATAGATTTAGAAAAAGCATTTGATAAAGTATGGAAGGAAGGACTGAAAGTAAAACTGCAAAAATGCATGTTTGTGGGAAAATGTACAAATGGATCAGCCACTACCTTGAGAACAGAACTGCCAGGACAAAAGTACAAGGACAAACCAGCAAAATGATGCTGCTGGAGCAAGGTGTCCCCCAAGGAGGAGTTCTTTCACCAACATTATTCCTAGCATATATAAACGACATCACGGAAAATTTTCCAGCCAGAGTACACACATCATCCTTTGCAGATGACCTAGCCATATGGACATCTGAAGAATATATTAGTACAGCTAACTGCAGAATACAGCAAGCCCTATTAGCGCTAGAGGACTGGACAAAATCATGGCTAGTGAAGATAAGTAAGGAGAAAACAACACGCACAGTGTTCTCCCTCTCAAATAAAACTCAGCAACCTAAGCTGGTATTGAATGGAAAAATATTGCGCCATGAAAAAAATCCAAACTATCTCGGAGTCACCTTTGATCGTCGCCTGACATGGAAAACACAGGTTGAGAAAAATCGAACAAGAGCAAGGCAGAGAATGGCAATCATGAAAAAGCTTGCTGGTACAACGCGGGGGAGCAGATGAGAAAGTTCTCAAGAAGTTATATACTGGACGGGTGAGACCAGTACTGGAATATGGCATTGCAGCTTGGGCAACAGCAGCTAAGTCAAACTTTAACAAAATAAGTAGAGTCCAAAATCAAGGAATGCGAATCATAACTGGAAGCCTGAAACAACGCCTATTAATGAACTCGAAAAGATCACTTGTTTACAACCAATGCAGGATAGAAGAGATAGCAGAGCCCAGCAACAAGCAGGAAAATTTAGAAGATTGACAGACCACCCTATGTATAAAAGGTTTAGTGGTTTTGGAAAGGGAAGACTGAAGCGTAGCAACTTTGTAGAAACTGCAAAACGAAATATTAGGGCAGATCCCATACTTAACATATCAACAGTCAAACCCATTTACAATGCAGACATGTTCCCAGCTTGGAGGCAGCAGCAACTGCCTGAGATGATCGAAAACATTCCTGGTATTGAGAAAAAGAACACTCAGCATGAAATCGAAAGAAGAGAAATAACCCTAAACTACATAAAAGAACATTACCAAAGCAGCAATTGGACCCATGCATATACAGATGGATCAGCCAAAAATTCAAAAGAGAATGGAGGAGGAGGAATTCTCCTAAATTTAAAAAATGGAGTGAAAAAAACACATTCAGTGGTAACTGGAAAGTTTTCAAGTAACTTCAAAGCGGAGGTAGAGGCTCTGAAAACTGCAGCAGAAATGCTCTTGATGGAGGAAAATAAAGAGAAGCAAATAGCTATCTTCACAGATGCAAAGTCAGCTGTCTCAATACTGAAGCGCAATAACAGCACAGAAATAGCTGACCTAAGAGCAGCACTCCATGGTCTAAGCCAGAAATCCAAAAAAATTGTAATATAGTGGATCCCATCACATTGCAGTATACCTGGAAATGAAGAGGCTGACAGACTGGCAAAAGAGGGTGGACGACTACCACAGCCTGACATAGACATAACCTATAATAAGGCAAAGAGGTTGATAAAAAGCACCTATAGAACCAAATGGGAATCAGAGCATCCAGGCCACCAGAAAGATGATGCATATTACAAACTCGACCGAAGAGAACAAGTAGCAATCTTCAGACTCCACACAAGACATAACAGGCTGAAATACCACTTGTTCAATAAACTAAAGATAGGAGATACCGATGAATGTAATTGTCGAACTGGAAAAATGACAGCAAAACATTTGCTGCAGGATTGCCCAATATATGCTGAACAGAGAAAGATATTTTGGCCCACACCTGCTTCATTTGAGGACAAGCTCTATGGAGACATCAACAAGCTCAAGTTGACCGCAGCTTACTTTAACTACACACAGGTTGACATTTAAAGGTGTATGAAGAAGTATTCAGACTGCCACACTTCATACCACAGGTATGTCGGTTACAAAAGCTTCCCAGAGGCATGAAATGGAATATTGCTTGGATAGCAAATCTATTGCGCGGAAAGTCCGAATCGAAAGCTCACTGTGTGGGTGACATCTGCACACTGCATTCTTCTGGTTTCCGGAAGAACAGCCTATGGTGAACGGAAGGCCCAATATACGGAAGTGAGGCTAAGCAGCCATGTGCAGGACGTGACGATTCCTTGGGTGAGCCCAGTACCAGAGCGCTGTGTGTTGGCTCTGCAATTATGGAAGCCTCCTTGGATGGCGGGGAATGCCCATGGTCTGCCCCTACCTTCCCTTGAGGGCTGACCAGGATGTCTTTGGCTGTTCTATATGTGCCGGCTAGGATGGGAGATAACACCACAACAGTGAGTAAAACGTCCTAAGAAACCCCCGGGAAGGTTAACCCGGTCAACAAATGCCCGCAGAAGTCGGATGTGTCGGCCTAACGGCGCAGGAACGCAGCTCTGCTGTAAACAGGCACAACGCAATCACATCCGGAAAAAAAACTCCGGATGAACGCAGAAGAAGAAGAAGAAGAAGAATTGCATCTTTGAAAGTATTTAAACACACTAGCCACATCAGTTCTCTGTTGGGAATTTGGACGTTCTAAAGATTTGTGTGGACTTTTCTTCGTCACGTTGCATGGATGACAAATGTAAAGATCCAATCTTGGAAAAGCGACGAAACGATGGAGATGTGGTTCCTGAGACTAATGTTGCGAATTTCATGGACTGCCAGAGTAACTAATAACGATTGCCTTTAAGAGGATAATGAAACTAGAAAATTATATACACCAATAAGAAAGAATAGCTTCCAAGATGGCGACGCGATGTCTCGTTGATCTTGGGGGAGACGCTGTTCAGTGTTTTTCTGTGGATTCCCTATGGAAATTCCCGTGAAATTCGTGTGGATAGTGTTTTTCCTTTGGATTATGTGATGTTATTTCGTGTTCGTTAATTGGAAGTGTTCAAAAGAAGCCACAGAAGGCAGGTGGTGGATGAAATTATGAGGGCAGCCGACAGATATTTGTTGATTATGGTCTCGAGTTTCGCGACGGCAAGCTTTCTCTCTTTCGAGAGACAATGATTGCGGTCACCCGGCCAGTATGGTCACTGCCATAGAGGAAAGCAACGGCAAACTACCTCTTTGAAATTGCCTAGTTCATTATGATTCGCTTAAAGACTGATCATCGCAAGACAAGGACAGAGACATTAAAATTAGGAACATGGAACGTTAGGACGTTAAACAACGACGGAAAATTAGAGAACATAACACAAGAAATTCAAAGAGAAAAAATTAATATATTAGGTATGTGCGAAACGAGATGGACAGGAGCAGGCATCAAGATACATAAAGATTTTAAGATTATTTATTCTGGAGGTGAGGATCGACATAGGGGAGTGGCAATAATTTTGGACCGGAAAACATCAACGTCTGTTCAGGGATATTGGGCCGTGTCGGACAGAGTTCTACTAGTTAAATTGAGTGGCAGACCTTTTAACATAAATGTTATTCAAGTATATGCCCCAACAGGAGAGTCCAGTGAAGATAGTGTAGAGGAATTTTATAATGACATAGATTCTGCCTTAAAGAAATGTAAAAATTCAGAAATAAACATCATAATAGGGGACTTCAATGCAAAAGTAGGAAATCAAGGGGATAGATACACAGTAGGAAACTATGGTTTAGGAGAGAGAAATGAAAGAGGATACAGACTAGTAGAGTGGGCAAAAGAACAGGAAATGATTGTAGGAAACACCTGGTTCAAGCAACACCCTAGAAGATTATGGACCTGGAGGAGTCCTGATAGCAGGATTAGAAACCAGATTGACTACATTCTCATTAGCAGAAGATTTAGAAACGCGCTAACAGTAGCAAAAACAGTTCCCAGTGCTGATTGTTATAGTGACCACAGACTACTCACAGGAACATTGAGGATAAAGTTGAAGAAAGTCAAGTATACAACAGGGAACACTAAATATGATTTGTGTACATTGAGTAATGACAAGGAAATACAAAACAAATTCAACATAGAAGTACAGAACAGATTTGAAATATTGTCTGATCTAGAGATCCTATTCCAGGATGTGGATGATCAATGTGAAATGTTAAAGAATTAAATCAATGTGGCTGCAGCAAAAACTATTCCAAAATTAAAGAAGGTGGGTCGTAAGAAATGGATGACAGAGGAAATTTTACACTTAATGGAAACAAGAAGACTCAACAAAAATAATCCTGCCAAATATGAAGAAATTCACAGACAAGTCAGAATATTATGTAGGAAGGCAAAAGAATCATGGCTTGAGGAAAAGTGCTTAGAAATTGAAAAACAACACAACAGTCAAAATACCAAATTAGTGCACAAAAGAGTTCAGGAACTTACTAATAAAAGAACAAGTACATCAACAGGCTGTCTAAAAACTAAAGATGGCAAAGTCATAATAGAAAAAGATCAGATTCTACATGTATGGACAGATTATGTGAAAGACCTGTATAATGATAACAGAGAGGAACAGTATGCTATTAGATTTAATAATGATGGACCAGAAATTTTAAAGATGGAGGTTCAAAATGTTCTTAAGCATATGAAAGCTGGCAAGGCCCCCGGTGCAGATAACATCACAACAGAAATGATTAGAGCTCTAGAAGAATTTGGACTAGAGCAAGTCACTAGACTGCTGAACACATTATATGATACTGGAGATATACCTTCTGAATTATGTAATTCTGTATTTATTGCAATCCCAAAGAAATCAGGAGCCTTAGAATGTGATCAACATAGAACAATTAGTATAATGAGTCACATCACAAAGATTTTGTTACGAATTATCATGCAAAGAGTGAGGAAGAAAATACAACCTGAAATAGGGGAAGAACAATGTTGTTTTGTAGAAGGAAAGGGTACAGTAAATGCTGTGTATATGCTGCGAACAGTTATTGAACGTGCTTTAGAAGTAAACAAGGATATACATCTTTGCTTTATTGACTACACAAAGGCTTTTGATAGAGTTAGACATGTCAACATTGTGGATATGCTTGCAGATCTACAAATTGATGGGAAAGACATTAGACTTATAAAAAACATATATTGGAAACAACAAGCTGCCATAAGGATTGATAATGAAGTAGGACAATACCAACCTATTAAGAGAGGTGTTAGGCAGGGATGTGTAATGTCTCCAGATCTTTTTTCCCTATACAGTGAAAATATTTTCAGAAATGTAGAAGACCTAAATGGAATCAGCATTGGAGGACGAAACATAAATAACATTAGATATGCAGATGATACAGTATTGATTGCAGACAATGCACAGGATCTGCAACAATTAGTAGACGCTGTGGTTGTACACAGTGAGCAGCTGGGGTTGGAATTAAATTGTAGGAAGACACAGGTTATGGTCGTCACTAGGAAGAACGAAGTACCACAATGTAATATACAAGTAAATGGGAATATTCTTCAACAAGTGAATCGGTTCAATTATCTCGGAACAGTCATAACATCTGATGGCAGATGCCTTGAAGAGATTAGAACAAGAATCGCCATTGCGAAAGTAGCCTTTAGCAAGATGAAAAACATTCTGACCAATAAAATGATGTCAATTGAAACGAGAAAAAGAGTGTTGAGGGGATACATAGAGCCTGTTCTTTTGTATGGATGTGAAACTTGGACAATGTGCAGTCAAGCAGAAAAACATCTGATGGCTGCAGAAATGTGGTTTCTGAGGAAAATGCAAAGAATACCATGGACAGACAGAAAAACCAATGAACAAGTACTACAAGAGACAAATGGAAATCGTAGATTGATTAGAGAAATTAGACGTAGACAGTCAAAATTTTTTGGACATGTTATGAGAAGAAATGGACTGGAGAACTTAGTGACAGCTGGCAAGATCGAAGGGAACAGACCAAGAGGAAGACCGAGAGGAAAATACCTGGATGGCTTGGCCACATGGCATGGACGAGACAGGAACACTGAGCTGATCCACGACTCTGGTGGTCGAGTGAAATGGCGAATCATGACCGCCCACGCTTTCCGGCATGGCACATGATTGATTGAATAAGAAAGAGACAAACATTGTTGTTTGGTCATGTGATGAGAAGAGAGTCATTGAAGAGCATCATGACAATTGGAAAGATGAAGGGGAGGAGAGGCAGAGGCAGACCAAGAGAAATGATGCTGTATAGACTGGGACGGTGACACGGAGGAATGTCATCAGCAGAGTTGATCCAGAACATCGAGTACCGAGATTTGTGGAGAAACATGAACGCCTACGACAGTTGGCAGGACACATAATGGTGATTCTTGAGATAACACGAGTCGTGTTTGAGTGAGTACGCCGACTTTGTACAGTAGGATTCGGTTAAAATAAGGGTGACACCAAATGGCGTTAAGAGGACACATAGTTGTGTAGAACTAATGTAACTCTAGTCAGAAACGGAAACGACGTGCGACGACAGGACTCGTGGTCTCTAACAGTTTATACCACCAACAGATCCGGCCAATCAGCGTCCATTTAAAACTAATGTCGTCCAACATCCGGTAACTAAGGAAGCAACGATTCGTCGAAAATCGTGTACTGTTTAAGTAACAGTTGGGGATCTTCTGTCATTTATAATCATTCAAATCTTAACTCACGGCTTATTTCCGTGTTTTTGTTGTTGATTGTTTAACTGATTAAGTGTAAAACAAAACGTAATTTTGGACCAAAAATGGGACACAATCAAATAAACAAGTATTGTAATATACATTTTCGTTCATTGAGCATTAAAATTGCTGAAGATACCAGGAAACAAAACATATGACACAATGACCCCATTTCAGCGATAGATCGTCCTTCTGTCCAAATGGGAGGTCACATTTGGCGATATAATATCCCTCGGCAATGAATCAGTTAAAAGAAGGTTGGGGGGAAAGGGGGAGTAGAGATTAACGGCTTGCTTGCTTGCTTGTGTTCGCTGGCTGTGAACTCCAGCGTGAAGTCCTGTATGTCGGATGAAGACACCCTGTTGTCCAACATCAGTGTGATGTCATACAGACCTGAGGTTTGCGTGAGTATCCGTTGTCCCATGTCTGGCTTATTGATGTGCAGACTGGTGGTTCCTCGCCATGCAGGCAGATACTCTCCGACTTCTGAGGAATCGGCGATCCTACTGACTTTAGCCAGGACCCCAAAGGGACCTGTTGCCCAGGACGCTCGGCGAGGACGCGTCAATAGGTCTTGGCCAGTATAGAACCGGGCCCTGGTGCCTTGGAAACACTCCTGCGTCCCTAGCGGCGAGTGAATCGATTCGGCGAGTGAATAGATTTTACTGTTCCGGGATTCACCCACAGGCTTGTGTTCCTTGCACAGGGCAGCCTGCTGAAACATCGTAAATAATACTAACTTCGTGGCCCCGGCGACGATCCGCAGGAGTCTTCGAGAACACTGTCATCGTGAACCGAGTAACGGAATCGAACCCTCAACCTTCGGAGGGAGAGCCAGGCGGCTTAACCATTTATCCACGGAGACCCCATGCTCTTTGTGCCCTTCGTTGTACAAGTTTTCATCGTCATCATGCTTCCAGCAACTCCTGTGCTCAGACAGTGCTCCCCGCAGTGATGTGCTTGTCTCATAGATTCTGTGTCTGACATTCACTGACAATCGATTGGAACGAAAATTATCTTTTAAGAACAAAGGTGTGCAAACAACATACAAATATAAATGTCATAACTGACGCAATAACACCCAAGGTGTTTGAAGGACGTACCAGAAGAAATGTCACAAACAGGAATATCTAATCTTATCTCATTTTGTTCCTCTTGTACCTTGCGATGTCGAGGTGAAGTATAAACAGCGGGAGAGTGCCCTTTTATGGGCTTCATGTATCGAGATTCCCAAGGACTTTATTTCCTTTCTCCATTGTTTACATGGTCGGCCTTTTCTTCTGGTTCTGTTTTGTCTGTACATTGGTGTACTGTTTAATGGTAGCCTAATTATATGACTGGACCATTTAAGTTTCCGTTTTCTTATGAAATCTAGCGTTGCTAAAACTCCCACTTTAGTCCTGGTTTCATAATTTTCCGATTTTCTCTCTTCTTGATACATTGAATATTCTTCACAGGAATTTCATTTCCTTGTTGTAATGTTTCTTTTCTCTGTTTCTGTCAATTAATCTCAACAAATGAGAATTTCTGTACAATATGGCGGATGGGTAGTTGAGCTGTTTTGGCCTCTGGAGAGGTTTTGCTTCTGGCTACGGTTTGCTAACCGATCTTCATGTTGGACTGGTAGTCCATGGTTCCGTCGCTAAACTACTGAATTAAGTAAGTGCACGGATGTGAGCTGTGGATTTCGTGTGGAATGCTTTTACATCTGTCCGCGGTTGTTTGTAGCGTGAACTGCATGTTCGGGAAAAATGGCGATCTGCCGGCTGCTGAACTAGCTGGTTTTGCCTTATGCAGTAGTACGCGTGCAACTGCTGCTTTTCTAGTGACTGCTGCTTCCATCGACGATGAACTATAATTTTCGTAGCGGAATGTTTGTTGGCATTCTGGCAGCGCTCTTCCGCATGTATGCCGGTGCGTGCAGTTGGTTTATCAAATTAAAGCTGTAATAACACACGTATAAACTAGCCAGGATACATGTCATAATTGATACAATAAGAACATTATCTTAACTGAGATTATTAAAATTTATATTTATAAAGAGATACCATGGCACATGTCATAACCGAGATAATAAGAACATATATGCGTTAAGGAAAACTTAGGATACTTGTCATAACGGAAACAATAAAAACATATATGTATGAGGGAGATACCATGGTACAATTGATATGTGATAAATAATAACATATGCGTATGGAGGAAATATTAGGAAATGTGCCATAACGGAGATAATAAGAAAATATATGTATGAAGGAGATACATGTGATAACTGAGACATTGAGAACCAAGGTCGTCCCATGATAAATGTAACTGTGGCAACAAGAAGAGACTTGGAAGGAGAGCATACCAGGATTAGTGTCATAACAGAGATAATTAGAACATATATGTATGAAGGAGATATTAGGATACGTGCCATAACGCAGATAATAAGAACATATATGTATGAAGGAGATATTCAGATACGTGTCATAACGCAGATAATAAGAACATATATGTATGAAGGAGATATTCAGATATGTGCCATAACGCAGATAATAAGAACATATATGTATGAAGGAGATATTCAGATACGTGTCATAACGCAGATAATAAGAACATATATGTATGAAGGAGATATTCAGATACGTGTCATAACGCAGATAATAAGAACATATATGTATGAAGGAGACACAACGAGGCATGTCTTAAATGACATAAGAAGAACATAGATGTAAGGAGATACCAAGGTACGTGTCATAAATGAAGTAAGAAGAACATAAATGTAAGGTGATACCGTGGTGCATGTTATAACTGAGATTATAACATAAATATATGAAGGAGATACCATGATACATGTCATAACTTAGATAATGAGAACATATATGTACGAAGGAGATACCATAATAGGTCGTATCTAAGACAATAAGACCAAAGGTGTGTGAAAAACACAACCGTTTTCATTCAAGAATGTGGTTCATTTCTGAAACTGCAAGGTGAACAGTAAGAAGAAAAGAAAATATCAGTATGTATAGAAAAGGCATTATAAATGTAAACTGGATTCAGTTGTCCTTCACGTGGCACCCGTCTCTCGGATCAATAGAGAACTCGACAGCTATTTCCATAAACAATGAAATCTGATTCTCGTAAATACACATGTAAATTCAAGCCTCGTTTGTGTTTCCCAAGGCTGGTATGTCTCTAAACAGCTCCACGTTAACTCTTAGCTTGTCGCTTGCTAGTTGTAATGGCCGTCAGTTGAACGCTTTAAGTATATGCAGCCATTTTTTAAATGTTGCATATCCCTTACAGTATGCTGCAGTCAACACCAACATTATTCAGCTGCTGTTGATGTACTAGACAAGTTTTACGTTCAGTAGTTTGCCATTGCTTTTTGAATGACCGGCTCACATACCCCCGTAAGTTACCTTAGCGGGGCGATCCGCTGCCGAATCTCACAGCTGCTGTTTTCCCCACGTGAATATACGGGATTACGAACAATGTCGTTAACTCTTTGGCCAGGGAGACAGGCTGCCATGCAGCTATAGCAGGTGGAATTTTGAGAACTACGAATTGTGAATGCTAGTTTAACTCAGTAGCCAGAGTACAGTGAGTTGTAGCGTCACAGTTCAATATTAGATAAGGACAATTAAAAGTAATTACAGGAAATAGACACGAGTGGCACCTTGCCGTCTTGACAATAGTTTGCATAATGGAGTTATGCCTCTGCGTAACACAAAGCATGGGCTAAGCTTAAAGACCACCTGTTACCCATACAGCATGATTAGGCTAGTTAGTTAGTTAGTTAGTCGACAGATCATCCTCATTGCACATCGAACCATTCAGTCCATAAGTGCTCGGATTCCCTCAGCAAATCCCGCAGCGTGTAGCGGCTAACGACGCCAGTTCTGTGTTGGTTTATCAATCTTCTTTGGCTTCCTGCGTAGTGTTCTTGTTTGGCCACCCCTCTTTTAATTTGCTGTTCTCGCAGTCTGGCCATGGTTGTAGATTCACAGTCATCACTTGGTTCACGCAAAAGTCTCACATCACGTAGAGCATTCAGAATGTCCGCCTGGTCCATGGCGCGTCCGCCCTCCACAGTAGCCTCACCTGCGAGATTGTCAGCCCGCTCATTTCCTTGTACTCCCGCATGCCCTGGAACGAAGATGAAACTAATCTTTGTCAGCCGAGACCGCTCCAGAGGCAGCAACCATTCTCTTCGGATCGACCCCTCCTCTATCCTCTTGATCATGTTCATTGAGTCGCTAAGGAAACATGCCCTAGTGAATGTCTGTGTCTCGAGCCATGTTATTGCTTTACTTACTGCCATGACTTCCATAGTCAGGCTACTTGTGGTTTCAGTGAAAGCACCAGAGTCCTCCTTCACAATTCTCCCTCCAGCCCGAGCCGTAAAGGCCCATGAGCTTCTCACATGTCGGACGACCGACCCATCTGTGTAGATGACAGCATCACCGTAAAGCGAGTTCTCGAAAATCAACGCTTGTACTTCAGCCTCCACAGCAGCCGGATTTTCTTGTCTGCATTTTCTATCTAGTTGGATGCAAACTGAAAAAGGATGTGCAGAAATCTGTTGGCACTTTTATCCACTCCTCGCCAGGATCTAAGTCCTCAAGTGAACACACCTGTTGAAGAATGTCTTCGGCTTGACCCATCCACGACCGTCCTCTTTTTAACCTGCTGCCCTTCACCTTCATAATTTCATTATGCAGTGGATGTTGTGTGTTTGCGTTAACTCTGAGGTAGGCGCGTGCTCAGCAAACTTGTATTCTGTCTTCAATGGTTGGAAAATCAAGAAGGTAGCGCATCGCCCTGCATGCTGTATCTCTTGTAAATCCAAGAATAATGCGTATAGCTTCATTCTGAATCCTTTCCATCCTTTCTATCTGTTACGGCTGAGAGTCAGGATTGCCATTTTTTTTCCCCCTCGTTTTCCATCCTGTTTCAGGATATTGCGGTCAACACCAGCATCTTTCAGCTGTATGTTGATTCCTAGGCTAGATTACGCTCATCAGCACGCCACGACTTTCTGAGCGACCGGCTCCATACTCTCATAAGTCACTTTTGCGATTCGAACCACTGCTAATTCTCGTCGCGTCACGTGACGAGAGTATTCGGAGTTAGCGGAGAAAGCTGCTAACCTCTCGGCCACGGAGCCGGTAGGATTGCCATTGCATACTCAAAAACAGACATGACCAGCCCCTCGTACAGAAGACATAGATGGCGCTGGTCACAGTTTGCTGATTAGGCTGAGTGGTCTCATAATATGGTGTCCGCCTCAAGTGCTGGAGGTCCCGGGTTCAAGCCCGGGTGAGGGCCTGGATTTTTTCACGTGGACTTCTAGTAACACAATTTCCCCTGGTCTCTGGGTAGTGAGATCAGACACCCGTGTGTATTGTTGCGCACGTAAAAAATCTCTTGGCAGTAGCCTATCGTCGCTGCAGTGGCAAACTACTGAACGTAAAACTTGCCTAGTACATCAGCAGCAGCTGACAAATGCTGGTGTTGACTGCAACGTCCTATAAAGGTATGCAACATTAAAAAAAAAAAAAACGTCGCTGCCGGGCAAAATTTCGACTTAAACATCTACCCAAAGTATTTTCAGGATCCTCGCCGGTGCTACGGAGTTAGCGCACTGAGCTGAGATTCTCCGGACTTAGGCTTGAGTTAGGAGGAGAACAGAGCATTTATGGGTTACACCCGTGTGCCATCATGTTGATCCGTCGACTAAGCTAAACTAAACAGCATGATCCTCTCTCGGTCTGCCTAGTTTACTCCGGAGGAAAGGTAACACCAATACACCTGGAACAGATAAATAACGATAGCGTAAATCACAGACAGTAGAAGGAATATATGATAGTAATATATTATAATGTAGATTCCATGTGACTATCGATACATGAAGCCCATAATCGGGTACTCTCCCGCTGTTTATACTTCACCTCGACACCGCAAGATACAAGAGGAACATGATGAGATGAGATGATGAGATACATTGTCTACAAGCACTTGAGCACACGCAACTGCTTACCTACCTACCTACCTACCTACCTATCTACCTACCTACCTACCTACCTACCTACCTACCTACCTAGGGGATATGAGAGTGGGTGGGGGGATGTGTGTAGATGGGTGGATGTGTGTGGGTGCGGGATGTGTGGGTTGGGGAATGTATGTGTGCTTGGAGTGTGGGTGGATGGGATATGTGGTGGGTGAGAGGTGTGTGTGGGTGGGGAGATGTGTAGATGTAGGGATGTGGTGGATGGGTGGGGGTATGTATGTGTGTGTGGATTATGTGTGTGGTTGGGTGGGGGAGTTGGAGTGAATGGGGGATGTGTGGGTGGGTGGTGGATGTGTCTCATAACATAGTAATATGCATTGTTTATGTTTACAAAATTCATGTGACAATGTTTTTTTCCTATGCACTGTTGATGAAAGAAAGATGAGTTATTGGAAGGGCCGAATGTAAGACGGGCCTGCGTGCCCAATTTGTTACCCTTTGAAAATAAAGTCTGTTCGTTCGTTCGTCTGTTCCTACCTACCTATCTACCTACCTACTGATTTGGATATCTTACACAGAGAGCTGTGGTGGTTCTCGTGCCTGTCAAGGCAGAGATATGGGTTTCAGTTCCCAGCAAAGACATTATTATTTTACTGTCGTCTCTGGGGACTCACCTAGCCTCATAAAAAAGGGTACAAGAAAAGTTTGAGAATTTTCTGTGAATTGTCCGTGATGGAAGGACAACAAGGAAGAGAACTAGCCATTTCACCTCATTATGTCGTGTCCCAGCATTATGTCGTTTCCCAGCATTATGTCGTGTCCCAGCATTATGTCGTGTCCCAGCATTATGTCGTCTCCCAGAATGTATGACGAGCTAACTCTACAAACTTAGTTGCAGTGCATTCCAAGCGGCAATTTACAATTATATATTTTCACTCATGTATGAAAGGAATGATAACGGAAGTAGACTGATAGAGCTTTGCAGCCAACACGGCCTCTATATAACAAACACATTCTACAAACATAAAGACTCACAAGTATACACCTGGTATAAATGGAACGATCTAGATACTGAAAGCCAAATTGATTTTATATTAACAAGAAATAACAGAAAGAGAAATATATTAGATGCAAGGGCAGTGGCAAATTTAAGTATAAACGCAGATTATAAAGCAGTCGTTGCCACAATAAGAACCATCAGAAGAAGAAAACAAAGAGCAGGAAAATACATGCCATGCGAATCAGTAAACTTAAAAAATCTTAAAGACGAGACAGTAAGGGAAAATTGTGAGAAAGAACTAACTGAAATCTTTGTAATTTACCTATAGAAAGAACAACAGTGGAAGAAGAATGGGAGATGTTCAAATCTAGAATTTTAAATACAGTAAAAATAACATGTGGAACCACGGAAAAAGGCAAAACACGGATAAAGAAAATAACAAGTTAGTGGAACGCAGAAGTAAAGAAAGCTGTAAAAGACAAAAAGTAAAAATATAAAAAGTGGTTGAAGAGCAAACAGGAATGTGATTACATAGAATATAGAATAGCGAGAAGACATTTGAGTAGAATAGTTAAGAGGGCAAAACAAAAAGACTGGGAAGAGTATGGAGAAACCCTAAATAAAAACTACAAGGAGGCAAATAGAAACTTCTACAATAAAATAAGTGTAATGCGAACCAGAGGAGAACGCTTTGACCCAACTGAAATAATTAACAGCGAAAACGGAGAACCAATAAGTAAACAAAAACAAATCCTAATCAGATGAAAGCAGTATTTCGAACAACTTCTCAACATCCCATCAGATATCACAGGAATTCAAGAGACATACACATATGCCACCGAAGAACTAGAACCAGACATACTAAAAGAAGAAATTATAGAAGCCTCAGATTAGCCCCATTGAACAAATCACCGGGACAAGATGAAATACCAAATGAACTAATTAAAGCAGTAAGAGAAGTAGGAACAGCTTGGCTACATAGACTACTCAACCATGTTTGAGTAGAACAACAGACACCACGAGACTGGGGAAACGCCATAATTATCCCAATTTGGAAAAGCAAAGGCAGCAAAAGAGATTGCACACAATACAGAGGCATTTCACTGTTGCGTCATACTGGGAAAATATTTTGCGAAATTCTTGAGAAAAGATTACGAACTACTATAGAACCCCAGCTAAGCGAAACACAACTTGGATTTAGGAAAAACAAAGGATGCAAAGATGCCATATTTGCTCTTAGACAACTTATAGAAAAATCAATCGAATTCAATGAAACACCCTACTTAGCCTTTGTCGACCAAGAAAAGGCATTCGATAGAGTAGATAGAAACAAGCTGTGGGAAATCCTTAAACAATATGGAGTGAGTACACATCTAACAAACCTATGTAGAATCTTATACAACAACAGTGAATGCATAGTGAAAGCAACTGGAGGACACTCAGAACACTTCATCATATGATCTGGAGTACGACAAGGTTGTGTCCTGTCCCCTCTCTTGTTCATAACATGTATAGACAACATATGTAAAGAAACCAGCCAAACAGAGGCCGCAAGAATACCGCATGACGAGAACACAGAAGAAGAACCATCTGCAAATGTAACCATTAGAGAACTCCTGTTTGCGGACGACCAAGCACTAATAGCAAAATCAAAAGCTGAATTACAAGACCACATGAATAGTCTAATCGAAATGTGTAGGGAACATAATATGAAAATTAGCACAAGCAAAGCAGAGGTAATGACTATAACTAAAGAAGAAAAAACTACAGCAACAATTCACCTAAACGAACATCCTTTGAAACAAGTAAAGAGTTTCAAGTACCTGGGAAGCATATTATCATCAAATGGCAGATCAGAAGACGAGATCGAAAACAGATGCAATAAGGCAAACCAACTCCTTGGACAAATGACACTAATACTAAAGAACAAACATGTAATCATAATTACTAAGAAAGCACTTTACAACACAATCTTCCTACCAACTCTATGCTACCAATGCCAAACCTGGACAATGACAGAAAAAGAGAAAAGAAAAATCACAACAACAAAAATGAGATTCCTGAGAAGAATACTCAACGTATCAAGAAGAAATAAGATCAGAAATGAAGAAATCAGGACTAAAGTGGGGGTTATATCAGCACGAGATTTTATTAGAAAGCAGCAAGTCAAATGGTTTGGCCATGCAAGTAGGTTACCAGTCAACAGCATATCACAACACACAGTGATATACAGACGAGATGAAAACAGAGGAAGAGGCCGACCACGTAAACGTTGGACGCAGGGAATAGCAGAGTCCATGGGAATATCGATACATGAAGCCCATAATCGGACACTCTCACGATGCTTATACTTCACCTCGACACCGCAAGGTACAAGAGGAACATGATGAGATGAGAGATGAGATGAGACTCACGTATTTCGAATCTTTTAACTGATTCAGTGCGAAAGCAAAAGTAGGTTTAAACCAAACAAGGCACATAATCACATAAACAAGTATTATAATGTACACTTCCGTTCATTGAGCATTAAAACCGCAGAAAATATCACGAAACAAAACAATTAACACGAAGAGTCTAGTATGGAGGTATATCACCCTTCTGTCCAAATAGGAGTCCACATCGGGCGATATACTGAATCAGAAAAGTCTGTTCATCAACCGTGGTTCCTTGTGATATTTCTTGGTTATATCCTGTATCCTTCACTTGACGTTGCAATCAAGACCAGCATTTTCTGACTGTTTGTGATGTACTAGGTAAGTTTACCTTCAGTAGTTTACTATTGATTTCTGAGCGACTGACGCTCGTACAATTGTTCAAAATAACACAAGGCGACCTGTTTCCAAATTGTCTGCAATTGATTTCAAACGTTGAATGACGAATAGGTTTCGCCACACCTTCGCCACATACGTCTCTTTGTTATACACTTCTAACAAGTTAGTTGCATATTCATTGCAAGACATTTACTAGGTAATGTCAGTCCAGTTGTTTGCAAATCTTTTCTAATCGGCCGACGCCTCATCCCCTTGAAATCAACACAAAACTGCTTCACAATCGCCTGCAGATGATTTTAAACCCTCTAATTGGCATGACGGGGAATTATGAAACTGCGCGTCTCACTATCCTCCAGACAAAAACGCAGGCCACACACTAATAAACCCACCAGAACATTTTGCTAATTAAAATAGTCAAAATTGATACCCTTGTGCTTCCATAACTGCAACTTCTTCAAATTACTTAATTCAAATAGAGATGTCACTGGTCAGAAATGAAACGGAAACAGACAGACCGTGAGCAGTACTTAAACATGCATTGGCCGAGTTCTTTGTTGTAGTGACACGGAATCGGCAAGTCAGGACTTAGGGTTTTACTGTCACTGATGCTAGATAATTGTGTGACCGGGTGGCTTGGGGTGATGTTTGTGTCAGGAATATATGCAATGTCTGCTGCCGGTCTTTCTTTCTTTCTTTCTTTCTTTCTTTCTTTCTTTCTTTCTTTCTTTCTTTCTTTCTTTCTTTCTTTCTTTCTTTCTTTCTTTCTTTCTTTCTTTCTTTCTTTCTTTCTTTCTTTCTTTCTTTCTTTCTTTCTTTCTTTCTTTCTTTCTTTCTTTCTTTCTTTCTTTCTTTCTTTCTTTCTTTCTTTCTTTCTTTCTTTCTTTCTTTCTTTCTTTCTTTCTTTCTTTCTTTCTTTCTTTCTTTCTTTCTTTCTTTCTTTCTTTCTTTCTTTCTTTCTTTCTTTCTTTCTTTCTTTCTTTCTTTCTTTCTTTCTTTCTTTCTTTCTTTCTTTCTGTCTGTCTGTCTGTCTGTCTGTCTGTCTG
>OY992891.1:35660795-35760795 GCA_963921405.1 Cepaea hortensis | reverse complement strand
GGATATGCAACTATCTTAAGTTCACTGATTGATGGATGAAATGATGAATAGATTGATGAATGAACTGATTGATTGATGGAGTGAGCGATGGACTAGTTAAATGGGGCAAAAGTTGTCTTCGCCCAACACGTGAAGCTATTTATTAAAGCTCCATCAAGCCTCGCTGATGTGTGCTTGCGGTTGGCAGACTTTACATTCTTCTCAGCTCTCGAGATGTGCTTGTATGTACTCAGTCTCCCTAAGAACATGTGGAAGAGTATGAATGCTTCCAGTTGGTTACCAACTCTTTATCCTCTACTGCAACCCTTCCTACAATTGTCAAATTTTATTTCTGATTTTTATCAGTTGTGGCGGTATTTAGCCTTCGATTTATGATAAGTCTTAAAACATGCGATAATGTATAGATATCATGTTAAAACATGCGATAATGTTATACCTTCGCTGTGACGAAGGGCTTATGAACGCAGTTCGCAATCCCGCATACCGCGTTCGTAAAACATCCGCGGGTAGTTTGGAAGCAGACAACCTTCTTTTGGTTTTTATGCAATGGTTTCTTCTTCTTCTTCTTTGCGATCATCTGGAGTGTTTTTTCAGATGTGATTGCGGTGTGTCTGTTATGCGCCCTTGGACCGAAACCCGTAGGCCAACACAACCGGCTTTAGCGTGCTTTTTTGACCAGGTAGCATTCCCGGGAGACTCTCACAGTTTGCGGTACCGTCCACAACCCAGCTGGCCAGGTTGGAACGGGTTAAGACAACGGTCGTCCCTCAAAGGAAGGCAGGGACAGTCCATGGCATCTTCCGCCATCCAGGGTAGCTTCCATAATTGCAGGGCCGGCACATAGCGCCCTGGTATTGGGCTCACCGAGGGAATCGTCACGTCCTGCTCATGGCTGTTTTAATTCCTCACTTCAATATATTGGGTATTTCGTTCGCCCCGGGCCGTTCCTGCACAGACCAGACTGGTCTGCAGTCAATATCCACTCAGCTAGTTTTTCGGACATGTGCTTCTCGTTGTGTCCATCAGAGCTGTTCCAGACAAGTCGGACATTCGGAAACTACCTAGTCAGAGCTGTTCCGAACAAGAGCAGCATTCGGAAACTAGGTAGCTGTTCCTAGCACGAGGGAAGACTAGTTAGAGCTTTTCCGGTCACGAAAGACATTTCACTCGGACGCAATTGCGTAGTGCCAGTTTTATTTTGCCGCCCTAAGCTGGCACTTCCGGCTTCAGCGGTCATTTTTGATGAGGTTACCCTTCCTCGGGTTTCGAGACTCTTATTTCGACTTCCACACAGCAAGCTTTTGCTTCGGGCTGCCACGTAATGGATTCGCAAGACAGGCATTCCATTTCGTGTCAACGAGACAATTTTCCACCTTTGACTACACTCACTCCATGAGTAAGGTTACAGACTATCTAGGGAACGTGCGACCGAGGTGTTTTTCCACCTTTTGTACTCGCTCACGAGGTAGGCTACATGTGCTGCCGGCTCAGCACCTTACCTCCGTACGTCTGTGGGCGAGTAAGGGTCAGGCCCTCTCATCCGGGGATACCTCATATCCCCCAGCTAAGAGCCATCTTACGAGTATCTGCGCCAAGCATGTAGCTTGCTCAGCACTACATCTAAATTTTGATGTAGATTTGTGTCAGCCTGGCTCTCACTTCCGAGGGTTTATGGCTTAGAGACGTTCAGCCATACACCTCGGCTGGGAGCCTTAGAGGTTATGTCCGGACTGAGATTTTGGCATCGTTTGCCTGATTTTGACTGCTATCCTCAGTCTACCTGCAGAGCAGCAGGTTGTGTTTCTCTTAGTCTGGTCCCTATCCCAAGAGCTGTCCGATATGTAGTTTTTCATCCATCGGCAAGCACATGGGGTCGATGGGACACGCAAGGCCCCCCCCCCCCCATGGCAAGGTGGAGACACATCGGGGGAGATGCAATGGTTTGAGTGCCGGTCGTTCAGAAAGTAATGAACGTAAACTTGCTGAGAAATCAAAAACAATGCTGGGGTTGACTGCGATGTCATGTAAAGGATATGCAACTAACTTTAAAGAGGCGATATTTTAAAGACAATATCATGTTACAGCTTTCTCGAGGACAACCCACTCGGTCTTCTCATTCCCACTGATATGGGCATCGACTGGACAGGCGAGCCATTTCAGCTCTAGTAGGTGTGAAGACTCTCTCTCTCTCTCTCTCTCTCTCTCTCTCTCTCTCTCTCTCTCTCTCGCTCGCTCTCTCTAGAAATATCCAGACTGTACACTTCGGAGCATCGACTGAGAGTTAGTAATGATGACCGTCTTCTTGAATGGAGTCTCAGGAAGGCATCTCAGAGGCGTAATGACCTCCTCCACCTCCATTCTCATGCTGGATGAATGTTACAATACATGTTCCAGTCCGTTCTGCGATGTTGTTGTTCCTTCATCTAGCTGTGAGTCTTTCCTCCAGACGGACCTGCGTGCCCAATTCTTAACCCTTTGAAAATAAAGATTGTTCGTTCGTTCGTTCATTAGTTCGTTCCTCCCATAGCGAAAAGGTGGCACCGAACCCACACCAGACAGCAATCATGTAATTGTCAGTATAACATCAAGCCGTCTCTGCAGAGGAAGGGAAAAAGGTTGAGGGGGAGGAAGAAGAGGAAGAGGAGGAGGAGCAAAAAGAGGAAGAAGGAAGGATGGACACCCAAGAAAGTATAAAATCGCTGAAACGGAAACATTAGCGTTGAGGTCAATATACGAACGAGGATTAAGAACCTCAATGAGGTTGAAAATCTCTGAAATTTAGCATCAGCTTTTGCGCTTAAATGCGGGCGAGGAAGAAGACAAATGAGTCAAGAATGTCGGTTCAGTTCAGTCGCGGTTCCAACATCACAGCAACTGGTCGTCCCTATTATGCTCCGTTCCTGTGCCAGTGAATATCAAATAAAATGTTTCTCACTGCCCCATGTGAAATAAACATCTTCTCGCTATCGTTGTGTTTGATGATTATACAGTAATGCTAGTTCTCAGATGAAGTCTACCGTGTGTTGCAGTACTTTAATTCCAGACATATTGGCATTTAGTGGTTGTTGAGAGTTTCCCCGGTTATATCTTTCATACTGCAATCTACGTTTCGAGAAATGTTCTTTTTTCTTCCCTACGATCTAACACTACACATCGCTATCATCAGCTAGACATGTCTTTGTTGAACATCGCTCTCAGTTTTTAAGAAATGGTATGGGTGTCAGTTGTTCAGAAAGCAAATGCGAACTACTGAACGTAAACTTTCCCAGGTATCACAAAGAGCTAAAAATGATGAGGTTGACTGCTACGTCCTGTAAAGAATTTTTTTTCCCGCGTTTATATCCTCTTTCAGGATATTGTGGTCAACACCAGCATCTTTCAGCTGTATGTTGATTCCTAGGCTAGATTACGCTCATCAACACGCCACGACTTTCTGAGCGACCGGCTCCATACTCTGATAAGTCACTGGCGCGACTCGAACCGCTTCCAATTCTCGTGCGCTCACGTCAACCACGAGAGTATTCGGGGTTACGGAGAAAGCTGCTAACGCCTCGACCAGGGAGACTGGCCTGTAAAGGATATGCAACTAACATAATTGTTTGCGAGTAGTTATTCAATGCTCAGATGTAGTATGCCATCATTTTGTTGTGTTTCTTTGACCCTTGGTCGTCATCTCAGCCCGTCAAGTTTACCGATTACTTGCTAGTTTTCCTGCCTCATACATTCTCATGCCGAGACAGTCTTTTAGAGTGTGTCCATTTTCCTGCTGGTCAACTCCTGCCTAATAGATTTTGATGCCCAAACTGTCTTTAGTGTATTGTGTCTATCTTTATGTTGGTCAACCCTTGCCTCATAGATGTTGATGCCCAAACAGTGTTCATTGTCATGTGTCCATCTTCGTGCTGGTCAACCGTTGCCTCATAGATTTTGATGCCCAAACGGTCTTCAGTGTACTGTATCCATCTTCCTGCTGCTCAACCCTTGCTTTATAAATGTGGATGTACAAACTGTCTTCAATGTCCTTTGTCCATCTTCGTGCTAGGCAACGCTTGCCTCATATATTTTGATGCCCAAACGGTCTTCAATGTCCTTTGTCCATCTTCGTACTAGGCAACCGTTGCCTCATAGATTTTGATGCCCAAACGGTCTTCAATGTCCTTTGTCCATCTTCGTGCTAGGCAACCCCTGCAGATTCCTCCAGGAACCAGGACTTCAATCATCGTTGTCCCCAACCTACTATGACGTTATATATGGCTAGGCTGTTTCACTTTCCGTAACACCACTCTGTTTACGAGCTAATATTCTGTGACCTTCTCATCTGGTAGAATGTCAGAATATTTCTCTGTTTGACCCACGGTTTTCTAAGAACGTTTTTGTACTGTTTAACGTTAACCCGATTTTCTTACTTAGTGATTACGAAATAGTCCTTGTCTAACATCCGCGTGTTGCTACAGCAAGATGCATTGATCAAAAATGTTTATTTTAATTGCTTTGCATGTATTGTGTCATAGGTTATTAACAATGTTTAACCACTGCGTCAATTTTCCAGTACACTTATAATCATTCAAAAAGCGTTGGAAATCAAAAATCAAAAGCTTGGCTATTCTTCACATTCATTATTTTCACATTAAGGATGAAGTGTTTGTCGCACGATTTAACACATCATTATTCAATGCATTATATCCACATCCCTACTTGAAAAAAACATTGTCCTTTGGAAACCGGTGTTCCATAATTTCCCCATCCTTCTGAGGTGATAAACAGAGTCTTTGTATCGGCGGTTGTTGAGACCAGCGCTGGGATCTGGCACCGTCGTCGTCACTTCTGTCACACGGCATCAGTCAATTTGTGCTCGCGCGGGCAGGTCTACCTGTCATGTGGTGCTTTTGTATCCGCGTTATGCGTACTTAGGCTCAGACAATAAATGCAGCGGTATGCGCTTTGGGAAATAATGAAATAGCTAGGACAGGGCTAGCTGTTTACTGCGATTACGTGTGCATTTGATTGTAAAAAAAATGCTATAATATTTAACACCAGAGTGTATGAATATTGTTTTTTGTACTTCTGTGGCGGAGTTTAGCTTAGATGTTGTTCTGAATTACTGTGAATTCATGTTGTGATATATCAATAACTTTGTTGTTATGTTTTAAAATACAAGGCCATTTGTGAGCTATACTAGCAGGATATACCAATTTGTGGTAAGTTATTGTCCAGTGTGTGTGTTGTTGATTTCATTGTTTTCATCTTTCATCTTCGCCTTTTACTCTGACGGTGCCACCATTGTGTTGCCACAGCCCTCATGGGTGGCCTACCCATGCAAGTCGTAAGAAGCGGCCACGGAGAGATGAGGTGAGTCTGGTTACTCCATGCCGTAGACAGCTTTGGCTGTCAGATGAAGCTAATCATACACACACACGTCTACACAGGTCTTGGCGGGCGTAGGTTGAGAACCTGTCCGCCGTTGAGGGGGGAGGAGAAAAGGAAGTAGTAGAGGAATAAATAGAGGAAGAACTAGAGGAAGAAGTAGATGAAGAAATAGAGGAAGAAATAGAGGAAGAAATAAAATAATGGAGGAAGAAGCAGAGGAAAAAATAAAATAAGAAACAGAGTATGAAGTAAATGAAGAAATAGAGGAAGAAATGGAGGAATAAATAGAATAAGACATAAAGGAAGAAGTGGATGAAGAAATAGAGGAAGAAGTGGAAGAAGAAGAAGGGGAGGCATGTCTACTCTATATTTATGCAGACAACATTGTCAGCAAGGCTGGACAAGATATTAGGAAAGCTACAGGAAATCACAGTATGGACAACAACTATATAGACCTTGTATAATAATACAATGTTATAGTTCATTAAAGTTAGGAACACTACCGCAGGTAATGATGGATTTCAAACATGGCACCGATAAACTTCCGCCAGTGAAAAACTGTACAGAGATCTCATGAAACTCAAACTAACCATGACTTTTATGGAGACATTAACAAAATGGTTTTAGTGTCAACAAGGAAGAGGATGAAGTAGGAGAAGGAGGATGACAGGAGGAGGAGGAGGAGGAGGAGGAGGAGAAGAGGATGATGCAGGTGATGGGTATGGACACCGAACCGTGTCACCTATCGTGCGCGGGAACGCCGATTATTCCTCCCCACGGCTCTTGACAGAAAAAGTGGAAGATGATGATGGAGATGGACAAATCTAATAAAACATGCTAGAACAAGTCTAGATATCTACATAAAAATAATAATAAATAAAGGATATGCATCTAAGTAGTAATGCAGCCGGGCCATGATTTCTCACAGAGTAGACAGCTAGCCTATAGATCTCGGCTGGTAATGTTGCTTCCAAAAGGATTCAACTAATTTGCCTATAGACTTCAACACGATACCCAGGGTCGTATATGTCTTCTTTCGGCATTTATAAACTAATGGAGTATTGGCCTTCAACCTCACTTCAAGCTGTCAAATCTTTTACTTCCTTGTGCAGCTCCGTTCACGTTCTCCTCATATTATTCATTTATCTCTAATCTTCTTTTCGGTGTTATGTTTAGGTCTGACTCTTCTTCGTTTGCTTTGCGGGTTCCAGATTAAAGAATTTCTAATTTTACAATTCTCATCATCAGCATGTGCGTGTCAGGTCTTAGTCAGATATGACTGAGTTACCGTATGCCAGTAGACGGTACTACCTGATTTCTGTTAGCGTTGAATGTTGGGCGGAGCTTACCAAACCCGACACCCCACATTTTGCCAACGGCTTCGGGCGGAAGAGTGCACCTAAGAGAGTACAAACAAGCCTTAACCTAGTGCGAAGAAATGGAACCTAAAGACTAAATGTTATTGCCGGGCAGATCAGGCCCTAAGCCTTGGTCGGCAACTGGTCTAGGATGGAAGCTCCGACAGGCGGACAGTAGAGCATTGCTTTGCTGATCTGGTAGCTTCTGCAGCTTGACTTGTTCCAGACGTATTGGTGTTACCTTTCCTCTGGAGTAAACTAGACAGCCGAGAGAGGGATCATGCTGCATGGGCAACACATGGTCTCTAAACTCAGCCCAGGCTTTGTGTTATGGAGAGGTGTAACTTCATTGTACAAACTATCATATGTCAAGACGGCAAGGTGCCAATCATCCTCATTTGGTATGCAGAAAAGCATATTTTTAGCTATCTTACATTATCACCAGAGTTGTGGATCAGCTCTGTGTTATCCCGACCATGCCATTTGGTTAAGCCATCCAGGTATTTACTTTTCTACTTTCCCTTTGTTCTTTTCCCATCAGTCTTGCCAGTTGGCACCAAGTTCTCTAGTTTATTTCTTCTCATAACTTATCCAAAAATATTTGAATCTCTACATCTGATTTCTCTATAATCAGTTTGCGGTTTTCATTTGCCTCTTGTAGGACTTGCTCATTGGTTTTTCTGTCTGTCCATGGTATTCTTTACATTTCCCCCAGAACCACATTTCCACTGCCATTAGATAGATTTTAAGCTTGTCTGCTCATCGCCCACATTTTACATCCAATATTCAACACTATTTCTCCCGTTGCAATTGCCATTCTTTTATTAGTCACTATATTTTTCATTTTGCAAAAGGTTGCCTTTACCATAACGATTTATTATTCTCAGTTGGCTCAATATGATCTTTCCAGCGCAGGCGTCTTTTCTTCACCTCTTCAGTCACTGCTGTTTGCTTAGTTCGCTCCAGGAGCTTCACATTGGTGAAGGTGGGTATAGTAAGTAACAAAAGTCCAGTGGTTCTCAACCTTTTTTGACCCATGCACCCCTTCACTATAAGTTCACAACGTCATTCCCCCTTTCGTATTTCCTCCTTATAAAATAAATCCCCTCTCCCCGGCCCCTACACCGTATACGTAAAAATGGAAGCTAAATTGAATAAAATTATAGAACAAGTCTAGTCACATAAAACATGATTTGTGGGTCTACGTACGTTATAAAAAGAATTTCAGAAGGGCGAGATGTAAAAAACTGTAAAGTATGGAGGGAAATTCCCCACCGGTTGAAAACCATTGTAATAGTCAATGAAGACTCACTGACACGCTTTAAACACAATGGGTGTATGGTGCTAGACCGATATTATTAAAGACCAATCAGCGCTCGGTGGATTACACCACATTTACTTCCCAAGTTAATCTTTCCTTAGAGATAGAAATCGACAGACGCATTGGAAAGGCAGCCACGACACTTTCCAATCTAACTAAGAGAGTTTAAGAGAACAGTAGACTAACAGAGCGTACACAGATTCTAGTATATAAAGCTTGTGTTGTTAGCACACTACTCTATGAGTATGAATCCTGCAGCTTGTACTCACGACAGGAAAGAAAGTTTAATTCCTTCCGCACGAGATATCTGACCAGTGCATAACGTGGAAAGACCATATTACAAACAAACAGGTGCTTGAATGATCGTATATTACCTCAGTGCACTAACACCTCAAGCAGAGACCCCTCCGGTGGCTGGGCCACGTATCTCGAACGGAGTATGAACGTATTCCAAAAGATCTCCTTTACGGAGAACTAGCCATAGGGAAGAGGCCAACTGGAAGACCCCAAATGCGATAGAAGGATGTGTGTAAATAAGATATGAAAACCCTTGGCATAGACCCAGACACGTGGAGAAGAGTTGCAGCAGAGAGATGTTCTTGGAGAAGAGATGTACGAAACGGACTGGTGCTCTTTGAGCGCAATCTGATCCAACAAACTGAGGATAATAGGCACAAGGGTAAAATGCAGTAATTTGCGGAACCTGCCTCGTCTTACAGATGCGGAAATTGTGTCAGAGATTGTCACTCTCGCATTGAACTGTTGTTTGTCCATCAAGAATGATGATGACCATTCATTTCATCCAGTGGGATTGAAAGTATGGAGCCGCGAGTTCTAAGATGGCTGATAAGGCATATTTTGGCTCGAAATGTTCTTTTACTATGTGGGCAAAGAATGCTTGACGTTCCAGGAGGAGTAGGAGGAGGAGAAGGAGGAGGAAGAGGAGGAGGAGGAGGAGGATCTCCTGCAGTGGTTTATCTGTCAAGCCTTGTCTTCACAGCTCTTGCAGTCCTGGTTGCTTCACAAGTGACTGCACCCTTGCGTAATAATATACGCCATGAATTTCGGCCTTTGGCAGCAGTCTCCCAGGTGTTATGATGAGTTCCAAAAGCTTTCAGTTAGATTTCAGAGTGTCTTTAAAGGGATTCCTCTGACCACCTTGGGAGTGTTTACCACAACGCAGTTCGCCGTACAAAATTCGTTTAGGGAGCCTGTGATCTGGCCTGTGAGTTAAGTGATCAGCCCAGCGAATCTGATTCTCCATTAGTAGGGTATAGATATTGGGTATGGGCGCTCTTTCTAGGACTTCAGTGTCTGGGCTCTCGCCTTGCCGTTTAATCTTCAGTAGCTTCCTAAAGCAGACTGTATGAAAGTGGTTTAATTTCCTAGCATGTCGCTGATAAACAATGCAGGTTTCACAAGCATTATGGATAATACAACTGCTTTGTAGGCTTTCAGCTTTGTTTGCAGGCTTTGCATTGAACTATACAGTCACCAGCAGTGCTGTTAGGTGCCTCCCCAGCGGCACAACTCTATAGTCCTACAGGACTGAAAGAGGCCTACTACTACTCCCCAAGACATTTCCTGATACCAATGTTAATTTTGTTCGACCTGGGAGCCCAAATTAGTAAAATTGACCCCTATAGGGATTGAACCCATAACCACGGCAGACAAAGGATTAGCCACTACACTAATACGGCTTCCCGGAGGTAGATGCCATCATCATACAGTGCATTGCGGGCTGGCGCGGGCGATCATTCATTTCCACAAATTGCGATCTCAGATGGCATGGATCAATTCGTGGTTTGACGCCCTCCCATGCCATGATACAAAACAGTCGAGAATTGTCTCACGCTATCTACCTCTACCTCTCTTTCCACAAATCTCTCCAGTTGTCGCAAAATGTTCCAGTTTTTGTCTTCTCACTATTTAGCAAAAAATTGAAGACTGCCGTTTTTCTGATATTTGTGATTCTTTGCGATTTATCTTCCTTCAAAATGTCCAGATTACTCATTTTGGCTGTCCAATTAATTTTCACCATTTTTCTATAAAACCACATCTCCAAGGAGGCATACATAGCCGGGAAAATGGTCCCCAGCCAGAGGTTCTATCCGTACCGGTGTCTTCAGGAAGTCAGCAACTCTAAGCGACCCCCCAACAGCCCAAATGTTTAGAACCCCTGAAGTAACAACTAGATGATGTATTGTTTTAATGAAACAGTCTGAAAATAACTAAAGTCAATAAATCAACGTGAACGATTTTAGTTCACGTGTTTCCAGCCTGAATTACTCAAGAAGTTGTTTTGTTTTCCAAGAGAGACCAGCCCTGAGGACTTTGGTTGTGGTTTCTGCCAGTTGTTTCCTACTTATAATAAACATTATTATAATGTTTCGTTTAGGTGCATGTGCTCAATTCTTACTTCTTATTCTTACACTTGTCTTACGTCTCTATTTCCAAAATTTGTGTTCTGTGTGGTTTTTGCTAAAATTACTTGCTCTGCTTAGCTTTGTACATATTCAAGATTCATCAGAGAGCTGCGATGGAGGAGCAGTGTCTAGGTCACGTCCTTGCAAACTCGGAGAACAAAGGTTCAGCCCCCCCCCCCCCCCTCTAGGCCAGCATTGATCACATGATTCTGGCCTCACAGGTCGGTTCAGACCAACATGAGTACCGTGACATTTTCAGGAAAGGAAAATCTGCTAGCGTAATATTGAACACATATCGTGTCGATTACTGACTAGTTCGTTAATATAATGAGCAGGAGTATTTTCTGATCAGTCGAACTAAAATGATGTCTACTTGTCCTTGACTTGGGGACGTACATTACAAGTACCCCAGTAGTCGGAGTTGATTCAAGTGACGACGAAGAACACTGGTAATAGAGGAGCAAATCTACACGCAAAAATCAGCCCAGTGCACTCCCCAGTGTATTGACTACGCGTGAGTTCAAATGAACGAACGAAGAAAAAGCTTCTGACATTTGTCAGTAAGTGGAAAACTTGTCTGAAGACATCAACTTCATTTAACAGCCGTGGACCATGGTCTATTTCTTTTTGCGCTCCCTAGCTTTGAATTCAACGGTAGCCCATATACATGCTACTACTTCTAGTGTACAGAACTAATGGTCTAGATTAGCTTTCCCTGTTACCAGTGTCCCTCGCCACCCGGCGAACCTACTTGTACTTCAGAGGTACGTGTAATTTCCACGTTAAGCAAGAGAAGTCAACATTTTAGTCCAACTGACCCGTGTACCGAGAGAACTCGCTATCAGAACACCGGATGTTTAAGAACGAGCGTTCTTATCTATTCGGCCACGCTGATCTCTGTCTGTCAATATTATCTGACGGTGATAGTATATTTAATAAATATTATCTGACGGTGATTGTATATTTAATAAATATTATTTGACGGAAATTGTATATTTATCTGATTGCCTGCCAAACAAAAAAGTGGTCCTGACCAAACAGAAATTCATGGCAGAAAATGGGAAGTAGGGGTGTGTGACTATATTTATGTGAAAATGGTTAAAATTGTAGCAGATATACTGCATGATACATCAATTTAAAGGAGATTGCACAGGAAACACGACAGTCTTAATAATTAATTGATAGGTTAGAAATATTATGACAATATTGAGAGGTTTAGTAATAACAATTTAAATTAAAGGGATGAACGTTATGACAAATTTCCACTTACCAAGGTGTTATTGTGTATCCACTGCAGATAATCCAGTTAAATTTACTAAATAATGTTAATACACCACTTGTATATAATAATATCACAAGGCCTGCTCCATAACACCAATAAAACAAAATTAAAACATAATATTTTGAAGCACGTAATTTTTACACAAAATGGAAAATGTCAGGAACATACCAGGCAGATTGTAGTGAGAAGAATAATATAAACGCTATTTTCTAATTAGTTATAATTATTATTCTTTTAAATTTAATTATTTAAATACTCCTTAAATACGTCGTGGTAGGCAAAACAAATTTAGGGGCATAAATGTGGTCCATTAGTGCCTTCATAATTCGACATGTGCCATCATATTATAACATATTATGACGAACTTTCGCTTTTAGTGTTGTTTTTAATTACTACTAAATAATCTATCTGATTACTGACTACTGCACGTGGTATTAGTTTTAGAATCTTTCACAAAGTCCTTTAAATCACAATAACTATAATATAAAATTGTTTAAAACGGTAATTTTAATAAAATATATGATGCCCAGAACCAGAGTCGAATCACAACAATCATTTCGAATCACAACAAATTCGTTTTCTTTAAAAAAAAAAAACAATTAAAAAAAGAATAAAAAAAATAAAAAATGCATGCTAACGCTTGTTCATACTGCGAAACCTTTCTGTGTCAATTTTAATTTACCGAAGCACTAAAAATTGCGGAATAATTAGAGAAGTAGAACAAATAACGCACTGTCTATATCGAGCCAACCAAGTGGTTTACGGGTGCCAAATTCGTTACATGGAACCACTACAGTGGTTCTCGGTTCCGGGTGGTGTCATTGGTGTCAGTGGCGTCATTGGTGTCAGTGATGTTAGTTTCGTCAGTGTTTTTAGTGGTGACAGTGGTGACAGTGGTGTCAGTGATGTCAGCGGTGTCAGTGGCGTCAGTGGAGACAGTGGTGTCAGTGGTGTCATTGGCGTCAGTGGCATCACTATTGTCACTGGCATCAGTGGTGTCAGTGGTTACACACGCGACAAAGATGCAGGAATCCAAGCACTTTATCGCCACTGGAGGTCTTGCATTGAACGTAGTGGTGACTACATCAAAAAATTATACATTTGTTCTTTACTTTTTCAGAATATATTCACCCCCAAAAAATCAATTGAAGGGTTTCATTTGAAGACCCCTAGTGGATAAATACATGAATGGCTTGTCCATATGGTATAATTGTGACAAACACGCAGACATCACCCCAAAACTTTGGTGATTATATTACATGGTAAACTACCACAGCCCACATGTATCGATAAGGCACATGATGACGAGGATAAGATCTCGCTGGCCAGATAAACACAATTGACAATAGAAAGAAGCTCAGTATCGCCATAACAATTTAAATGGAAACAAAGAATAGAAGATGCCCAACGGAGCCTCATCCAACTCACCAATAGGCAAACAAGACAAGGCCATTTTTCACGTTTAGATAAGCACACGGTCTACAGGAACACTGTATTTTTCCAGACAGAAGCCATAAAATATCGCAGGCTTGTAGCGAAAATTCGCCCACATTTAGCCAGATAAATATATGTGAAATAGGGGAAATAATGAAACCCTATCGCTGCAGAATACTTCAGGAAAACATGGATGTTAATAGTCTTGTAATAACAGTGGTGTCTGTTAGAATGTTTAGGTGGGGAAAGTAAATTGCCTGAAATGTGAAAGAATATTCTAGGCAGGAATCTGAGGCGATTATGTCGTTGGAAGGTGTGTCCAAAATACTAAATTGTAATTGGGTAATTTACACATGATCGCTGAGTTGTTTGATGATTCAGTGATATTGTTGCTTGTTTCCTTGGGCGTGGTCTCGATATTTCAAGCTTTCTGGTAATATTTTTATTTATAATCCATACACACTTTGAGAATGCAACTGACACTGAGTTATTATTCATTGATGTAACACAATTGAGCTATTGCAATGGGAACACACTTACATGCCATCTGTATCTCTTAGCTGATGGTATAGAGTAGGAATGCTTACTGTCACACGTAGCGCACTGACTGAGAATGCGGCTATGTTGTCCCCGACCGGTGCTTACATACGTTACTGACACAAGTGACGACAAATAGCAAAATGTCTTCACCGGATTGATAAGCCAACCGATGTATTCTCATGAAGCATCATATCTGACCTGTATGTGGTGTAATAATTTCACTAGAGTATAAAAAGTACAATCTTCGGCGTAACTACGAAACAAAACATCTATCAACATATTCACATTTTTCTGGAAAGTTACGCTCTGAGAAATATGAGTCCATGAAACGTGGTTTAGAAACACACAGAAATCTCTTCACGAGAAAGTTTGCTGAAAATGAATCTGTCACTTCTATAAGTTACCAAATAGTGTATAAGAAGACAGAACGATGAAAACCGTTTACTGATAGCAACTTCATCAAAGAGTGTATGATGGAAGCAGCAAATGACTTGTGTCCTGAGAAACCGATGTGTTTGAAACTATCAGCCTTTCGGCAAATTCAGTTGTGCGAAGAACAGAAGAACTTGGAGAGAAGATAGTGCAACAGATACGCGAGAAATCTAGGAACTTGTTGTGGTATTATCCAGCACTGAATGAGTCTACTGATCAATCGAGTACTATACAACTTCTCGTGTTCATTCGTGGTGTCAATTTGGACTTTCAGATAACGGAAGAGTTGGCATCCGTTTGCAGCATGCATAGAAAACAACTGGAAAAGACATTTTCATAAAAAGTTTTGCAAGACTATAACCTTCAGTGGAATCAGCTTCGAGGTGTTACTGTTGGTGGAAGAAAATACATGGCTGGAGTGTGGAAGGATATTATGGGGCAGTTAAGGACTCAGTTGGAAGAGTTGCAAATTCAGGGCACTCTGTTTGTACACTGCATCATACATCAGTGTGCACTCTTTGGGAAAGACTTTCCTATTGATCTCATTCCATTACATTTTTTTCATTCCATTTCATTGATTGGATGCAGCAATTCCAAACCAAACATTGATGATATCTTGAAAGTCAAATATCAGTTTCACAAATCTCACTAACCTTTTTTGCTGGGTAGTTTGTGATATTCGGATATGTGCACACTAGGTCTGATGTAACTATCTTTTTGCTAACATCGCCTCCTTTGATAACTTGTTTTTATTAAATAAATATGTTGGTCGTCTTTGTTTTTTTGTGCATTGCACACCACTCACCTATGATTAACTTACTTTTTTTTTGTCTTTTTTTCCCCAGAGCTTTCGTTCTGGCTTGCAAGTATTGTTAAATTTGTTGCATATCCTTTACAGGACGTTTGCAGTCAACACCAGCATATTTTTGCTGTTTTTGATGTCTTGGCAAGTTTACGTTCAGTAGTTTGCCCTTGCTTTCTGAACAAACGGCTCACATACCATAGCGTAAAACACCAGCGCAACGTGGTCTGCTGCAAAATCGCGCGCAGCTGTGCTTTGAACGCGGGTATTGTACATAATGAGTATGCGGCCCGCGCTCGTCATGTTGTTAGTTATCCGGCCCACCGTGAAAAAAGTTTAGTGACCTCTGACCTACTGCATGGGATCTCGAATTTGGCAACTGTATAAGATTCTGTGAGCAAAACCACTTATGTAGAAAAGTCTGTGGCACTTATCAGTCCATGCCCCTTCAAATTATGGGTAAATCATGTCTACAGGTGTGCTCTACTAATTTGACACGGGAGCCTCCGTGGCGAAGTGGAAAGCCGTCTGACTCGGTCTCCGAAGGTTGTGGATTCGATTCTGGGTCGCGTCCTTCGGTTCACTAGTGTATTTTTTCGGATACTCCTGAGGGTCGACGCTGGACCTACGGAGTTCGTGCTTTGTGCAACGCTTTCCGCTCGGCGGAAAGAGACTGAGCCATATGAGATAAACCCGGTGCAATGAAGTCGACCATGTCGACTTTTAAGCGACTTTTACTAATTTTGACAGATCTCTCCCACCAAGCAATGACAAACTAAAAAAAAAAAAAAATGTTTGCATAACCTTTACAGGACATCGCTGTCAACATCAGCACATTTCAGCTGATTGTTGATTTCTTGGCAAGATTACGCTCAGTAATTTGTCACTGCTTTCTGAGCGACCGGCTAACATACCCCCTAAGTTACCGACGCGGTTAGAACCGCTACCGATTCTCGCCGCCGTCACGTTACTCACGAGAGTATACGGGATTACGGAGAAAGTCGCTAACCTCTAAGCCAGGGAGACCGATAATGACAAACTACTGAACGCAAAGTTGCCCAGGAATCACAAACAGCCAAACAATGCTGGGGTTGACTGCTACGTATATCCTGTAAAGGATATGCAACTAACTCCCACCACCACCCACATTTCTTTCTCTCTCTTTTGAACTCTAGCGTAGACCACACACATGCTACTACTAGTACTAGCTACTATTAATAGTGAGCGTACTGGATTGATATTACATGAGAATTAGCTTTTCCCTATTTCCATTGTCCCTCGCCATCAGTGAGCTCTCCCCGACTTCTATTCCACCAAGTTGATTCCTACTAAGGACAGTTTCAAATGTCCACAGATCGAGAATCATATCGTGACTGTTGGATGTTCTATGATACTTTCCCAGAAGCTGAACTAGATAAGTGAATGCCGGGAAGGCGTCGGATGTGTCGGCCGAAGGGCGCAAATATTGCAGCTCTGCTGTAAACAGGCACACGGCGATTACGCCTAGAATAAAAACAACATACTTTGATGTTCAGATGCTATAAATTTTAAATATTAGTTTCCTTCTCGGTCCACGGTATTCTAAGATTTCTTTTTCTGTAACATTTTACCTCAAATGTTATGGCGAAGAGATAACGAACGCAATTAGAAATTCTGCATGCCGCGTTCAAAGCACAACCGCGGGCGATTTGGAAGCAGACTGTCTTGCGCTGGTTTTTATACAATAATATGAGCCCCGGTCGTTCAGAAAGCAATGGCACAATACTGAACGTTAACTGGCCCAGTTTAGTTTTAGACGGATCAACATCACGGCACACGGGTGTAACCCATAAATGCTCCGTTCTACTCCTAACTCAAGCCTGATTCCGGAGAATCTCAGCTTAGTGCACGAACTCAGCAGCACCGGCGAGTATCCTGAAATACTTTGGGTAAATTTTTAACTCGCCCAACGGAAAGACACAGAACCATCCGGGATAAAACTCGATGTAATGAAGTCGATTCTCTTGCATGAAAACCCTTTCTTTTAACGATATGAGGGTGTAATATCAACAACACTCACCAAGAACACCAACGACCTACATCTTCAGTACCTAAGCCTTTAATGATGATGATGATGTTCATGCTCATACATTCTGGGATAGATGAAATGGAATAAGCTCCTTAAACCAGGTTATCTAATGCAACATCCAATTTATATTTTCTTGTCACAATTCCATCTGAAGCATACTTGGGAAAAGATAAAAAAATCGATCTTATCCTCGTTAGTTAATCTTCCCACATGCCGGATATTCTTATATTATGTACGAGTGTGAGTAAAGGACATTCCCATTTGGCACGTCCTGTGGGAGTATTGGGTATATGTTTTTGTGTTATTTAAATAGACCAATACACTGACACCTTTCCGTCTTATCAGACTATAGTTGGTACATTGGTTTCAAAAAGGCATAACAACTACAACCCATGGCGGTGGCGAATTGGGCTGATAAGGCCAATTCGCGCTTTAATGTTCGTCAACAGTGGATGTATGTGAACACATGGTCAATTCCACCATCATGCACCATCCTATGTCTCTCATGCACTGTGTGTGCTTTATCTGCAGTCATGCTCTCCTTTGTCAATGGGCACTCGATATCTGTCCAAAGTAACCAGAGAAATATCATGTCAAAATCTATCCTATTACCTAGTAACCAGAGAAATATCATGTCAAAATCTATCCTATTACCTAGTAACCAGAGAAATATCATGTCAAAATCTATCCTATTATCTAGTAACCAGAGAAATATCATGTCAAAATCTATCCTATTACCTAGTAACCAGAGAAATATCATGTCAAAATCTATTCTATTACCTATTAACCAGTGAAATATCATGTCAAAATCTGTCATATTACATAGATACCAGAAAAATATCATGTCAAAATCTGTCATATTACCTAGTAACCAGAGAACTATCATGTCAAAATCTATCCTATTATCTAGTAACCAGTGAAAAATCATGTCAAAATCTATCCTATTAACTATTAACCAGAGAAATATCATGTCAAAATCTATCCTATTACCTAGTAACCAGAGAAATATCATGTCAAAATCTGTCATATTACCTAGTAACCAGAGAAATATCATGTCAAAATCTATCCTATTACCTAGTAATCAGAGAAATATGTCAAAATTTACCCTATTACCTAGTAACCAGTGAAAAATCATGTCAAAATCTATCCTATTAACTATTAACCAGAGAAATATCATGTCAAAATCTATCCTATTACCTAGTAACCAGAGAAATATCATGTCAAAATCTGTCATATTACCTAGTAACCAGAGAAATATCATGTCAAAATCTATCCTATTACCTAGTAATCAGAGAAATATGTCAAAATTTACCCTATTACCTAGTAACCAGAGAAATATCATGTCAAAATCTGTCATATTACCTAGTAATCAGAGAAATATCATGTCAAAATATATCCTATTAACCTAGTAACCATAGAAATATAAATCAAAATCGTTTGCATTATTTAGTAACCAGAGAAATATCATGTCAGTATCTATTCAGTTACCTAGTAATACAACCATATCATATCAATATTTATCAAATTACCTAGTAACCTGAGAACTATCATGTCAATATATATTAATTTACCTAGTAATAAAACAGTGCCAAAACAATATATATTCAATTACTTAGTAACCAGTAAATGTCATGTCAATCAATAAGGCGCCGTCTCCACAATGAAGGATGGCTGCAATGGATCTCCAGCAGTTTGTCTGTCTCTCGTCTTGATTGTACATGTCTGTCAGATTGCTGTTCGTCTATCTCTCGATATCAGTCCATTTGTATCTTTATCTACCTCTTGCTCGCTTGCTTTCAGCCTTACCCTCCAGTATGGTTTTTATAAGAGTGGTATGTCTTAACGTGGCCGAAGTATTTCACTTGCCTCTTTTTAATTATTTTAATAAATTCTCATTTCATTGTCAGTTTTCCTAGAACCTATGTATTTGATTTTGTTTTCATAAATGCAACATATATTTCCATTGCTGTATTTTGTGTTTTACGTGGTGAGGTCCCAATCTCTTCCACGGTGGCCGGCCTTGTTCACTATTGTATCCTGATCATGCTTCATGTATGCCACACACTTTGCTGTTTCGCTTTCCAAGCCATTAATTAATCTATGTATATTCATCCGCTTTGTTCGCCGTCCCAGTCTTTTGTGTACTAGGGATAGACATTGCTGGCTTAGAAGGATATTACCCCTTCTTCTCGTAGTTTAGCCAGTCAGCCAAGACTATTGCCCGTTCTGCTCAATCCCCACTGTATCAGCCCCTCCAGATGTGGGTCATTTTTTGCTTTACTGCACTTTCCAATGGATCCCACTGCCACATCATCAATGCCTATCCAAACACATAGTTACACGTGTGTTTCTTGGCCTATACAGTTACAATGACCAAAGTATGCCATACCAATGTTTATGTGGTTATGTAATTAATAAAATATCCAGTATGTCAGTGAAACCTGGTCATATTACTCACACCAAGAGAAACTTTTAAACAGCTTTCATATGCGGTGTCTGCGAAGAATTCTTGGTATTAAGTAGCAAGACAAAATCACAAATACTGATGGATTGGAAAGATCGGATTGTGTGACTGTTTGTTCCATGCTGTCTTTATAAACGTAGATGGATAGGACACATTAGGAGGATGGACAATGATAGACTATCAAAAGACATCTTTTTGGTGAATTACTGATGTGTGTAAAAGATCTCGGGGTCGGCCTCTAAAGCGGTACAATGATGTGTGTAAGCGGGACATGATTGATACAGGCACGTTGTGAGCAAGTTGCGTTGCATGGAGGGAAAAGAGAAACCGATGTTTAGATAGGTCACACACTGAGCGTGTGAGACGTCATATGGTGCCTGATGGTGGAAATGACCATGTGTTCACATGTAAGCTCTGTTGTAAACGCACATTTACCACACGAATTGATCTTCTAATCAGCACAATTTTGAAGCAGAAGGTAAAAATCAATTGTCTCTCAAGATAGAAAGGTTCGAATAATATTCTCAGAACCACAGATATAATGTGAGTAACTTAAAATTTCTTACTTTGTGTCACAGTCCTAGATCTCTAGGGGATTGAAACTCGGGCTCATACAGGCAACAAACTCCGTTCAGATACAATCGAGCATCATTTATTTACATTTATATTACAGTACGCTGGCGAAGTGAGTTTTCACAAGCCAGCATTTAACAAGTTGCGTATCACAGGAGTTTACAATGAACATGATTATCACAATAACTCTAGCAGCTATCTAACATATAATAATGTATGTATAAGACCCCTAAAACACTTGGGTCTGAAACTATCAAGTCCCCTTAAGGTAAGCCCTGTTGCTTCCTCGATGTCCAGTCCGTGTCTGTCTTTCCACACGTGCCGTGATCCGACACGGGTGGTAACTCTCTCTGAGTTTCTCGTGGACCCCGCAATCGGCGGGCCCCACCAGTGTCCACGTGGCTGTGGACACACTGACCGTTCCTTCGAGAAGGCTCTAGATTATTCGAGCCTTCGAGTGACTCGGTTCTCTCCCTTTCGCTGGATTTATATCCCTTCGCCAGTGTCTCGTTCTTTTAGGTTGGTACCGCCTTTTAGGTGAGTCTGTGACAGGAGTCCCCCTCCCCCCCTGCTTTGATGGGTTATTCTATGGCAATTAGTTCTGTACTAATTCTGTCACAGTATCACATAAAGTCGGTGTTTGTAGTTTGGTGGATAGTAACTTAGCAACTTACATATCTGCATCGCCAACTCATGTATTCTCCCATACACCACTTTAAGATGATTGCTGAAGAGGTTTCTCTCTTCTATGTTCTTAAACATGCTTATCTGACCGAAGTACCGTGACGTTTCCCAGTTGTTTTTACAACCGCGCCCTTCTCAAGTATCCATATGATACCAAGATATTAAAACTCTGTGTAAGAGAGTTCTAACAAGACAAATGTCTTGGCCATTTAAGTACACCTGCAAATCTCGTCTTGTGTGTGTATTTCAATACATTTTTACTTCCGTATGTTGTATAATGCTGAATATGTAGTTATGCTGTTGTTTTATCACATCTGACTACGTGTTCCTGTTGGCTTGTTTGTGTATTGAATGATATGTTGCTGTTTCTAATAAAGTGACTGTATTTTAATTGTTAGTGTTCAGTTTTGAGTGTGTGCTCACTGTGTGGTTTCTCCAAGCGTCACGAGTTGGGATATCCTTTTTCATGAATTACCCCAATGTGTGTAATGCATGATCGGGGCATTCCAAGCAGTGGCGCTTAGATGTAATGTATTAAACATGTATCAACAATTTAGACAGGTAATACATTTTTACATGAAGACGCAGACAAATTAAAATAAATACGTTTTGCGTACAATTTGTCCGCTCAGTATATCGCTCTCTCATTTAATTCATTCACTCTGTCATTCATTCGTCTTTCATACAAAATAGTATTTTGTTAAAATATATAGATAAAGTTGAGGTAAGTGTTATTGCCCTTAGAAAAATGGATTAGGCGATATGTTTCCTTTAAGGTAACAAGTAATTTTTGTACGTGTAATCAAAAAATGGTTTATAATTTAAATAGAAAAAATTGTATAGGAAAAATATTTCACCTATGAGTGGAAATACTTGTAATATTATGGTAGAAAATCTACAAGTTATAGGTTGACATATTTTATATACATAATAATTAAATACAAGTGTAATGTTCTTTGTCCATCAAGAATGATGATGACCATTCGTTTCATCCAGTGGGGTTGAAGGTGTGGAGCCGTGGGTTCTAAGATGGCTGATAAGGCCTATTTTGGCTCGAAATGTTCTTTGACAATGTGGGCAAAGAATGCTTGACGTCTCTGGAGGATGATTTCCTGCAGTGGTTTTTCTGTCCTGCCTTTTCTTCACAGCTCTTGCAGTCCTGGTTGCCTCACATATGACTGCACCCTTGCGTAATGATGCACGCCACGAATTTCGGTCTCTGGCTGCAGCCTCCCAGGTGTCATGATGAATTCCAAAAGCATTCAGTGAAATTTTCAGAGTGTCTTTAAAACGTTTCCTCTGGCCACCTTGGGAGCGTTTACCACAACGCAGTTCGCTGTAGAAAATTCGTTTAGGGAGCCTGTGATCTGGCATGCGGGTCAGGTGACCAGCCCAGCGAATCTGATTCTTCATCAGTAGAGTGTGGATACTGGGCATGGATGCTCTTTCTAGGACTTCAGTGTCTGGAATCTTGTCTTGCCATTTAATCTTCAGTAGCTTCCTTAGGCAGATTGTGTGGAAGTGGTTTAATTTCCTAGCGTGTCGCTGATAAACAGTCCAGGTTTCACAGGCATATAGCAGTGTGGATAATACAACTGCTTTGTAGACTTTTAGCTTTGTTTGCAGGCTTATTCCAGTTCTGTCCCACACATTCTTGTACAGTCTGCCAAAGGCTGCACTGGCCTTGGAGATTCTTGCATTCACTTCGTCATCGATTGTGGCAGCTTGTGACACAGTGCTGCCAAGATAGGTGAATTTGTCCACAACACTTAGTCTATGATCATTCACTTTGATATTCGGCACAGTGTGATTATTCCCTGGAGCTGGCTGGTACATAACTACAGTCTTCTCCAAGTTGATATTGAGCCCAAAGTTGGCACAGGCATGTGAGAAAGCTGAAACATTATGTTGCATGTCCGCCTCTGAGTTGGCGTATAGAGCGCAATCATCAGCAAACAGGAGCTCTCTGACGGTGCCGCTGTCAATTTTGGTTTTAACTTTCAGCCTTCTGAGATTGAATAACTTTCCATCCATACGGTAGTTGATGTCTATTCCAATGTCGTCGTTCTCGAAGGCATTCATCAACATGGCTGAAAACATGAGGCTGAACAGTGTTGGTGCCAGGACACATCCTTGCTTCACTCCATTGGTTACAGGAAAGGGTTCAGACAGTTCACCATTTTCCTGTACTCTTACCTGCATGCCGTCATGAAATAGCCGCACTATTTGGACAAACTTTCGTGGACAGCCATATTTTGCCATAATCTTCCACAGTCCTTCTCTGCTGACTGTGTCAAAAGCCTTGGTAAGGTCAATGAAAGTGGAGAACATTTCGCAGTTCTGTTCCTGACATTTCTCTTGCAGCTGCCTTGCAGCGAAAATCATGTCAACAGTTCCACGTTCTTTTCTGAAGCCACATTGACTCTCAGGAAGAAGACCTTGATCGAGATGGGCTGTGAGGCGATTGAGAAGAATTCTGGCGAGTATCTTCCCTGCAATTGAAAGCAAGGAGATGCCTCGGTGGTTGTCACAGGATTGGCGGTTTCCTTTACGTTTGTAAAGGTGGACTATTGACGCGTCCTTAAAATCTTGTGGCATGGTCTCGTTTATCCATATGTTTGTGAAGACTTGGTGAAGCTGCTCTGTTAGGACCGGCCCACCTGCCATGTATATCTCTGCTGGGATGGAGTCAGGACCAGGTGCCTTGCCGCTGGAGAGTTGCTGGATGGCTTTGTTTATTTCCACTATGGTTGGCAGGTCACCAAGTGTCTCATTGGTGGGAACTTGAGGAAGGCAGTTGATGGTTTCATCATCGAAGAAGGAAGTTGCATTTAAGATTTTGCTGAAATGCTCTGCCCAGCGTTGGAGGATTTCTGTCTTATCGGTGATCAATGTTCCCCCGTCTGCACTGAGGAGGGGAACTATGCCTGGTGATGAAGGACCATAGACCGCTTTCAGTGAGTCGTAGAAGTTTTTCATATCATGTCTGTCAGCAAAGCCCTGAATTTCATCAGCTTTGCTGCTCAGCCAGGAGTCCCGCATGTGCCGAAGTTTCTGCTGCACAACTCTCTGAATGTTCTTGAAAGCATCTTTTTTTGATGTTGACTTTGGGTCATTCAAATGTGCCTTGAGGAGAAGATGTTTCTCGGCCAGCAATTGGTTGATGTCTTCGGAATTTTCATCAAACCAGTCTTTATGCTTTCGGGGGGCTGGACCCAGGATTTCCATAGCAGTGTTATAAATTGTGTCCTTTAGGGCTCTCCATTCTGTTTCTGTATCCTGTTTAGCTTCAGCATTGGGCTTGAGGCGGTCTTCCAGCATATTTTCAAACGACTGCTGCATTTTCTTGCTGTTTAGGCGGGTGACATTTAGCTTTGTTTGCATTTTCGCCCCTTGGGGACGCCGTGGTGGCCTGATGTGAATGTTCATTTTCGAGACAATGAGACGATGGTCTGTCCAACATTCGGCACCACACATGGATTTTGTCACTCGAACGTCTTGTCTGTCACTCCTCCTGACGATGACATAGTCAATGAGGTGCCAGTGTTTCGAGCGAGGGTGCATCCACGATGTCCTATTTCTCATGGGGAGACGGAAAATTGTGTTCGTAATCACGAGATCATGTTCGGCACATGTCTGAAGGAGGCGGAGTCCATTGCTGTTACAATTTCCGACTCCATTCTTTCCAATAATGCCACTCCAAGAGGTGGTGTCCGTGCCTACTCTGGCATTGAAATCCCCAAGGAGTATAAGTTTGTCTCCTTTGGGAACAGATGTTAATACACTGTGCAGGTCCTCATAGAACTTGTTCTTGACATCATCTTCGTTGGTCATAGTTGGTGCGTAGACACTCACAATGGTTGCGTGCTTCCTTCCATTCAGCAGAGGCAACTTCATGGTCATGAGCCTGTCGTTTATAGCCTTTGGAAATCCAGCTAATTTGCCGACCAGGGCCGACTTAATGGCAAATCCCACACCAGATTGGCGTCTTTCCTCGCTTTTCCTTCCACTCCAGAAAAATGTGTAGCCGGCACCAATTTCACAGATTTGGCCTTCTTCTGCAAGCCGTGTCTCGCTCAAGGCTGCAATGTCGATGTTGTACCTGCCCAGCTCTCTCCCAATCAGTGCTGTTCGTCTCTCTGGACCCGACGCGCCGTCTCTGTCAAGTAGGGTGCGTACATTCCAAGTTCCAATTGTTAAGGGAATATGGTTTACTCTTTTAGCTTTGCTTGTTTTATCTTTCTTTGTATGTCGACCGCAGTTAAGGGTACCCACCAACCGCGGCTAGCTGGTTAGGTAGTGATGAAGCAGACAATGTTTAGGGCACCTTTTCTAGCCCCTTCCTCATGCTATGGAGGTGAGCAGTGTGTTCCTATAGAGGGCTGCTCAGTCGCTCAGGGGGCTGCCGAATCCCACTGCTGCTCCGGTCAGTAGAAGACGACCATATGGCCTGAGCCGCCTGTGTGCAGGTTTGCGACTACGGCTGCCAGCGTACCCACGCCTGCCGCTTTGCCGCTCGCCCATCGCCACAGGGCTTGAAGGTGATATGTGACGTTGGATGAAGAATGACTTGCGCGATGACTTGGATTAAAGTGAGGAAGAGTTGCGCAATTCGTCGACCTCACTCTCTCGCCTGAGTCCATCTGAGTCCAGTGGCAAGACAAGTCGAGACGATTGGAGACGAATACAGGTGCAGTGGATGACCAGGGCGCTCTACGTGCCTTGCCGTGCTCATTACGTTCCACAACGCTTTGCAGGTAAACGCCGTCTTGCCCGTTGAATCAGGAATGATTTCTTCCGCGCAGTCTGCCGAATCCTGTCTTCACATGCTGGGTAGGCATACCCTAGTTTACCTCTTGGTTTGACACCAAATCGGATACCCATGCCTGGTTTAGCCAGCCTCTCACAGCTGTTGCCCGGGGGGTGGCCGCTGTCGCATGCTGACAGCTACTAGGAGCCACAGGCACGAGCTGGGTGTCAGACTTGGACCAGTGGGGGATGGGTCCTGAAAGGACATGAGAGCCATCCTTACCAAAGGTGCTACCAATGCCTGACACCCCGTACCCCGTATACATATTACCTAAAAGTAACTTAATTAACTAACTCCAGCGTCGATGTGTGTTATCCTCCTGTTGTCCGTGTGTCGTGCCGTAAATCTTAACAGTTAATATAACTGTTCCTTGCATGTTGTAATCGACGTAGTTCTATTTCGGCTGTTTGCGACGTTTCTTAGCAATAGCGAGTATGCAGTGTTCTTAATCTTTACAGATGACTGTCAGTTCACTGGTTGAAATCATTTCACAGATATTATATATATATCGCTCGGATTGTTTTTAACACCTTTGCAATTGGTAAAATAGGGTTCTCAAAGTGTCATGTTCGTGGGTGTTATACGTCACGTATTCACTTGGGCGTTGTTACTTCTGAATGAAAGTTCTCTAGTAGGTGTAGAGGTACACTGTTCTATGCCACAGACTAAAATATCACAGCTTCTTATATGGCGAATAGTTAATGTGCCTAATGTTCGTCTGCTGGTGCATTAGTTTGCCGTGATAAAATGTCAGCACTAATGTTTTCAGTGCCCTTGATATGGCGGATTTCGAAGTCGAAATCCTGGAGAAGAAGACACCATCTTTCCAAACGATGGTTCTTTGGAACACCTTGCTTAAGTACCAGCAGTGGCGAACTATCGGTTAAAACAACAAAATGCGAACCTAAGAGGAACTTAGATAATCGACGCATACAAAAAGTAGACTTAGTGCCTCCAACTCAACTGTAGCGTAATGGATCTCTGCCTTTTTCAGCTTGCGGCTGACGTAGAGTATCGGATGTCTCGTGCCTTGATATTCTTGTATCAGGCACCCTCCAATTGCGATAGCACTCGCATCTGTGGTTAGAATAAAGGGTATATGTATGTTTGGTAATCTTAATACTGGTGGGTTAGAAAAAATTGATTTCAATTTGCACATTGCATCCTCTAAGCGGATACTCTTACAACATTTTTCTGGATGATCTTTTGTCAACAGATTAGAAAAAACTGATGTGAGTTCTGCCCAGTTTGGAATAAACTTGGCATAATAGTTTATGAGACCTAATAGGCTTCTAACCTGTTTCTTTGTAGTTGGAACTTCTAGGTTGAGAATTTTTGATACTATTTTATCATCTGTCAATAGTTTGCCTTCGGAAATCCTATGACCTAGGAAGTCTATCTCTTTATAGCCTATTTCAACCTTGGAAGGTTTGATAGTAAGTCCAAAAAGCAAGATTTGGTTAAAGACTTGTTGGAGAGTAAGTAAGTGAGAAGTCATGTTTGCAGAATGGATGCATATATCATCAATATAAGATTGTACGTCCTTGATGCCGTGTAATAGAAGTCTGGTTAACCTGACAAATGTGGCGGGGACGTTTTTGAGACCAAACGGAAGATATCTCCATTCGTACAGCCCAAGGGGTGTAGCGAACGCTGTTATATGCCTTGAAGAGGGTTCTAGTGGCACTTGCCAGTAATCTTTAGCTAAATCAAGCTTAGAAAATAAGGATGATTGAGACATATTCAAGATGAGGTCTTCACAGCTGTTCATTGGCTCAGCATCTGTCGTGGTTATGGTATTTAATTTCCTATAATCTATGCACAAACGAATGGTTTTGTCCTTCTTTTTCACCAGAACAATCGGCGAAGAATATTGGGACACAGATTTCTGGATTATTCTATTTTTCTCTAAGTCCAAAATTTCTTTATCTAAATTCGCTCTATAATGTAAAGGAATCGAATATGGTCTACATTTGATCGGTGTCAGATCCGTCAACACAATTGAATGTGTTATTTTGTCAGTCCGTCCAGGTTTGTTTGAGAAGATAGTTCTATAGTCGTTCAGAAGAGACAAAATGTCTTGTCGCTGCTGTTGTGTCAAGGTGTCAGAGATTTGTATGTCATTCATAGTACTGTCATCGTTCATAATTGGTACTGGAATTTCTGTATTGTCTGAGTCCGTCTGATTTATTACTGACGCTACTGTTTGTAAATTGTCTTCAATGTCCTTGTCGTCGTCGTCGAGACTAATAGTTGTCAATGTGTCGTTAACTTGGTCGTAATTGTCGTTATCCCATATTGTCGGTACTGTAAATATGTTTTCGTCGTCTTCGTTGTCACAAGAATGAGTCATTAACGATGCTTCGTTTGTCGGGGTGTCATTCAGTCGGGTAACTGCCGTTTCGTTTCTGTTGTCATTCTTGTCAGTCTGGTTATTGCCATCTGTTATCTGCGTCTGCTTGTTCGTGTCCCTGTCATTTCTAGAATAGTAAGGTTTTAACATATTTACATGGAATATTTTCAACTTTCCATTCAAAGAAATTTCGTAGTCAACTTCCGAAATTCTTCTCACAACTTTAAATGGTCCCTGCCAAGAGGTTGATAGTAAATCTCTCTTGTCAGGTAGTAATAGTAAAATATCTTGATTTGGTTGTAATACAATAGTTTGTTCTTCTATAAACTCGGTGGTGGTAATAATGGGTGAGATGATTTGTAGTGCTTCCTGAAGTTGGTCAGTGTGGGTTTTGTGTGTCGTTTGTCTTGTTACTATATTAGTGTGTTGTGTGTGTTGTTGCACATTTACAGGCTCCATAATTTGTGGAATGATGGCGTCCTCAGTTCGAGGTGTTAATCTGATAGTATCTTTGAAAGATTCGACCGCCCCTGTATTCTGCACCTCTGTGAATTCATTTTGAATTACGTCATCGGTTGTCTCCCTTGTGCTTTTGGCAGTTTGAGACAAGCACGCGTGGTTTTTCACTTTGGAATCGTTGTTTGGTTTTTGGACACAGTTTTTCTGTTCCCATTCTCTGATTTCCTTTTCAGAGCAAGATCTTATGTTGGGAAGATTCCCAAGGATGATTTCGGCGACAGGATTTTCTAGTACTGCGCATAGCACTTGTCCTGATATAAAAGGTGTCCGAATTTCGGCAAGTGCAAGGGGGTATCTTTCGATCGTGCCTGCGAATGTGCGGCACCGTACGTATTTGTGTGCGTAGTCTTTGTCACTAACTAATGTTCTCTTAATTCCACAAAGAGTCGCTCCGGAATCTCGTATTAATGTACATTGTTTGTTATTTACAAATACTGTTGCATAATTTAATTTGCCTGTTGGTGTTAAGGCTGCGTTGGCCATTTCGTTAGCAACTGGGATTGTGTGGCCACATAACAGAGTTGTATCAAACTGAAATTTTGTACAGGTATTACATTTGTTATCAGTGATGGTGTCAATGATCTGTACTGCATTGCCTAACTCACTCGAACTTTCATTCTGGATGTCGCATTCGTTCTGTTGTTCACTTTCTTCATCTGAGGACGTGTCTATTAATGCGGCATTGGCCTGCTTCAACATCTTTCTACCATTACAAACTGATGAAAAATGGCCATAGCTCGAGCAAAAAAAAAAAAACATTTAACCGCTCTATGATATGCGTTTCTTTTGTTCTTTTGTTTTTCCACTACCATTTGGAGATGATGTGGATAATTTGGTGATTTGTCGCACATCGCGTACTCTTCGTGTGTCAGATGACAATACTGACATTTGACTGGTTTTGTGAACTTAGAGCGTTGTTTGAACTTATGTTCATTTGGTTTTGAGTACTTGGTGTTTGTAACCGCTGCTGTTTCATTTTGGCTCATGTTTAACTGGAAAATATCGCGGTTCGCTGTAAAGTATGCGCTCCCCTTGGTTTCAATTTCTTGGATAGTTTTACAATCCATTTGTCTCAAAAATTTAGAAAAAGGTGTTGGAATTGTAGTAATAATTTTATCAATGATAATTAACTCTTTCAGTTTATCATGGTTGTTATTTGTTTTTGCTGAGGTTATCAATTTTGTACAAATATCCTGCACAGTAGACACGTAGTCAATGAAGGTTTGATTCGGTAGAGGGGCTAATTTTGAGAACTGAAGTTGATAGCCTGCTGTATCTAGTGAGAAATGTTGGAGTATTCTTTGCTTTAAATAATCATAATCTTTCCTCATATCTTGTGGAACTGTCTCTATCACTTTTAAGGGCTCTAATGCCAAATTTCTCATCAGAATAAATGACCAGTCGACTTTTGCGACCTTATGGTAAGTCATCAAACACTCGAAGTTCTCTAAGTATGCGCTTATAGAATCCCCTGAACAAAACGCTTTGACAAGGCCTTTATATTTGTTGTATTTTTGTTCATCTTCTTTGCTTCTAATTTTGTTTACTGACATTTCTAAGTTGGAGTCAATTTCCATTTGTTTTAGTTTTATCTGTGTCATTGCATTTAATTGGGCTTGTTTGGTCGCGGCCTCAAGCTCCATTTTCTTCTCTTCCAGTTGCATCTGCATCTTTTCTCTTTCTGCCTGCATCCTTTTTTCTTCTGCCTCAATTTGCATCCTTTTCTCATCTCTTTCTGCTTGTATCTTTTTCTCTTCTCTTTCTGCTTGTATCTTTTTCTCTTCTGCTTCAATTTGCATCTGTATCTTTTTCTCTTCTCTTTCTGCTTGCATCTTTTTCTCTTCTCTTTCCGTTGCTCTTTCTTCTCGTGCAATATTTTCTGAATGTGTCTTTTGTGCCCATTCTGAAAGTTTTTCTTCTTTATATCCTAGCCTAATACCTAATTCAATGCACTGTTCTAATGTTGACATCTTCTATTTTAGTTATTGTTTACTTTCTTGAAATTAAATCCCTTTGAAATTATTTCGGGTGTACAAAAGTTGGTTATCCCCCCCTCAATGTTTACTTTCAAATTTATATGAAAAGATTTACTTGATTACAACATTAGCATATACATACAAATCAATACATAGAAAAAAAATGTTACAATGGATGAGGGTGAGTATCGCTTAGGGATGTAATGAGCATGAAATGAAACTCATCTTATTTTCCCTGAGCTCTCGACTGTAGACTTGTTTTCTCGCCACTGCTGGAGTACAGGTTACATACACGATATTTCGCGGAACAATCTGTTGTTGGAATAAAAAAATATTAGTAACTGTCACTGTAATTGTCACAGTCATGTCAAATATAATAAACATTATCATCAGTTCACATATTTTTGTAGAGGGACTATAATCGCTCAATCACAGATAGCTGCAAAGTTTTTAACTTTGTCATGTATTAACGTTAATATATAATTTTTTACTTGGCAAAACCAAGAGCTGTTTGAAAAGTAAAGCTTGTGTATGCCAAAACCGGCGCTTGCCCCCAAATAGCCTGTCACAGTCCTAGATCTTTAGGGGATTGAAACTCGGGCTCATACAGGCAACAAACTCCGTTCAGATACAATCGAGCATCATTTATTTACATTTATATTACAGTACGCCTGCGAAGTGAGTTTTCACAAGCCAGCATTTAACAAGTTGCGTATCACAGGAGTTTACAATGAACATGATTATCACAATAACTCTAGCAGCTATCTAACATATAATAATGTATGTATAAGACCCCTAAAACACTTGGGTCTGAAACTATCAAGTGCCCTTAAGGTAAGCCCTGTTGCTTCCTCGATGTCCAGTCCGTGTCTGTCTTTCCACACGTGTCGTGATCCGACACGGGTGGTAACTCTCTCTGAGTTTCTCGTGGACCCCGCAATCGGCGGGCCCCATCAGTGTCCACGTGGCTTTGGACACACTGACCGTTCCTTCGAGAAGGCTCTAGATTATTCGAGCCTTCGAGTGACTCGGTTCTCTCCCTTTCGCTGGATTTATATCCCTTCGCCAGTGTCTCGTTCTTTTAGGTTGGTACCGCCCTTTAGGTGAGTCTGTGACACTCTGTTATTTCATATTTACTTTACACTACAGTTGTAACCTAGATATCACATCACTGTTGTATTAAAAGTTTTCATTGTTGAACTTTCAGCAGTTGGTGTTTGGAATTTGTCAGCAAGAACAGTCAGTGTTATATTTCATGAACAATTGTTCACGTGCAAACTGTGGGAAATTACTGACGTTGAAGGAACTTCAATTCGACCTGTAAGTAGATTTATGCGTGGCTCTGTCACTTTGTATTTACAGGTGTTGGTCATCATAATCATCATCATCATCATCATCATCATCATTTTCAACATCTACATTTGGCTAATCCGTACAGAACACTCCCCTTTGTTGTCGATGCAGATACATTTCGATTATGAGCAGTTTGTCCTCCAGCCTCCCGCCACATTAAACAGTTTTTATTTTTGTTGCGTATTCCTTACGGGACGTTGCAATCAACACCAGAATTTGTTAGCTGCTGTTGATGTACTAGGCAGGTGTTACGTTCAGTAGTTTGCCATTGCTTTCTGAACGACCGGCTCCCATACCAGCACGTTATAACACAACGCGGCACGGTCTGCTGCACAAATCGGTCGCAGCTGAGCTTCGAACGCCTGGCAACCGGCTCACGAACCGCGTTCTCAAGCCTTTAGCCACGGAGCAGGCATTGAGATTAAACAGTTACATTCCCATAAGTGGTTTGACTTCCCATCATGCGATGCGTCTACTATCATGTGTTTGTAAAAACCATACCTTCCATCGGGTCTTTGCATGTATTCGAAAATATTCATCTTCTGGACCGCTATAGTGTTTATACGTTTATAGAAGTTTGAAATTAGAAGTCTCGTATTGACAAATAACATAATGAAGTGGTTGTGATTCTGTCCTCCCGTCTGGCTAAGCTACCTCTTGGTAAAGGTATTTAGTAAATTCCACTGGCTTGGTTGTTAAATATGTGCGGTACTTCAATATTGGTAGCTGATTTCAAGTCAGGTCTTATTAACATATGACTGAGCTACCGTATAAGAGTAGATGATGCTACCTGCTTTCTGTTAGCGCTGAATGTTGGGCTAGGCTCACCAAACCCCACACCTCACATTGTGCCAACAGCTTCGGGCTGAGGAGCGCAATTAGGATGGTAAAGTCTTACCCTAGTGCGAGGAAACGCAACCTACAGACTAAATGTCATGGCAGGGCAGACCAGGCCCTAAGCCATGGGCGACAACTGGTCTAGGATGGAAGCTCTGACAGGTGGACAGTTAGAGCATTGCTTTGCTGATCCGACAGCTTCTGCAGCTGATCTTGTTTCAGGCCAAGAGAAGCATAATGCTGCACGGGCAGCACATGATCTGTAAATTCAGCCCAGGCTGTGCCCTATAGAAAGGTATAACTCCATTTTACAAACTATCGTCTGTCAAGACGGCTAGGTGTCAGTCTATTGATAGCTGGCGTAGTGTGGTGGCTAAACACTCCTGTTGGCCCGATGGTCAGGGTTCGATTATGTATCAAGGCAGACCTTTGATATTGACCCGAGCTGCGAGGTCGACCCAGCCTAAAATTGGTACCAGGAAATATCTAGGGAAATTAACGCGGCCTGTGTGATATTAACCATCGAGGATAGATTAGTCTATAACAATATTGGTCTAAAAACATGTGATTAATGTGGTTAATGGCATGTAAAGCACCCTTTATTGTTTAATTCTGTGTTGGTTTATTTACAGTCCAAAATAGTTTCACCATCTTTCAAGAGATTAGAACAAGAAATGCCATGGCGAAAGTAGCCTTTTGCAAGATGAAATATATACTGACCAATAACAAAATGTAAATTGCAATGAGAAAAAGCGTGCTGAGGTGTTACATAGACCTTGTACTGTTGTATGGATGTGAAGCTTGGACAATGAGCAAACATGCTGGAAAAACACATGAGGGCAGTGGAGAGAAATTAGAAGCAGACAGTCAAATTTATTTGGAGATGTTATGAGAAGAAATAAATTGGAGAACTTGGTGACAACTGGCAAGATCGAGGGGAAGAGAACAAGAGGAAGACAGAGAAGAAATTACTTTGATGGCTTGGCCACGTGGCATGGCCGAGACAGGAACACTAAGCTGATCTACGTCTCTGGTGATCAAGTGGCATGGCGAATCACGCTTACCAGCACGGCACATGATGGACTGATTTTTCAATATCATTTGAGTATACTTGTTAGACGTACGAGAGGTTGCCTCTCCTATGTCTGCAATTAAGAGAACGATTACAGACTTTCGAAATCAATTTGTCTAAATTAGCAACCCGCAACAAACTTCGGGGACGTATTGAATAAATTACAATGAGTAGGCGTGTTTTCAGACTTAATATTTTTATTCACACACAGATGACATAATTGGGTGGTTGTGATTCTGCCCTCCCGTCTGGCTAAGTCCTGTTCATCTTTCTATTACACTGTGATCTTTATTATACAATTTCGCCACGCATATCTTTTTATTAAACTCTAATCTTTATTATAAAAACGTACAACGTATATATTTCTATTACATTGTGATCTTTATTATACAGTGTGCCACATATACTTTTCTATTGTAATCTTTATTATGCAATGTGGCACGCATATCTTTCTATTATATTGTAATCTTTATTATACAATGCGCCACGTATATCTGTTTATTACAATGTAATATATGAAACACGTCCAACGAGCTACACACGACGTAAGAATGACAATGCCTCAGCACCGCAAAGGTCATCAAGACAGAGAGCATGAAATCGATGCACTGCGGTTGCTTGTTATATCTAAGCATTTCCCATCTGGCGCTAAGTCTAAAGTCGATTCTTCGCAACTTCTATTTTACTCTTGGCTTCGCTGCCATCTGTATTGTTGTATCTGTGGTCTGTCAATGCCTTGTCTACTACATACATTATACTACTATTGATTTGCTGCTTCTGAGGCAACAGCCGTGAATTCTAGCGTCTCCAGGGATGGCAGTGCAGCAATTGAGGTTCTGGGACTATGATTATGTCAACACAAACAATCACCACAGCTGCACCTTCTAATAACATTGCCAAAATTGCTGCTGCTGCTACTACTAATACTATACTCGCTGCTTCTGCCACAACAACAACAACAACAACAACAACAACAACAACAACAACAACAACAACAACAACAACAACAACAACAACAACAACAACAACAACAACAACAACAACAACAACAACAACCACAGCAGCAGCAGCAGCAACAACAACTATTACTACTACTATTACTACTACTATTACTACTACTACTAATACTATACTCGCTGCTGCTGCCACAAAAACAACAACAACAACAACAACAACAACAACAGCAACAGCAGCAGCAGCAGCAGCAGCAGCAACAACAACAATAACTATTACTACTACTATTACTGCAGCAACGACAACAAAAACAACAATAACAAAAATAACCACAACAACAATAACAAAAATAACCACAACAACTCTTACTACTACTACTACTACTACTACTACTACTACTACTACTACTACTACTACTACTACTGCTGCTGCTGCTGCTACTACTACTAGTACTAGTACTACTACTACTACTACTGCTGCTGCTACTACTACTGCTGCTGCTGCTGCTACTACTACTAGTACTAGTACTACTACTACTGCTGCTGCTGCTACTACTACTACTACTACTACTACTACTACTACTACTACTACTACTACTACTACTACTACTACTACTACTATTACTACTACTACTACTACTACTACTACTACTACTACTACTACTACTACTACTACTACTACTACTGCTGCTGCTGCTGCTTTTGCTACTACTACTAGTACTACTACTACTGCTACTGGCAATACTATTACTACTGCAAGAACAACAAAAACAACAAGATACAGCAACAAGCACAACAACAACAACAACAACAACAACAACAACAACAACAACAACAACAACAACAACAACTACTACTACTACTACTACTACTACTACTACTACTACTACTACTACTACTACTACTACTACTACTACTACTACTACTACTACTATTACTACTGCTGCTGCTGCTGTTGCTACTGCTACTACTACTACTACTACTACTACTAATACTATCACTACCACTACCACTGCTACTACTATTACTGCTACACCGTTCTTTTTCCCGTAATACTTTATCTGTCTGTCTACCTGCCGAAAAAGGTTGGTTGTCCTGCCTGCCTGCATATATATCTGTGTCGTGATGTGTTCTTTCCCTTGCTTCCGCCCTCTCTATCTTGATGCCCATAACTCAATGACTCCATTCCTCCATATGTCCCTCCATCCGTACCTAATCTCCAACACTCCTCCACCTGGCCCACCCACCTTCTCGTCAAATTAATATAGTAAGTAAAGCGCGGAGTACTGCATTAAACTTCTCAATGCTTCATCGACCCTTTCTCTCTTTACATGCCTTACTAAATAATTGTAAGCTGTTCTTCCTCTTCTTCTTCTACCACCCACGGCAGCTCTCCCAAAAACTCTATCATCCAATAATGTTGCGTGTTTGGCATCATGTGCGTGTCTCCATTCCGTAATTTATCCCGCCTTGGTCATTTTACCATTGTAAATAACATTGCTGCTCCTTTCACATGCCTGGTAGCTTTCCCTTGCCTTCATTGTGATCAGTGGGCCGGCGTTAACATGGCAAGGGCAACAACGGGGAGTTAGATCTGTGGAACAAGATCAGGCAAATGTCAGGAGATCCGAGAGGTTATCAGAGCCAGAAATAGTTAATTCTGTTTGAAGTGTATGCACCTCATTGTATGCCAGTTGTCTATGTGTATGTATGTAGACAGGTAATTAGGTAGATAATAAGGACATTGTCTTGTATTGCTTGGTATGGTATAGCGTGGAGTGGGTCATGACAATGCAATAATATTGCGTAGTAAGTTATAGCATATGGTATGATTAGGCTTTCTATTTAATGCATGGAATGGTGAAATATTTGAAACCGTGCATCTTTCCTGTCGTAACATATGGATGTGAGTCATGAACCTTTTGGCAATGATCAAAGAAGAAATTGTGACAATCGAGCTCAAATGTTCGTAAAAACCTTCTTAAAATATCGTAGCCCAAGAAGCAAAATACTGAAATTCTACAAGAGCTTGAGCATGGCAGAACTCTGGTCCATACACAGTCACGTGTCTGGGAAAATGAAATACTTTGGCCATTTTGTACTGCTCAGTGACTTGGAGAGAACAGCAATGAGAGGGAGGGACTGTTGCTGGAAGAAGAGACAGTGGTCGACTAGTACGATGATGGGCACAGACAATGGCAGAGACACTGAGAATGAGGGTGTATGAGGCGGGAGACATGGCCAGAGATCGAGAGTCTTTCTGGCGCCCGGTGATGAGACCGGCGTTCTGCATAAGACCTGATATATGACGATGAATTAGGTAGTTAGTTGTTAGGTAGATAGTTGGGTAAGTAGTTGGGTAGGTAGTTGGGTAGGTAGTTGGGTAGGTAGTTGGGTAGGTAGTTGGGTGGGTAGTTGCGTAGTTAGCTGGGTAGGTAGTTGTGTAGATAGCTGGGTAGGTATTTGGATAGGTAGTTGCATAGTTAGCTGGGTAGGTAGTTGGGTAGATAGCTGGGTAGGTAGTTGGATAGGTAGATCGTGAGGCGGGTAGGTCATTTGGTAGGTATTTTTTTCGTGAACGCTTGCTTGTTGTAACGCATCACGATGAGAGCGACGTTTTGCAAAGAACCTGCTGATTGACGATGAGATGGATAGATAAGTGGAACGAGCGATGAACAAATAAACTTTACTTTCAAAGGACTAAGAATTGGACACGCAGGCCCATCTAACATTCTGTCCTTATCAATCTAATTCATAAATTATTTCATCCATACATCACTTTAGGCTTTAGGCTAACCGAGAACAACAACAATATAAAAAATATGCATCATAAAGGCATGGGAAATATGCAACAATCAATAAATACTACATAACTCACTAATATTAATGATTGGTGTGACAATTGTTATTAGCTATGGGGAATATACTGATCTACTAAAGGGGACTAGCTGTTATACTAGGATATTATTATTATTATTATTATTATTATTATTATTATTATTATTATTATTATTATTATTATTTTATTATTATTATTACTATTATTACTATTAGTATTATTATTATTATTATTAAGGAGAGGACTAGCTGTTATACTAGGACTCTATTATTATTATTATTATTATTATTGTTATTATTATTACTAAGGAGGAACATAATCTGTACTGAGATAGTGTTCGAATATTTTGCGATTATATGTGTAGGGATTAGTGATGTCTTTGATTTCTTGTGGAAGATTGTTCCACAGCTGAGCTGAGGAATATGCTAAAGCTGGCTTTGCATATCTATCCTATGCTTCGGGATATATAATATATTTAGTCATTTGCTATGTCTAGCATTATATTTAAACAATGACCAAAGATAAATTCCGATGTAGAATTTTGGGAATTAGTTTGGCCTTATTGAAAAGTAATCTTTTGCGGAGCGGTAGTAACTTAAGGCGTTTATAGATTGTCAGTTACGTGTTTACTATAAATTAAACTCATATCCCGTTTCTGGAGTGAGCGATTTCGATTGGCGATTGAATTGGAACAACCGTCCCAGATGGTAGAGCAATAGTGAATATGTATCTGTATGTGAGAAGTATAGAATATCTTTCTTGTCTTCAACAAAAATATTTTTAATTTGTGCGAGTTGGTACTTTGCTCACTGTTTGTTTAACGAGCGCTTGAACATGGGACTTAAAGGTTAGGTTCCTATCAATGTGACGTTGCGGACGCGATTCGTGATGCCGCTTACCCGAGTTCGAAACACAGTGTCGACCTATATGGCAGCAGACCGTGTCGCACTGGTTTTAACGTGCTGGTATGAGAGCCGGTCGTTCAGAAAGCAATGGCAAACTACTGAACGTAAAAACTTGCCAAGACATCAACGGCGGGAGTAAAATGCTGGTTTGGATTGCAACGTCCTGTAAAGGATATGCAACTTTAAAAAAATTATATCGATGATGATCGTTAATATAAATGGCAAATAACAGAGGGTCAAGAATAGACCCTTATTGTACTCCAATATTGAAGGTAGGGTTTGAAACAAAGATTTATTGTGTGATACTACTTGCTTTCAGTTTGAAAAAACAAACAAACATATTTTATTAGTATTACTACTTTAGGGCCAACCTTAATTGTTTCTATAAAGTGGCTTCAAATGGAAACTCTAAAAGTGCTATAGAAATGACAATAATCATGCCATTGTCCTGTAACCTGCCAATACTGTTGTTAAGGATTCGTGAGTGTTAAGCACGGGCTATCACGGTGTAGACTAACACGGTGACATCATAAAGATACTTTAATGATGGCCGCCCAACTTTTGACATACACCAAAGTGGAGCAGCGTTCTGTTATCCATTATTTTTGATCAGTGAAGGGGTGAAACTTGTAGAATTTTATCGGCGAATGAAGATCTATTATGGTGGCCTGTCAGTCCAGCAAGTGTATAAGTGCAGTAGGAAGTTTCAAAACGGCGTGACAGACTGCTCACGACCTGACCAGGCACACCGAGTAGTATTTGCTTGCTTGTGTTCGTTGGCTTGAGCTCCAACGCGAAGTCCTGTATGTCGGATGAAGACATCCTGTTGTCCAACATCAGTGTGATGTCATACAGGACCTGAGGTTTGCGTGAGTATCCGTTGTCCCATGTCTGGCTTATTGTTGTGCAGACAGGTGGTTCCTCGCCGTGCAAGCAGACACTCTCCGACTTCGGAAGAATCAGCGATCCTACTACGTTAGCCAGAACCCCGAAGGGACCTGTTGCCCAGGACGCACGACTAGGACGTGTTAGTAGGTCGTGGCCAGTATAGAACCTGGCCCTGGTGCCTTGGAAACACCTCTGCGTACGACACCGAGTATAAATCCAAGTATTTTATCAGCGCTGGGGGATTTGCATTGAACGCAGCGGTGACTTTTTCAGAATATACACATATCTACAGACACATCAACACAAACACACACACCATTCACAGTTTTCATTTGAAGCCCCATCGAAGTTTTGTTTTAATTAAAATAGTATAGTCTAAAATATCCAAATCTTTTCTGAAATCGATAAAAACCGCTCCGCATAGACTGTTTTTGTTTATATATACAAAATCTGGTGCCAATTTTCTATCATGTTTGTTAGGGTCGTATGGCAAGAATGTTTTAATCGAAATCCTGACTGACTGTCAACTACAAGCTTTTTGCACACTAAATACTGTAATATTGTGTATGAATATGCTTTTATTGTGGTTTAGAGAGTGATAATAGAAAGGAAATGGGTCTATAATTGTTCAGGAGACCATTGTCCAATGAGCCAGATTTAAAATGATAAGTAGGTAGATAGATAAATGAGTAGGTGGGATATACGATACATGCATGTCTGGCATGGTATGGTCTGGGATGGTGTGATATGGTAATGAAATTGTATGGTATGGTAAGTTGTGGTATGAAAAATATAATTTCGTGGAACTGCAGTAGAACTATGCAAGTGCGAAGGTAGGTCGGAAAGTTCTGCACCACAGTTATTATTTCAGCTATTAATACAGATATTGTTTTATAGATAGCATAGATAGAAGCATTAAATTTGAACCGTTTTAAGTTTATAATCTCTTGAAGATGTATTCCAAATTGCACCTCTGTAAACCAATTCTAACCGCGACACAAAACCGATGACATACAAGCGGAGGGTTGTTATAGCATTTTTGATCGCAGAGAAAGAAACTGTCATTAACATTCACAAACGTTTGTGTGCTGTTTATGGCACTCGTACAACACGTACGTCGACAAGAACGTTCCATTCGACTGCGCGTCCAACGCGGAGTACATAACTGAGCAGAAGACAGTCGGGGTGCATTAACGTCGGCTAAGTAACTGTTGTATATAATTTTTTTCTCAGTTGTTTGTATCTGTGTATGTTGATTGTTGTACGTGCTGACGAAAGTCTCGCCGCGACGCCTATTTTGTCACTTTCACCTGTGTTCTTGTACAGCTAATCCATTCTATTTCTCGTTTTCTGTGTAGGTGATCTTATTGTATGTATGTCATGTGTGGTGCTGTACGACATGGTAATGTGTGTTATTATGTAATGTTATATTATGTTGTTATGTTGTATTATGTTATGTTATGTGATATTATGTTATATTGGCATATTATTTTATGTTATGTTATATTCTGTTATGTTATGTTATATTCTGTTATGTTATGCTATGTTATATTATGTTGTTATGTTATATTAAAAAAAAAATAGTTGCATATCCTTTATAGGACACGCAGTAAACGCACATTTTTTTATTGTTTGTGATTTCTTTGCAAGTTTACGTATGTTATATAATGTTGTCATATTATTTTATGGTATGTTGTATTATCTTATATTATGTTATATATCATTATGTTATTTTACATTATGTTATAGTATTATTTATGTACCACCATATTATGTAACATGATGCTATGTTATATTATGTTATGTTATATTATGTTATGTTATATTATGTTATGTTATATTATTTTATGGTATGCTATACACATTTAAAGAACTAATCTTCCCGGATGTGGTGTCTTGCTATGGGTTTGTGATATGTTAGCACCATCGCACTCTGTACGCCCGAATGCACGAAGACATATGTGCCAATTTTCCTTTCATTCTCTCAGGCAATGAAATCTTTCCCTTACCTTCGCAGGGCACGCGCGCGGGCGTCGAACCCGCGCTTGAAGGTGCTCATGGCATTATTAGTGCAGTTCGCTATCAACTTCGCTCACACGGTGCCATGTTATGCTATGTTATGCTATGTTATGTTATGCTGTGTTATGTTATGTGATGCTATGTTGTCATATGTTATGCTATTGGTTTTTTTTTTTTTTTTCGCATATCCCATACAGCACATTCCTGTCAACACCAGCATTTTTCAGCTGCTGTTGACGTCTTCGCAAGTTTTACGTTCAGTAGTTTGCCATTGCTTTCTGAACGACCGACTCACATATCTCCGTAAGTAACGAAAGCAACGCGATCCGCTGCCGAATCTCACGCAGCTGTGTTTCGTACGAGAGTATACGGGATTACGAACAACGTCCTTAAACCCTACGCCAGAGAGACCGGCTTGTTATGCTACGCGTGACGGAAATTATGGTCAATAGGGTAGATCAGGGGTTGGTGCATAAAGAAGCCAGGCCTGTAGTATCGATTGAAAAGTTATAAAAATTTAACGTAACTCTAAAACACGGCGTTTATTTGAATCTCTTCGTCCTTGGCTGCCAGATAACATCTCTGTGAAATAGTTGATCTAATCGAGGTTGTTTCGAGGGGAGTGCTGAATGTTACAATCTGAGAGCTGTTTCCGTGTTCGAGATTGTGTGGGAGTTTGTGCTAGTACAGGGTGTTGTTGTAATTCTGAGGATGGTGTTGGAGATTGTTGCTGGTTGACTGGTGAAGTTGCAGATTGTTGTTAATTGATTGATAAAGTTGAAGGCTCACTGATGGAGGTTGCTGATTGATTGATGACAATGGAGGTTTTTGTAAGTTGGCTGACGCCGCTGGAGATTCTTGTAGGTTGATTTGATGAATTTGGAGTTTGTTGAAAGTTCACTGATGAAGTTGTTTGTTGACTGATTAAGTTTTGGGTTGCAGGCTGATTGAGTTTGAGGTTATTGTAAGGTGATTGATGAAGTTACAGGCTATACATTGATCGATGAAGTTGCAGGTTGTTGTAAGTTAACTGACGAAGTTGGAGGTTGTCGTAAGTTGACTGACCACGCTGACGATTTTTGTAGGTTGATTTATGAAGAATAAAGACGTTGTAGATTAACTTGTGAAGTTTAGGTTGTTGTAGGTGTAATCAACGAACGAACTAACACACTTTATTATCAAAAGGTTAAAAATTGGGCACTTAAGCCTGTTTGCCATTCTGCCTTCTTTTCTCTCTGCTCTTATACATTATTATTATTAATGATGAAAGTGGAGGTTGTTATGGGTGTAATGATAAAGTTGGAGGTTGCAAATTGTGCGTAAATGTGTACGGTACAAACAGTCAGTAATTATTTAACACTTGTTTGACACTCCATGGCGTATTGTTCATATGATGCTGGTCCCATGTGATTTAGATCAACCGGTACTCGAGATGTTGAGTTGAGTTGAGCTTAGAACCGACATCATTGCACTCAGGATATTCCCATACGCGCTCCGTCCCCTCGTTCAGCAGCCAGTGAAGAGTCATGTTACTAATCGTTCCCACTGCTATCTAATTGAAATTATCCTTGCCTTCCCTCTCAATTTTGAGATTCTTTCAGAACCCCTGTAGATACCCCGCAAATCATTCTTTCCACATACGGGTTCTGAATCTGTTTCCCCGCCTTCTCCACCTGGTCCTACAGGCGCGCGACCACCTCTCCCTTGTTCATACGCAATATACCACCAAGAGGTGCATTCCCTTTAACAAGACATTTCTTGGTGAGAGTTCTGTGGCTAGACCCCGGATTTCTAAACCTGAGACATTTCTTGGTGAGAGTTCTGTGGTTAGACCCCGGATTTCTAAACCTGAGATGAATTTCCATGTCGACGTAGCCTAAAATGGGTACCATAACATGTCATGGAAAATGGGTACCATATAATTTCATGGAAAATGAAGGCGATCGGTATAATATTGACTACACTGGAGTGCCTAAACAAACATGGATCTATCACAATATGCGCAATACGGTCTTAGTTAGTTAGTTGCATATCCTTTACAGGACGTTGCAATCAAGACCAACAGTTATTGCTGATGTGATTTCTTGGCAAGTTTACACTCAGTAGTTGGCCATTGCTTTCTGAACGACGGGCACCCATACCATTTCGTAAAAAAACCAACGCACAGCGTTCTGCTGCCAAACCTCCCGCAGCTGCGTTTCGAACGCGGGTATGCGGGATTACGAACTGCGTCCGTAGCACCTTCGCCGCGGAGCCGGCAATACGGCCTTAAAGCGACTCGGTATGTCTTACTGTTTACGACCTGGGAGTCCAAATTAATTATTATAATTTGTCAGGATACGAATTCGAACCCCTGGCCATAAACCAGACAGGGACAGGTACTATAAACTGCGCTATCCCGTTGCTAGTGGGAGGTGTGCTCAGAGCCGATGCCGCCACGATGGTGGTTGTCGCTGCCACAAACAACTTTTAAGCTACGTAGTGGGAACGTTTTGTGGGTACGTGAGATGTTAGGACCATCACAGGACCATCACAGGACCATCACAAGATCATCACAAGATCATCACATGACCATCACAAGATTGTCACAGGACCATCACAAGATCATCACAGGACCATCACAAGATCATCACAGGACCATCACACTTTCCAGGCCTGAGTGTCTGGCGGGGGTGGGTGGGGGGGACGGGGACGGGGGAGGAAATAAGTTGCCATTCTTTTCCTTAATTTGAACTCAAGCGTAGTTCATAAACGAGCTACTGTTTCTGGTGCATTGGATTGCTATTTGTGTATGGATTAGCTTTCCTATTACCAGTGTCCCTCGCCAACAGATCAACCCCCTCCGACTTCAGAGGTACTTGTAAATTACGTCCACACGTCAAAGACGAGAATTCAATACTTTAGTCCCACTGACCTTTGTAGGGGTTGAACTCGCTACCTCGGCATCAACACACCGAATGTGGAAGAGCGAAACATCTTATCCATGCGGCCATGCTAATCCCCTGCACCCATAGTGAGTGAGGAGGAGAAGTATCGAACCCCCATGCTCTTGTCATTGTCAGCGGCAATTTTCTAACCGTTCCGCTAATGCGCTCGCTGGTTGTACCTGCACAAGGTAGTAATTACACCTGCAGTTAGCAAATTAATTTCCCTGCTAATGTGAAAGCGGCCCATTGTTGCCTATTGTCCGCGTTTAATACATATTAAGATTTAAAACGTTTTGCCTGCGTCCTGGTCATGAGCGACGTGTGGGGCACTATCAGTAATGTCCATTAGTTAGACAAGTTCGCACTGGAATGCAATTTGTTTAATCAGGTTTGATTATATCGCGGGATAGAACAAGAACAGAAGACATTTTTAATTTAAAATGAATGGGGGACACGGTGTTGTTTCGTGGAGATTCAGCAGGGAGATACAAGGTGTGTGTTTTTGTGATTGTCTGTTCTACCTGTGTGGGGAGATGCTCGAGTGTGGGGATTTGTGTGATGCGTTTGGGAATTCCTGATTGAACTGGTACATGTAGGGTCGTTATCTCTTTTACGTAGTATTGAAAGCCACCACCATCATCATCATCTTCGATTTATGCAATGAGGCGTCTAAATAGTTGACGTTCCAGCGCTCGATAGGTGGTGTAACAGAGGCGACCGAGTGTCAAGGGTTGATGTACCTCGGTCAGTACGCTCCATACTATCATAAGATCAGCAAGCTAGTACTGATGGGTCTGGTCGAAGCACTGATATCACCCAGTGCCTTGCCGGCTCGCGTGGGCAATCATGCCTCTCCACAAATTGCGATCTCCGACGGCATAGATAAATTCATGTGTTAACTCCCTTCCGTGTCGAGAATCTTCTCACGCTGTCTTCCTCTATCTCTCTTTCCGCAAATCTTTCCGGTTGTTACAACATGTTCCAGTTTTTATTTTATCATAAAGTGGCTAAAAAAAACGATGACTGCCTCTTTCTGATGTTTCTGATAAGTTGTCTTTGCGGCTCAGCTTACCTTAAAACGTCTTCATTGCCCAATTTGGCAGTCCAATTAATGTTCAGCATTCTTCTATAAAATCACATCTCCAAGGCTTCAATATTGTTTTTCTCGCCTGTTTATTAATTGTACAGGATTCGCAGCCGTATGTTAAAACTGGTTCTAGGTAACAAGCTAAAACTCTTTTTCTAGCTTTCAAGTACGAAGCAATAATAACAAAACCTAAATTTGGGTAGAAGGGTACAGAAGGTCAAACTATTTACTTCGTTTGGGTAGAAGAGTACAGGAGGTCAAACTGTTCCTTTTAATTGGGTAGAAGAGTACAGGAGGTCAAACTGTTCCCTTTAATTGGTAGAAGAGTACAGGAGGTCAAACTGTTCCTTTTAATTGGGTAGAAGAGTACAGGAGGTCAAACTGTTCCTTTTAATTGTGTAGAAGAGTACAGGAGGTCAAACTGTTCCTTTTAATTAAGTAGAAGAGTACAGGAGGTCAAACTGTTCCCTTTAATTGGTAGAAGAGTACAGGAGGTCAAACTCTTCCGTTTAATTGGGTAGAAGAGTACAGGAGGTCAAACTGTTCCTTTTAATTGGTAGAAGAGTACAGGAGGTCAAACTGTTCCTTTTAATTGGGTAGAAGAGTACAGGAGGTCAAACTATTCCTTTTAATTGTGTAGAAGAGTACAGGAGGTCAAACTGTTCCTTTTAATTGGGTAGAAGAGTACAGGAGGTCAAACTGTTCCCTTTAATTGGTAGAAGAGTACAGGAGGTCAAACTCTTCCGTTTAATTGGGTAGAAGAGTACAGGAGGTCAAACTGTTCCTTTTAATTGGTAGAAGAGTACAGGAGGTCAAACTGTTCCTTTTAATTGGGTAGAAGAGTACAGGAGGTCAAACTGTTCCCTTTAATTGGTAGAAGAGTACAGGAGGTCAAACTCTTCCGTTTAATTGGGTAGAAGAGTACAGGAGATCAAACTCTTCCGTTTAATTGGGTAGAAGATTACAGGAGTTCAAACTGTTCCCTTTAATTGGGTAGAAGAGTACATGAGGTAAAACTGTTCCCTTTAATTGAGTAGGAGATTACAGGAGGTCAATCTGTTCCCTTTAATTGGTAGAAGAGTACAGGAGTTCAAACTGTTCCCTTAAATTGTATAGAAGAGTACTGAATGTCTAACTATTCTCTTTAATTGGAGAGAAGCGTATAGGTGGTCAAACTGTTCGCATTAGTTGGGTAGAAGAGTATACACACTTATATACACACACTTCCTTTAATTGGGTAGAAGAGTACAGGAGGTCAAACTGTTCCCTTTAATTGAGTAGAAGAGTACAGGAGGTCAAACTGTTCCCTTCAGTTAGGTATAATATAACAATATAAACAATATATCCATCATCCTACACCCAGTCCCTCGATTGGGTATAAAAAGAAGACATTGGCGATATTCATCACGGTTATATATTATTCGTTCGGAATTCTGGGGTAAGTATGAACATTTTTTCCAATTTTCATTTTTTCTTCATTGCTTTCATTTTTCCATCTTCTCATTCTTCTCGTCCTGTCGTCACGTGTTGATGTAGTCACAGGAGATCTCCTTGGCTATATGTTGTGTTTTGTGAATGTGTTTGTTTGCTGATGAAGGCTAATCGCCACAACGTCCTGTATGTGTGAGTAATTCTGTAATGTAAAGCTGCACTACTTTGTGTCAGTTTATTTTTCTTACATTTTCACAGCTTTACTGCAGTTCCACCAAATTTTATTCATACCTTTAGTTAGGTAGAAGAGTAAAGAAGGTCAAACTGTTCCCTTTAATTGGGTAGAAGAGTACAGTAGTTCAAACCGTTTACTTCGTTTGGCTAGTCGCAATAAATAAATGAGTACGTGGGAAACACAGCGAAACGTGATTCCGGCCGTCCTCCTGTCAACCTCGTCAGAAAATTAACAGGTTCTAGAGCGTATTGCTAATCAGGAACAATCTGGAAGAGTCGAGTTGCATAAATACAATCTCTCTCTCTCTCTCTCTCTCTCTCTCTCTCTCTCTCTCTCTCTCTCTCTCTCTCTCTCTCTCTCTCCGTCCGTTTTTCTATCTGCCTGTTCATCCCCCCCCCCTCCCGTCCGTTTGTCTATCTGTCTGTTCATTTCTCTTTCTCTCTCTACCCCCTCCTATTTTATGAGATTTTGAAGACAAAATACCACAACAGTCAATGATACCCTGTCTAAATGAGATAGAAGCGGACACAGTACTGCTGAGCCACGCCGCACAGATTAAGAGACCAGTCTATAATACCGAGAAGCCATATATTAGATTTTACTTGATGAGAAGGTTATGTGTTTTTTTCCCAACCAGCTTGGCTGCCCATAATAAGTTCGTGATCATTTTATATACCTTAAAAATTATTGAGCATATGGTGCATGTCTGTCTGCCTGCCTGCTCGCTCGCCCTCCAGTCTATATACACTATGGACGGTTGGAAGCAACGGAGATATGGTTTCTGAGACGAATGTTGCCAATATCTTGAACTGCCAGAGAACCAACAAGAAGTACCCGGAAGCGGCTGCTGAAATAAGAACATTATGTTCAATTATAAGAAAGAAAACCCGTACTTCTGTATGGATGTGAAGTGTCGACAATGAGCAGACAAGTTGAAAAAAAACATCTGATGGCTGTGGAAGTATCGTTTCTGAGGCAAATGGAAAGAATACCACGGACAAAGAGAAAAATCATTGATTAAGACCTACAAGAAACAAATGAATACCATAAACTGATAATAGAAATTAGACGTAGAGAGTCACATTGTGTTTGGAAATATTGTGAGAAGAAATAAACTGGAGAACTTGGTGACAGTTGGCCGGATTGAGGAAAAAAAAAACATGGTTGAGACAAGTACACTGAGCTGATCCACGACTCTGGTGATCGCGTGAGATGGCGAAACGACCGTCCACGCGTATCGGCCTGGCACATGACGATGCTGATAAGAAAGAGACAAACACCGCTCTTCGGACAGTTCAGTTCAGTTCAGTCGCGGTTCCAACATCACAGCAACGGGTCGGCCCCATTATGCTCCGTTTCGTGCCAGTGAATATCACATTAAATGTTCCTCACTGCCCCATGAGGAAAGTGGAAAAGACAGAAGTCTCGACAAAAAACAGCCCGCTCAGGCACATTGTGCATAATGCCGCCACCAGTATGTCACCAGAAAATTCCTCCACACATTCATCCTTGATGAAAGTGCCAGTCACTTTCCCAACCAGGTGTTCACCTATCTCGATGTTTCTAGATGTTGGTGTTCAGTTTCTAGATGTTTTCTAGCCAGCGACGCCATTTTATCTCCTAAATGCAGTTCATGCAACAAAACAACCTCGGACAGATGTAAAAACTTTCACTGTTCATAATGTCGTCGCCAGAATGCCAACACAAAAGTCCTCTACAAAACATGCAATTCATCCTTGATGGAAGCGGTAGTCACTATCCCAACCAGATGTTAGCCTACACAGTCTCGATATTTCTAGATGTTGTTGTTCCGTTTCTAGATGTTTTCTAGCCAGCAACGCCATTTTTTCTCCGAAATATAGTTCACGCTACAAAACAACCCCAAACAGATGTAAAAAAAAACAACAACAACAAAAAACATTTCGCTGTACATAATGCCGTTATCAGAATGCCAACACAAAAGTTTGATAAGAGGGACCTTGAAGAATATCGTGACAGCTGAAAAGATCAGTAGGAAAAGTAACAGAGGAAGACCACACACATACACATACATATATACTTGAATAAACTGAAGCACACAACCAGGGAGTGACACACACGCACTCACGTACACACGCATGCGCACGCACGCACGCTCGCACACACACACACACACACACACACACACACACACACACACACACACACACACATATATATATATATATATATATATATATATATATATATATATATATATATATATATATATATATATATATATATATATATATATATGCCGGTCGCCGTGGCTAAGAACTTGCGAACGCGGTTCGTGAGCCCGTATACCCGGAATCAAAACACAGCGGTGCTGGTCTTTCGAAAAATGTATAGGTACCGGTCGTTCAGAAATACAATTCAAACTACTGAACGTAAAATTTGCCCAGGATTCACGAAAGCAATAACGCTGCTGTTGATTGCTACGTCCTGTGTAGGACATGCAACTATATATATATATATATATATATATATATATATATATATATATATATATATATATATATATATATATATATATATATATATATACTTGAATAATTTGAATCATACTACCATAGAGGGATTCACACACACACATACACACATACGTACACACTTGAATCAACCGAATCACACTAACCAGGGAGGGACACACACTCACACTGTTCAGCAACTGATGTAGATCATCAGAGTCCAGGAATTGTCCCAGGAGTGGACACCCAGACGGCACCGATTTGCTCATCAATCTTCGCAGGGGCCCCACGCTGCCACGATTGATAGCGCCTCATCAATTTTCTCATCAGCCAATTCACATGGAAGAAATTATTTTCGTTCTCTTCAAAGAGGCAGTTACAGCATTCTGTTTTATGATATGCATAATAGATTCGGTTTACTCACTCATACTCTTGTGTCGTGTGCCTAGTTATTAAATGTCATTAATTGTCATGTGTCATTAATTGTAATGTGTCATTTATTGTCATGTCATGGTTCCGTCGCATTGCTACTGAATTGAGTGCGTGAAGCGACATTGTGAGCTGTAAATTTCGCGTGGTGTGCTTTTACATCTGTCCGCGGTTGTTTTTAGCGTGAATTGCATGATCAGAAAAATGGCGACCTGTAGGTCGATGAAATATATGGGTTGCCTTATGCAGTAATGCGTGGCTGCTGGTTTTCTAGTGACTACTGCTTCCAACGACGATGAACTGTATTTTTCGTGGCGGACTTTTGTGTTGGCATTCTGGCAGCGGCATTACGCATAGTAAATATATGCGGGCTGTTGGTTTGTCGAGACTCCTGTCTGTTCCACTTTTCACATGGGGCATTCACTGACACAAGAACAAAGCATAATCGTTCGACCCTTTGCCGTGAAGTTGAAACCGCAACTAACTAATTCTTCTTCTTCTTGAGTCATTACTTGTCATGTATCATTAATTGTCACGAGCCATTAATTATCATGTGCCATTAATTGTCCTGTGTCATTAATTATCATGTGTCATTAATTGTCATGTGTCATTAATTATCATGTGTCATTAATTGCTAGGTGTCTTAATTGTCATGTGACATTAATTGTCATGTGTCATTAATTGTTATGTGCCATTAATTGTCAAGTGTAATTAAATGTCATGTGACATTAATTGTCATGTGTCATTAATTGCCATGTATAATTAGTTGTCATGTGCCATTCATTATCATGTGCCATTAATTGGCATGTGCCATTAATTATCATGTGTCATTAATTGCCATACGTCATTAATTGTCATGCGTCATTAATTGTCATATGTCATTAATTGCCATGCATCATTAATTGTCATGTGTCATTAATTGTGTGTCTGCGTTAGATTGTCTATCCAGAGGTCATAGGTATGAATCCGTATGTGGGTGAATGTTTTTACAATTGACCCGCGCTGCCAGATTCACCCAGCATTAAATGGGTCACAGGAAATAATTTGGAAAGTAAAAGCGGCTTTTGTTATACTGATAACATCCCGGTGTTATACCAATAACACCCCGGTGTTATACTGATAATATTCTGGTGTTATACCGATAACATCGCCGACTGAGTGGCGATTGGTCTCCAGAATATGGGTGACAGAACGATGTCAATTGCGTCTATGCCGTGTAGAGGATCATTTACTTGCTTTGATTAATTGTTGCCTAATCGTATCTTTTATTTTCGCTCGCTCGCTTTGAACTCAAGCGTAGTCAAATCTCGTGCTACTGCTTCTAGTGCACTGGACTGATTTTTGCGAGTGGATTATTTTTCTATATTACTAGTGTCGCCCACCATAAGGAGGACCCATTCCGACTTCAGAAGTACTTGTAATTCTAAGTTCCCAAGTCAAGGACAAGAAGTCAATATTTTATTATTTAAGCCCCACTGACCGGTGTAGATATTGAGCCGGCTAACTCGGCATCAGCACACCGGATGTTTAAAAATGTTTCTTATGCATTCAGTCATGCTGCATTTAATAGTGGTTGAGAACTCTGAGTAACGGACAAGAGTGTTTCTGGTATGCATACATGGGAATCCAAGCTGGTGGTGCGGAGTTCGTGCACTGTGTTTAAAAACGCCTTGACTCATCTAAGAAAAGATGCCGGAGCATTTATACACGTATATAAGTACGTGTGCAATGAAAAGAATGCTTAACCAAAACCATCATACCACCAAGTTGGTGTTTGGCCGATTAAAGTCACCCGATCTGATCAATTTATTTGCCCTGATCAATTTTTCCGCCCTCATCATTTCATCAGTTCTGGGTCAATTTATTCGCTATAATAAATTTGTTCGCTCTGATCAATTCATCTGTTTTGGGTCAATTTATTAGAACTGATACCGATACCTTACCGCATGAAATCACCATAGACCACGGGCAATTGTTACCATGATGTCTTTCAACCATGTATAGGGTGTATTTTTAATGAACGTGCAGTTTTTGAAAATATTGCGGTCCAAGTTTTGTATTCACCCTCTGTAAAGTTCCTGCAACATAAAAAGTAAATGCAAAACTTGGACCGGCAATATTTTCAAACACTGCACAGTCATTGAAAATACTGTGACTGGTCTGGTAAGTTACGGTGTCTGACCCAGCACATAACATGTTGGGTTCTATCTCAACATAGGGCTGTCAATGTCTCCATGAGCCATTGGTACAATCATATCACGCGCCCCTTGATCGCTTGGGTAGTGAGATCTGGTACCTATTCTTCGCGAATAAGGGCAAAAGAAACTGTCTGCAAACTGAGCACGTTAAAGTCTGACGGCAGTTTGATATTCCACTGAGTAGACCAGTGTTTCCCAACCTTTTTTGTACCATGCCCCACTTAAGCCTTTCTAAAATTCATATTGCCCCCCTCCCCCGCCCCATGCCCCCCCCCCCTCAACATATACATTATTTTTAATATTCAAAAATTGAAATGTTCACTAAATAAACTTGAATGATAGGTTTTAGGAAGAAATCACTAGGTAATTATTGAGCAAACACAGTAAGTAAATTTTCAAAACATATAATGGAGAACTGACATTCAAGTACAAAATAATTTTAATGAAAGATTTTTCTATATTATTTTAATTATTAGTAATTATTTATTATTTAAATTTAGTGAGATCCTTGCGCTTGATGCTTGCTGCAAAGAGATCTTATGTCAGGTTCCAATTTAGTTAACTTCAGTCTCAAGTCTCCCCGTTTTGTTATATTCAGCCGATTTCTTCCATTTTCGAATTGCCCCCCTTAACAGTCAAATTGCCCCCCCCTCCCCCCTGTGGGGCGTGGGCCCCACGTTGGGAAACAATGGAGTAGACGGTTATTCCTCTTCCCTGGCAAAACTAATAGGAAAGAATACTTATACAAGATTGGATAGAACCCATTACTTTGGATGGGATCGTCTAGAGGACGTAAATCTGATACAAATGCATGCGGCAGTGGAGCATGTTGACTTTTGAGGTGCGTATCTAGATGTGACGCACGTTTCCCGAGAGAGGACTGAAGAAAAAAGAAGAAAAAGAAAAATAAGAAGAAGAAGAGATGAAGAAGAAGAGGACAACGAAGACGACAAAGAACATGACGACGAAGAAAAAGAAGATGAAGGAGACGAAGAAGAAGACGATGGTGAGGAAGACGACGACGAAAAAGACGAAGACGAAGATAAAGAAAACGACTGATAAAAAATGACGAAGAAGAAGATGATGAAGATGACGAAGAAGAAGACGAAGATGAAGGAGACGAAGATGAAGGAGATGAAGATGAAGGAGACGAAGATAAAGGAGATGAAGAAGAAGACGACGGAGAAGAAGACTTCGGAGAAGAAGACCACGAAGAAGAAGTTGAAGATGAAGGAGACGAAGGTGAAGGAGACGAAGATGAAGGAGACGAAGGTGAAGGAGACGAAGATGAAGGAGACGAAGATGAAGGAGGCGAAGATGAAGGAGTCGAAGATGAAGGATACGAAGAAGAAGACGACGGAGAAGAAGACTTTGGAGAAGACTACGAAGAAGAAGACCACGAAGACCACGAAGACGACAAAGAAGAAGTCGAAGATGAAGGAGACGAAGATGAAGGAGACGAAGATGAAGGAGACGAAGATGAAGGGGACGAAGAAGAAGGGGACGAAGAAGAAGACGGCGGAGAAGAGGACTACGAAGAAGAACACGGCGAAGACGATGACGAAGAAGACGACGAAGAAGATAAAGAAGACGAAGAGGAACAGACGGAGAAGACGACAAAGGCGACAAAGACGGCAAAAAAGACGACGACGACGAAGAAGACGGAAAGAAGACGACGAATACGAATAAGTAGAAGGACATATCATATTATCTTTTGCGGGATATAGATCCATTTATCGTGTCTAAAACAAACTGTTTCGCTGAAGTCAGCATGTTTTCCTTCTGTTTCTACTTTCGTCGATTGCTTGTTGAGATGAAACAAATTGCCACACGTTAAATCTATCTCCTCCTTAACCACCCCATTCTCTCCCATTTAACCATCCCACTATCTCCCGTTTTCTGTTATCTCCAATTTGACCATCCGGCTTTTCTCCCACTTATCTATATTTTTATATTTCACTGTCTTACAATGAATTTTTTTTTTTTTTCAATTTAAGTTTGGCAGCAGTCAGCAGTTTTTATTCCCGTGTATATTTGTTCTGTCGCAAATGGATCACGGACGCAATTCGTTATCCCGCACACCGCGTTTCAAACACAGCTGCGGGCGATTTAGCAGCAGATCGGTTTGCATTGGTTTCCATGCAATGGTATGTGTGCCGGTCGTTCAGAAAGCAATTCCAAGCTACTGAATGTAAGTAAACTTGCCAAGAAATAAACCCCCCCCCCCCCCCCCAAAAAAAAAAATCGCCAGAAAATGCCAAAATGAGAAATCCGGATATATTAAGGGAAGCTGAGTCGCAAAGACAACTTATCACAAACATCAGAAAGAGGCAGTTATCGTTTTTTGGGCCACATTATGAGAAGACAAAAACTGGCACATGTTAAGACAACTGGAAAGATTTGCGGAAAGAGAGATAGTGGAAGACAGCGTGAAAAGAATCTTGACAGTCTATCGTCATGACACGGAAGGGAGTCAACACACGAACTGATCCATGGCGTCGGAGATCGTAATTTGTGGAGAGGCATGATCGCTCAAGCCAGCTGACAAGGCACTGGATGATGGATGACTGCGACGTCCTGTAAAAGATATGTAACTAGCTTTATATGTTTATTGACATTTACCGGGCCATCTCAACAGTCGTGTTACATATTAAATTATCTCCCATTTAACAATCTTCGATGTTTCATTGCCTCCTCTATCATCACCATCATCATGTGCCGTGCCGGTAAGCGTGGGCGGTCATGCTTCGCCATCTTACACCTAGTTTTGACATAAGAAAGATGGCATATTCCCAACAGATTTACTTGTAAATGTTTGTTGGTGTTTTGCCATAAGTTCTTCATGTTAGTTACTCTCTCTGGATAACTTTGCCATCATCATCATCACCACCACCACCACCACAACAAAGCTAATCAGATAATCATTTGATCACATAAAACGGCGCAATAAGATCGCTCACGCTTATCAGCATGGCACAAAATGATTATATCATCAAATCACTGTTGAGTTTTGAGAAAGTGCAACAAATCCAACGAGTCAAAATCTGCCACAACATCAATAATTGGACGCTGGGACGTATGGAAGTATGTCTGGCTCACTCAAAGACTGAAAAACCAATAGACGAATAGGAATGGCCAACACAGAGCGGTACTGGAAAATAGACAAGCACAAACAACGGCCATCAATACGGGGAGTGGATTACGAAGTCTAGGAGATATTGACCGAGCAAGTGGAGAAACAAAGAGGGCCAGCTCTGGTCAAACCTGGAGCACGCTTCCAAAGGGGATTTCCAACTTAAGAGGGATAACTAGTACCGAGCTGAATCTACCAGGGAGGGGGTAATGTCAGCTGGGAGGGGAAAATGTCAGCTGGGAGGGAAACAATCTCAACTCTAATAAGAAGATGACAAGGGTCAATCTAAAAGGGAGGAGACATTGGTCAATCTAATAGGAAGAAGACAAGGGTCAATCTAAAAGGGAGGAGACAAGAGTCAATCTAACAGGATGAAGACAAGGGTCACGCTAACGGAGGAGACAGAGGTCAATATACGGAGGAAAGACAAAGGTCAATCTTACGGAGGAAAGACAAGGGTCAATCTAACGGAGGAGACAATGGTCAATATATCAGGTAGGAGACAAAGGTCAATGTTACAGGGAAGAGAAAAGGTCATTCTAACAGCGAGGGGACAAGGGTCAGCCTACATTCGAGGAGACAAAAGTCAATCTATCAGGGAGGAGACAAGGGTTAATCTAACAAGGAGGAGACACGGGCCAATTTAACAGAGAGGAGACAAAGGTCAATCTAACGGAGGAGACAAGTGTCAATATATCAGGGAGGAGACAATGGTCAATCTATCAGGGAGGAGACAATGGTCAATCTATCAGGGAGGAGACAATGGTCAATCTATCAGGGAGGAGACAAGGGACAATCTAACGGAGGAGACAAGGGTAAATCTGCCAGGGAGGAGACAAGGGTCAATCTATCAGACAGGAGACAAAGGTCAATCTAATAGGGAGGGGATACGCTTCAATCTAACGTGGTGGAGACAAGGGTCAGTCTTACAGGGAGGAGACAAGTTTTAATCTAACGGAGGAGACAAGGGTCAATCTAACCGGGAAGAGACAAGGGTCAATCAATCAGGGAAGCAACAGGGGTCAATATATCAGGGAGGAGACAAGGGTCAATGTATCAAGGAGGAGACAATGGTCAATCTAACATGGAGGGGACACGCTTCAATCTAACGTTGTGGAGAAAAGGGTCAATTTTACAGGGAGGAGACAGGGATCAGTCTTACGGAGGAGACAAGGCTTAATCTAACGGAGGAGACAAGGGTCAATCTAATCGGGAAGAGACAAGGGTCAATCTAACAGGGAGGAGACAATCTGAATAGGAAGAGGACAGTCTGAACAGAGAAGGAAAACACTCAGTCGTCTTCTGCCCATTAGTCCCCATTTTGGCATATGCCCTCAATCAAACCACGCCAAGTCATCCCATCTTTCTTTAAATCTCCCACAGGCCCCTTCCCCCCCCCCCCCCCACGTAATCGTTATATTATTCATCTGTGTCGGTATAATATGTTTATAAATCTCCCGCAGTTTTGTTTGCCGTATGGAATCCACCCTAGAGTTTTCTCAGTCTGTGTCTTAACCAGCACCAGTGTTATTTGTTCACTTCTTGATTCACCGAAGTGTGTTTAATACTCGGGAAGACGTGGTCGAGCGCCTATGGGAGCAGGTGGAGAAGGCTGGGGAACAGACTGAGAACACGTAGGTGGAAGAATTATATTATAGAGGATCGACAGGGGTTCTGAAAAAATCTCAAATCTGAGAGGGAAGACCGGGGGAACTTTTAATCGGATAGCGGTGGGAACGATTAGTAGTATGACTCTTTGCTGGCTGTTGAACGAGAGGACGGAGCGCAGATGGGAATGTCCTGAGTCCAGTGATGTCGGTTCTCAACTCAACTCAACTCAACTTGTTTAGTTCTCTCCATGATGCGTTACATCCTTGGTCTGCCGACTGTTGCTGGTAGGCTCAAGGTGATGCAGGCGAAGGCATACCTCAGAGTAGCTGCAGACACAGACCACCCACTGCATGAGGCGCTGGACGCAGTTAAGGGTCAGCGACTGATAAGAGGGAAATCATGGATGGCTCAGGCGGAGGATACGATCAGACAGGTGTGCCCCTTGGAGAACATTAGGCGTGGAGAGGAGTGGGTCAGAGTACCAGCGGAGCAGTCAGAATTGTGCAGAGTTATAATCACATTAAGCCGGGAGTGCAGGAAGTGGCCAGCAGGGGCCACGGAAGTGGAAATCCAGCAACTAATTCAGGACAATGCTCACTCGGGTGATGTGATTATCTACACAGATGGTTCGATGTCAAGAGGTGAGAAAAGTGGCTGGCGGTTCATAGCCAAAGCCAATGGTCGACGTTTGGGGCAGGAGAGCCTGGCATATGATACCACAACATCCAGCTTAAGAATGGAGGTGGAGGCGGTCATGCGACTCTCCGCTGGATGGAGAATACGACACACACACATCGTGATTGTAACTGACTCAGAAATCATGCTGATGAGGGTGAGGATGGGCAGGCTTCGTGCGGAGTGGCTTGCTTCGCTTCGGAGGTCACGGGTGACAAGCATCGCCTGGATCTTTTCTCCGGGGCATGCCGGTGTGCTGGGAAATGAACAGGCTGACAGATTGGCTGGCTCTGCAGAACTTGGTGGAGTATTGATACATGGCAAGGCAGATGTGATTGCGGCCTTGTGGGAGCACGTGCACACCTCGGAGGAGCAAATGGATTACCATGGTCTGGCAAGAATGAGACAGCGAGGAGTGACGAGGGGATCTGGCCGACGCTCAACGCTTAGAGGAAAGGCGAGACGGACATATAATCAGATTGCTACTGGTACTATTAGTGTTGGAACTCTTCGCTGGCTGCTGAGGATGGGGACGGAGCGCTTATGGGAATGCCCCGAATGCTGTGATGTCGATTCCTAAATCAATCAATCAATCAATCAATCAATCAATCAATCTCCATGAGCTCCACATTGGTGATTCTATCATACCATTTTGCATATATAAAACATACGCCCGTGTCGTGGAGAAAGTATATGGCATTGTATCTGCAGCAAAGAACCTCAATGGCTCGGAACGCTGAAGAAGAAGATCATACCATTTTATTCCTACTATTCCGCGCAGGCACTAGTTCGTGAATGTTCGTAGTTGATTTGTCATTAATTTGGTTGTTCTCAATGTCTAAATATGTTAAGTTTAGTGCTAAGTTTAACTTCCTTTGACTTCCACAAATGCCCCAGTGCTGTAAAAGCTCATTTTGTCTTTTGAAACTATTATTAGGGAGGAAAAATCTGTCAGGGAAGGAAACATCTACTGTTGAGAGGATAATATAACTTTGAGGGGAAAACGGTTTTACTACTCTCATGTTATGCCAGGTTATTTCTGTGTCTCTATAGTGATATGAGGGTATTTCCCCAGAGTGATATGAGGGTATTTCCCCAGAGTGATATGAGGGTATTTCCCCAGAGTGATATGAGGGTATTTCTCCAGAGTGATATGAGGGTATTCCCCTAGACTGATATGAGGGTATTTCCCCAGAGTGATATGAGGGTATTTCCCCAGAGTGATACGAGGGTATTTCTCCAGAGTGATATGAGGGTATTTCCCCAGAGTGATATGAGGGTATTTCCCCAGAGTGATAGGGTATTCCCCAAGAGTAATATGAGGGTATTTCCCCAGAGTGATATGAGGCTATTTCAACAAAGTCACCTCCCAATACATCTAGCCCATACATTTATTCATGTGACATGAATGTGGTTGTTTCCCAATGTCACACACATTCACTATTTTACTATAAGGGGGGCGTCATATGAAACCCTACATTTGTTTGTTTTTGTTTATTTGGTGAATATTCTCTGGAAAAGTCAAGAACGAATGTATCCTTTTTCGATGTACTCAACACTACGTTCAATGCAAATCCTCCAGTGCCTATAAAGTGCTTGAATTCCCGTAGAAACAAAATCTCTTGGTCGCGTGTGTAACCCACTCTGGGGTCACTACTCGGCGTGCCTTACAGAAGTCACGCCGTTATGAAACTACCTACTCCACTCATACACTTGCTGGACTGACTGACAGACATCCACCACTATACTGGATCTTCATTCGCTGATGAATTTCTACAGTTTTCATCCCTTCACTAATAAAAAAAAGGGATAACAGAACGCTGCTCCTATTGGTGCATGTCAAAAATGGGGCTGCCATCTTTAAACTAACCTTAAGACGTCACCGCGTCCGTCTGCACGTGATATCACGCGCTTAACACTCTTAATATATTAACAATATTGACAGGTTACAAGAAAACAGCATGGTTATTGTAATTTCTATCACATTTTTAAGATTTAAATTTGAATTCATCACGTATAATTCTCTAGCTCCAGAATTAGAACGTCGTTCAAATGTAGGCAACGAACGAACGAACGAACGAACAAACTTTATTTTGAAAGGGTTAAGAATTGGGCATGCAGGCCTGTCTGACATTCTGCCCTTATTCTCTCTTGTCTCACATACGTTATTTCATTCATACATCACTTATGAAGATGAGACAACAGAATAATATGCATTAAAATGCATGGACAATAATCAATAATACGTGACTCACTAAGGCAATTTTTAACATGGCCATTATAAATACCAAAGGAAAGTGTAAAGTACCTTACATATGGGAATGTTTATTATACTAGTTGTCGTTTGAGATAATGTTTACTATTGTTTATTTGTTTTTGTTTTAAGTAGCTGGTAGTCTTCAGTCTCACGAGCTATCAGATCCCGTTTCTTCTATTGACACCAGCATCTATCCTCCAACATTTCAACAATATCCTTGAAGCAGCGAAGGCGGGCCGTGATGTGAGAGAGGTTCTGTAAAAGACCTGCCTCACGATGGCTGGACACATGTCTAGACTGATGTGACTAAAGTTACGTCAAGAGCCTTTCTCCACGACACGGGCGTATGTTTTGTATATGGTGCCTGCCCTGTATTTCTATAGCCCAGTGGACGCTCAATAGGTTATGTATCCAGTATCATCGCGGCGCCTTTTCTTCATAGAACCACATTTCTTGCTACCTATTTTAGCCTGGCCGATCTCTGTGGCAAGAGGGTTACGGACACGGTTCGAAATCCCGCATACCCACGTTCGAAACACAGCTGCGCGCAATTTGGCAGCAGATCGCGTTGTGCTGGTTTTTGACGAAATGGTATGGGTGCCGATCGTTTAGAAATCAATGGCAAACTACTGAACGTAAACTTGCCAAGACATCAACAACAGCAAAAAATGTGGGTGTTGACTGCAACCGTCCTGTAAAGGATATGCAACTAATAATAAATAATAATAATTTTAGCCTGGGTTGCCCTTTTAAAGAAAAAAAAAAAAAAGACTCGTTTCGATGGAGATTCGAACAGATGATGAGTTGTTGATTAGAGTTGAGCTAAGAACCGACATCACTTGCCTCAGGACATTCCCATATGCGCTCCGCCCCTTCGTTAAACAGCCAGCGAACAGTCATACTGCTAATCGTTCCCACCACTATCTGATTAAACAATTTTCCTTGTTTTCCCTCTCAGTTTTCAGATCCTTCCAGAATTCCTACCGATCCCCCGCAATCTCACTGTTTCCACATACGGGTTCTCAGTCTGCCCCCCCACCCCCACCTCCTCCCCCTGGCCCCACAGGTGCGCGACCACCTCTCCCGTGTCCATTGGTAATCTACCACCAAGAGAACACACGATGTCAGGGCCACAAGGCAAGCACGCTAGCCACAGCTCCAGACCAGCCCCCTTATAAACTGACAGCTAGGCCTTACATACAACTCAACATTATGGCTTTGGTGTAAATTTCAAATGTTAACAACCGGTCCCCTTCTGTGTCAATCGCCACAGGCAAATTTTGTAACAACATCACCGGTGAAGCAGAAGCAGTAAAAATATAAATATATAACTCAGGAAAAACAAAATGAAAGAAGCACATAGAGATGTTGTGTACTCTTAATTTAATAATTGATAAAAATCAGCTTGCAAGCATTTGAGACCAAATGATAAAATTCTATCCCTTGAAAACTTAACCAAATGTTTCAACGGATCATTGGTCGCCAGCCAGCTGCAACTTATAAGATATAGAGGAACATGATTGGCTGGCCAAGTTGGGGGAGGGGGGGGGTGTCTCTACAACACAAATATTTATCATATAGAACAGCTGAAAATACTAACAGCCAGCAGAAAGAAAGAAAGAAAGAAAGAAAGAAAAAAAGAAAGAAAGAAGGAAGGGAAGAAATAAAGAAAAAAAAGAAGAAGAGGAAGATGACGACGAAAAAAATAAGAGGACGGCGACGATGGCGGATGAGAAAGAAAAAGATAGAGTAGGAACACGAACAAGAAGTATTCACGTTAAAGATGTCTTTTCTCCGACTCAACAAAGAGAAGAACATACATGACAATTGTCCAGGGAACATGTGAAAGTGGAACATAATCAATCAAAACAACAAGATAATCGACCTTGGTTATATTTAGGGAAGAAAAAGACGAGGTAAAGTCTGATGCACTTCCCGTATATTAAATAAATGTTTGCATATCCTTTACAGGACATCGCTGTCAACATCAGCATCTTTCAGCTGATTGTTGATTTCTTGGCAAGATAACGCTCAGTAGTTTGCCATTGCTTTCTGAGCGGCCGGCTCACATACCCCGTAAGTTACCGACGTGATTCGAACCACTGCTGATTCTCACCGTCGTCACGTTACTTACGAGAGTATACGAGATTTCCCAGTATATTACGTGACCTATTTCATATGCATATTATTTTTATTATATTTTGTTGTTTTAAAAAATACATATCTTAAATAGGGGTTTTTGCTTGGTTATTCTACCGTTGCTTTTAATTTATTTTTACTCTTTTCGACAAGTTTAGGGTAAATAAAAACAACGCAAGAACATGAATTTCTAAATTTATTCAAATATTTATTAAAATGGACATCGAATGGATGCGAAACATTCCCAAATCTTCATCGCCTTGCTTTTTATTATGCTGATATAAAAATAAATGATAATGGCATTATACCGAAGGACAGCAGCGATAATAAACAACATAATACTTGATGGGCGTGAGAGCTCGTTGCAGAGCTAGACTTAATAATATTGAAAGAAATCTTCCTTACACAAGAACATATCGGCAGATGGAAAGCACACATTGGCAAATATGAAACGCAAAAATGGTTAGAAGATTATCAGAAATCTGGTTAAGAAGATGCCCAAACGGATATGAATTTTTATTTGCTGATCAATAATGAGAGGAGGCGGGATAGAGTTTCGTAACAAAAGTAATGTAGGGTTTATGTAATGGAGAATTCGTATGGACATGATGGGGAAAATATTATGTTTTATAATTACTCTCGCCTCGGCTTTCGCGTCTGATGTCAAATGTAATAATAACAACAGGGAAGAAACAAAAAATAATAATAATATTAATGTGGAGAGATTAATGTTGCTTAGCTAAGATAGAATTACGATTGTTTGTCTCATCTCATCTCATCATGTTCTTCTTTTACCGTGCGGTGACGAGGTGAAGTATAAACAGCGGGAGAAAGCCAGCTTATGAGTTAATACGGTTGTTTGTAGTAGGCTAAAATGCGGGTCAGAGTCTAGAAGGTTTACTTCATTGCACCGGGTTTTGTCTCATATGGCATGATCTTGTTTCCGCAGTGCGGGCTGCAGGAAGCGTCACACAGAGCACGATCTCCGTAGCTGCAGCGACGACCCAGAGAAGTCTCCGTAAAAACTACCATCGTGAACCGATTGATAGAGTTCGGAAGCGAACTCACGAGATCCAGAGCGCAAGTTAATTAGTAACATATCCTTTACATGAAGTCGCTGTCAACCCCAGCATTATTTGGCTGTTTATAATTTCTTGGCCAGTTTACGTTCAGTATGGACTGCAAACAATTATGTATATTTAGCTCCCACGAAAAGATGAGACACACAAAACACAGACACGGTGTACAGATCTTACAATGGACTCCATTGTGGTGAAATAGAGTGACGATTATTCAAAATCAGAAAGAATCAACAATTATAAAATAATGAAGCAATAAAATAAAGAAATACGTATTATGGGAAACACGGACAACCGACGTTTCGATTCTAAGAATCTTTTTCAAGGACAGGACAACATAAAGATAAAAAAGACACAAACTATTACGTTCAGTAATTTGCCATTGCTTTCCGAACGACCGGCACTCGTGCCATTTTATGAAACCCTACGCAAGAAGATCTATTTTCAAATCTCCCGCAGCTGTGTTTCGAACGCGGTATGCGGGATTAACAATTTGCGCCAGTAACCCCTTCTGGATTAACCATGCCGCACGGAAGATTACAGCGTTTAGTAGTGGGGTTTAAAAGAAAGTGATAGATCAATAGTGGCAGGAGTAAAGCAGATTGAGACACAAAGTGGAGATGTACAGTTACAACTGGCGGAGTCAACCAATGTTAACACGAAACGAAGATATGGAGTGACAAGTAATGAAGATGGCAAGAAAGTGATAAGAAGCGGATGAAAAAGTGTTAAACATTAGAGTCGACAGAATTGGCATGAAACGGAGAAAGTGACCGACAGAAAAATTAAATTGTGGTGATAGAAGCAACGTAACAGAAAATGACCCCTTGTCACTCTGTGAGACGTGTGGGTATATCTTGCCATCTTCATTGTCTTAGACCAACTGGCAATCTGTTGGGTGATGCGGTTAGTATAATGCCGGCCGCCTGTATTGCCCAGCACAATCTTCTGGTACTCATTTTAGTTTCTATGGAGAAGGAGTTAAGGACGAAACTTCTAATTCCACATACCGCGTTCGAAACACAGCTGTGGGTGATTTGGCTTGCGTTGGTTAACATACAATTGTATGAGTGCCGGTTGTTCAGAAAGCAATGGTAAACTACTAAACGTAAATCTTGCCCAAAAATCACAAAAAGCGAACAAAAAATCTTGGCGTTGACTGCGACGTCCTGTAAAGGATATGCAACTAATTGGTTAACTTGGAACTGAGAGTGCAGGTCAGCATGTAGCAGGTCTTTGTAGAAAGTCGCTCTCAGCATGAGTCTACGAATAGGTTCTCTGTCTTCGACCAGTTCTCTTGCCTCATGCATTTCTATGGCCAAGGTGTCTTCAGTGTCAGATATACATGTCGTCCTGGTAGACTCCAGCCTAATATTTCAGGAACCACGCCCCTATCACTGTCAACATGTATTGTATTGTTTACATGCACTAAACAAGCTCCCTAGGTTAATTTTTTACCGTGAGATTTGCTAGGGTAAACGCTCCCATGGCTGCCATAGGGAACGCTTTAAAGACATTCTGAAGATATCATTAAAAGATTTTTGGAATTCATCATGAAACTTGGGACACTCCTGCCAAAGACCGAAATTCGTGGCGTACATCCTTACGCAAGTGCAGTCACGTGTGAAGCAAATAGGACTGCAAGAGCTGTGGAAAAAAAAAGGTTGGACCAAAAAAAAAAAAAAAAACTACCGCAGGAGATCACTCTCCTCCTGGAAGGTCAAGCCCTCTTTGTCCACATTGGCGAAGAACATGTCGAGCTAAAATAGGCCTTAACGGCCACCTTAGAACTTACTGTTCCAAACTTTCAACCCCACTGGATGAAATGAATGGTCATCATCAAAAGTGATGGACAAACACGACGCATGCACTATGTATGTATGCATTCATGTGTGGATGTACGTGAGTGTACATATAAGTGTGTATGTACGTGACTGTGTATGTATGAGTGTGTGTTTATCTGCCTGCCTCTCTCATAACGCTGAAATATGAATTGTTTATGTTTGGTGTATGTTTACAGCATTCATTTTACAATGTTATTTATTTTCGAGATGCCTTGAAGAGATGAGATGCATTGAAGAGATTAGAACAAGAATTGCCGTTGCGAAGGTAGTCTTTTGCAAGATGAAAAACATACTGGCCAATAAAAAGATATCAATTGAAACGAGGAAAAGAGTGTTGCAGTGCTACATAGAACCTGTGCTGTTGTATGGATGTGAAGCGTGGACAATGAGCAGTCAAGCTGAAAAACATCTGATGGCTGTGGAAATTTAGTTTCTGAGGAAAATGCAAAGAATACCATGGACAGACAGAAAAACTAATGACAAGTCCTTCAAGAAATAAATGAAGATCGTAAACTGATTAGAGTCATTAGACGTAGACAGTCAAAATCTTTTGGGCATGTTATGGGAAGAAATCAATTGGAGAACTTAGTGACAACTGGCAAGATCGAAGGGATGAGACCAAGGGGGAAGACCTAGAAGTAAATACATGGCTAGCTTGGCCACGTGGCATGGTCGAGACAGGAACACGGAGCTGATCCACGACTCTGGTGATCGAGTGAGATGGCAGAACATGAACGCGCACGTTTATCGGCATGGCACATGATGGATGGATGGATGGATTTATTTTCCCCTCAATGTAAATGTTATACGTCGGACACTAGTTCTCTATTATGAATATAAGTGAAACAAGGGCTGAATGTAAGACGGGCCCAATTTATGACCCTTTGAATATAAAGTTGGTTCGTTCGTTCATTCCAAACCATCATGCTGTTTAATATGACCAAATGATTTCCATCTCTGAGATTTGAAGTTGTTTATGAGCCAGTTTTCTTCGATGTTCATATCTTGTAGAATGTCAGTATTTTTCTTCTTCTTGATCGAAGATTATTATATGACATTTGCTTGGTCCAAGATTATTATATGACATTTTCTTGGTCCAAGATTATTATATGACATTTTCTTGGTCCAAGATTATTATATGACATTTTCTTGGTCCAAGATTATTATATGACATTTTCTTGGTCCAAGATTATTATATGACATTTCTTGGTCCAAGATTATTATATGACATTTTCTTGGTCCAAGATTATTATATGACATTTTCTTGGTCCAAGACATGACATGACATTGTCTTAATCGAAGATTATTATATGACATTTTCTTTATCGAAGATTATTAAATGACATTTTCTTGGTCCAAGATTATTATATGACATTTTCTTAATCGAAGATTATTATATGACATTATCTTGGTCGAAGATTATTATATGACATTTTCTTGGTCGAAGATTATTATATGACATTTTGTTGGTCGAAGATTATTGTATGACACTTTCTTGGTCGAAGATTATTATATGACATTTTCTTTGTCGAAGATTATTATATGACATTTTCTTGGTCGAAGATTATTATATGACATTTTCTTGGTCGAAGATTATTATATGACATTTTCTTGGTCGAAGATTATTCAATGATATTTTCTTGGTCGAAGATTATTATATGACATTTTCTTGGTCGAAGATTATTTAGTGACATTTTCTTGGACCAAGATTATTATATGACCCTTTCTTGGTCCAAGGTTATTCTAAGACATTTTCTTGGTCCAAGATTATTCAATGACATTTTCTTGGTCGAAGATGATTATATGACATTTTCTTGGTCGAAGATTATTCAATGATATTTTCTTGGTCGAAGATTATTATATGACATTTTCTTGGTCGAAGATTATTTAGTGACATTTTCTTGGACCAAGATTATTATATGACCCTTTCTTGGTCCAAGATTATTCAATGACATTGTCTGTGGTAATTAAGTTCAAAATCCCATGTTTTATTCTATAATGATTGCGAAATGGTGGGTGACTCACATCAGGTATGTTGTTACAGGAAACGCCAAGAAAATTACAGAGATCCTCGCAACGAAGAAGATTCGAACGCATAACCACCAGAATGACTGGCCAGTGTAGTAACCACTTCACCTCCACAGTGCCAGATGACAGAAGAGATAACATTAATACACGTTTATACAAATACGTAAGCACCTGGCTGAGGTGGAGAGTTATAGGTAGGGTTGTTGGAACATAACAACCTGCGCGTCGCTTAGGTGGGTTCAAGCTAAGAAATTATTTACACACAGAAGCCACACACAGTATGTTGCACTATTTATTGGCTGGCATATTTCGCTGCTTCTCGTAGAGTGCATACTGCAGGGTTATATATCATATGCAGTGAATTAAAGAATAATACGTAAGCTGAAGTAATTAAAACACATAATCACAGGTATTGTTCAAATGTGATAACATCTGTTATCCCCACGGTAATTTCACAGAGAGACAGAGAGAGACAGAGAGAGAGAGAGAGATGCAGAAAAAGAAAGACAATATGTATGTATAAGTAAGTGGATGGCCTGTAAATATTAGTTACCTCACAGCTACGGGTCGTCCCCTGTAAATATTGTAAGTATGTATGCGGATATGTATGCATGTATTTATGCAAGTGTATGTGTGTGTGTGTTTGTATGTGTGTCTGCATGCCTGTCAGTGCCTTTCTCATGACATGGTAATATATGTCACAGGAGGAAGAATATAAAGGATAGGAAGATGTAATTTCTTATACTTAGGTGCTCAAAGATGAAAAAGCGCAACACTGACTTCTATTGATCCAGAGAAGAAAAGGATAATAAGAAAAAAGAGAGGAAGAGCACTTTATATATTCTCCTCAGTTAACAAGAAAAGGGATAGAGAGTTAAGACAGAAGATTCCAGGAGTTCTTTGGGCGGGGGATATACTGTTGTATACCCCAGACAGAAGATTACACTGCTGGACTGTAACAGGATCAATGAGTTTACACAACAAACTATAAACTAAACAAAACAAATTAAGAACAACAAAATAAGACTTTTATTGACAGAACTGCATGATTAAGGGACAAACAGACATCCCGTCATGTCACACAACTGACATATACAGAAATGGGAACTTACGTTCCCACAGTGGATATCACTGCTGCCTAACAGGGGTACCCATCTCCACAAACCAACAAGAACATGGCAACAAAGGAGCCTCAACGTAAACAACAACGGTAACCACAGGTATGGATTATCTACTGATCCGATCTCAGGACTCATGGACAGTCGGTACTTACAGAAATGGGAATCTGAAATCCCACAGCTAGAGATAGCTACTGCCTAGAGCCAACCACAGGGGCGGTGTCTAAATGACAGTGGAACCCCAACCATGTTAAGTTGAATCGAAGGGTACCCTCAGTACCCATACAGGACACCCGCATCACATGGGCCGTCTGGGACCGGATACAGCAAAGAGCCATGATATAACTAATAACAGAACTATAACCCTAACACCAGAGATATAGTGGCATAAACAGGTATAAACAGGTATACAAATGGGGGTGTGAGTGGCCTAAAAACGACATTAACCAGAGCTGGGGCTAAAGTTTGCTCTACAAACAACAACCATGGCCAGGGGTCACTACCACCATAAGAGAACATCCTTTGTCCTGAATCTTCACCGAATACCCCTGGTACTTGTTTTCTTACTACGCCCCTGCCAATCTGCAGAGTAGCACTTTCACCACTACTCATTTAAGCAAACCTATGTTTATGATCAACTCACCAAGAGCGGGCTTACAAATTGCAAGTCATTTTCATGGATTTCCTCGGTCCTTTCGGGGCATGTGTACCCCATCGACTGCGCTGTGGACCACACATGCCAGTCTTGGTTAAATCTAGAGGCATTGGTGCTTCCTTGCTCTGGTCCAGTGACTGGGGAGGGCTGGTTCAAGCCTCCCTATTTGATGATATCTACATAATCGCTCCCTCGGCCACGGTTGTTACAGTTGGAGAGAGCGGGAAACTGACGTGCACTCCTATTTATCAATGTCTCCAGAGCGGTTTCCCATCATACCCTAGGGCACTGCAAGGGACGCCGGTATTGGTAACATCACCATCATCATGTGTCGCGTCAGGCGATCACATATAGATTGTTTATGCTCTCGATAATTCATTTGACAATGTTATTTGTAATATGCACAATAGATAACTGATATATAGAAAGATGGGTGTTTGGAAGGGGTGATCGTAAAACAATCTGGGTGCCTAGTTTGTGACCCTTTGAAAATAAAGCCTCACTATATTTGAGCATTCGTTTATAGTTCGTTGAATACAAAGATGCCCATTAAACTGAAATAGACATTGTGTTATAGGGGATATCAAAACACCAATGCAGGCCCACCATAGGACATTTCCCTTCAGTGCCGCCCCTGACTATGTCTGCAGTCCTTAAAATATAATGTATATTATTGTGTTCATGTGTTAGTTTTCTCTGGGATTTGGGGTCGTCTATTGACAACTGTCTGTCAAAACTGTCTGTAGTACCCTGTGGTGTTCTTGAACCTGACGAATTAAGGCCACCTGGCCAGTGAAGTCGCCGCGAACTTTGCAGGTTGAGATTGCACCCCCCCCCCCCCCCCCACGACACTTGACGGAAGAAAATGGAAGATCGTGATGATAATAACTCAGTGGAGGGATAGGAAGAGTAATGATTTCTTGAAAGATTGAACTCACAAAGAGAACTGATTACTCTCATCAGAAAGGAAAAATAATACACAAGATAGACCTCTTTCTTGGGCATGAGATGGGGACAGCTGGAGTATGTCATCACAAAGGGAAAGAGGAAGACCATTAGGGAAGATTCTGGACAGTTTGACATCATGGAGGAACATCGATATTAGAAATGAATGACAGTACACAAGACAGAAGGTTGTGAATTGTCATGCCAAACAGCATGGATATAAAAAGTAGAAGAGCCATATGTGGATGGAACGATGCTAAAGTTCTATGTGGATTTGCGAGTGTAATGGCTAAAAGGCGTGCCTGCTGACTCGGTCGTCGTGTGTTCAAATCTCCACCGAAAAGAAATTTAACAAAAATATTTTTTAAAAAATGCTCTGGGCTGTTAGGGCAACCCACCCTAAATTTGGATAAGAAAATGTCATTTGAAGTAACTGCGACCAATAACACATCGAGTGCCTTTTGGTTAAAAATAAATACCACCTTATACCTAATACACCCCAGGTCGTGAAACACTGGTGCTTTATTTGCTTACTATGGTGATTGCACAACAAGAATGATGATCATAATTCATTTCCTGCATTGATATTGATAATTTGGAGCCGTGAGATGAAGTTGTAAGAAGCATGTCTTGCGAGATGAATTGGATTACAGTGAGGAAGTGTTGCACACGTCGTAAACCACACTCTCTCGCCTGAGTCCATCTGAGTCCAGCGGCAAGACAGTCAAGATGACAGGTGCAGTGGATGACCAGGGTGCTTTACGAGCCTTGCCGTGCTCATTACGTTCCACAACGCTTTGCAGGTAAACGCTGTCTTGCCCTTTGAATTTTCCCTTTGCCTTGCCGTGCTCATTACGTTCCACAACGCTTTGCAGGTAAACGCCGTCTTGCCCGTTGAATTATCAATGATTTCTCTTACTAAAGCCCTAAGAGACGAGGTGGCATAGTGAATGGTGATTGTTCCTCAAAGACAGTGGTCCAGATTCAATATCCAGAAGAGACAGGATTATCTTTCTACAAGTATGCCACAAGCGTCGAAGCCAACGCTTTAAGATGGATACCATCTTTTTGAACGGATAATGTCAAGATAAAAAGATAACATGTCTGAATTATTATAATCGCAAACCACCAAGTGGTAATAGCAAAAGGATAAAGAGAACCCTCAGGACTATCTAAATGAAGTTAATTACAAGTGTGAGAAATGTAATACGAAAATAAGCAATGAAAAGATATAGACAATGATGATAGGCTGGTAGTCGGAAATCCTGTATAATGCATATAGAGCTAGGGAAAGACCACATAAAAGATGAAGTGATGGTATCAAGAAAACCTTAGAGAAATAAATACCAACTTACAAAGAGGAGTAGAAAGAGCGCATACACGATATTTACACTCCACGCCCGCAACCCAACCCCACAACTTTACTTTTGTAAATGGAGGAAGAGCAGAATAATAATAATAATAATAATAATAATAATAATAATAATAATAATAATAATAATAATAATATAAATAAGAATGATGAGACTAATAATGACATTTTAGGCATCTGTAAAGAAGTTAGTCTACCATTGATTTCTTGTTTGAAGGTGACCATATACGCCGAAGACCCTAGCGATTATCTATCTATGCTAACCGTCATCAAACTTGAAACCATAACCAACAACTAGCACGGAGCATGGAGCTTAACCAGTTGACTACGATGACCCTACCCAACCAGTATAACAGACCTAATGGTTAAATAGAACATTTAACAAAACGTCACTCAAATTTGCTTTCTCAAAATAGATTTGTGTTGCCACTCATTACCACCTCGTTGCGCGTTGTCTTTGACAGGTACAAAACAGTAATGAGGTAATTTATCGATCTGTTGAGTCCGAGTGTTCCTTCAGATGAACGGTTGCTTGAACCACAACTTACTGTCATCTCTTGGCGTGCGATTTCAGAGTTGACAGGCAGTCTTTGGTGCAAGTATAGTTTAGTAGGGACACTCTGTCATCAGGTTTTAGTCTGTCTGTCCGTCTGTGCCTCCGTCCGTCCGTTCGTCTGTCTGTCACTTCTCTCTCTCTCTCTCTCTCTCTCTCTCTCTCTCTCTCTCTCTCTCTTTCTCTCTCAGTTTCTCTCTCTCTTTCTCTCTTTCGCCTATCTCCCCATCCACCAGCCCGTCAGCCTGCCAGTACAACTGTCTGTCTGTCTGTCTGTCTGTCTGTCTGTCTGTCTGTCTGTCTGTCTGTCTGTGTGTCGTCTGCCTACTTGTATGTATGGTTGCCTGCTTCCCTGCTTCGGTGCCTGTCTCCCCACATATCTGCATGTCTGTCTGCCTGACTTCCTAACTGGCTTTCTTTCTATTTCCTTTGTCTGTCAATCCCCGTCTGTCTGTCTGTCTGTTGCTTAGTCTGTTTGTTCGCCCATGGCTCTATCTCTACCCCCTCTCTCTATTCGTCGTCCGATGGTTGGTTGACCAGTATACCCATCTCACACTGATCTTATCATGTCTGACAGAAAACAAATACATAGGCTACACATACCATCATCATCACCACCATCATCTTCATCTTGCACTTTTGCCGTAAAGCCTCGCGGGGGGGGGGGGGGGGGAGAAGGAATAATTGGCGTTCCAGCGCCCGATGGGTGGCATTGGATAGTGTCATTCTGTGTGATTGTACAATGTCTTTGATGTCGTCAATCCAATATTGACGTATTGACGTCCAATATTCTCGGTCATCGTCGCAGATGATCTTTTACGTAGGGTCAGAGTTGATAGTTGATAGTGTTGCATTCAAATGAGATGGCCAAACCATTTGATATTCTGTCTTTCAATAAATGTGGCACAAGTTGTTGGTCCACTGTCTGTCTGATAACATTTCTTTCTCGGTCTCGGATTGTTAAGTTAGCAGCTCTTCTCAGGCATCACATAGGTGTTGATTTGGCAAAAGTGTGATTTGGATTATGTCCGAGTCTGAGATTAGTAGCATAGGGTTGGTTTGAATATGCTGTTTATTGTCTGTCGTTTTGCGTACATGGGTATATTTGGATGTTCAGTATGCACATATAAATACACAAAACTGTGTAAAGCATCGGTAAAGCTGTACAAATGTCGCAGAACTTAGCTCTTTTCATTGCCAACCAGAAGGACTCTTCTATCATTTACCAGTTCCTCTACCTCATGCAAGTTCAGATCCAAGGTGTCTTTATTTTCCCTTGTCCACATTCTCGTTGGTCGACCCTTGACTTTTCTCCAAGAGGCCTACCTTCTGTTATTGTTCTTTCTTCGCCACTTTAACCTGTAATATCGCCAAACAATTTCAGTGTTTCTGTTTTATATTTTTGCTCCTATTTTTGCTCTTGCTCGCTTTGAACTCAAACGTAATCCATACACACTTTTTAGTAGCACTGAACTGAATTTTGTGTTGCTTAGCTTTCCCTATTACCATTGTCCTCGTTATCAGGCGAATCCACTCCGACTTCACAGGTACTTGTAATTTACGCCCCCAAGTCAAGGCCACATACAAATAGATAATATGACCATTAAAAGAACGGAAACATACAAATACCTGGGTACAATCTTCAACTGCTCCAACATCATAAGGGAAGAAATACAAACTAGAATCAACTCTGGAAATAAGATATACTATGCACTACAACATCTACTAAAATCAAATGCGCTATCTCGTAACACCAAAATCACAATATACAAAACACTGATCAGACCAGTTGTGCTGTATGGTTCTGAAACCTGGAGTACAACGAAAGGAGATGAAGCCTTGTTACAAACCTTTGAGAACAAAATTTTAAGACGCATCTTTGGACCCATTAGGGATACACAAAGTGGAGAGTGGAAAAGAAGAAGTAACAAAGACATTTATGATCTGTTTAAGTCCCCACTAATCATTGGTATCATGAAGGCTAATAGACTACAATGGCTGGGGCATGTAGAAAGAATGGAAGATAATAGGGAAACAAAACTCGCTTACACTCAGGAAATAAATGACCGTAGACCCCGAGGTAGACCAAGAAGACGGTGGAGAGATAATACATATACAGACTTACAAGCACTTGGAATCAACGACTGGCAAGAGAAGGTCCACCAGAGAGACGAATGGAGACAGATTGTATCTGCAGCAAAGAACCTCAATGGCTCGGAACGCTGAAAAAGAAGAAGAAGAGAAGAAGAAGAAGAAGTCAAGGATGAGATGTCAACATTTTAGTCCACTGATCAGTGTATTGGTTTTGAGACAAGATGCCGTGTATGATCCATTTTTACCGAGATGTTCAGATCTCGTAGAATGTCATAGGCGTTAATAATTTTCTTGAACGTCTTCTGAGCTTTGGGCATGGGTCAGTTGTCTATCTGCCTGTCTTGACTATTACCGGCGCCTTGCCGTCTTGACCGATAGTTTGTTGCATTGTTTATTAGTTAGTTAGTTAGTCGACAGAGCATCCTCATTGCACATCGAACAATTCAGTCCATAAGTGCTCGGATCCCCTCCTCAGCAAATCCCGCAGCGTGTAGCGGCTAACGACAACAGTTCTGTGTTGGTTTATCAATCTTCTTTGGCTTCCTGTGTAGTGTTCTTGTTAGGCCACCCCTCTTTTAACTTGCTGTTTTCTCAGCCTGACCATGGCTGTAGATTCCCAATCATCACCTGGTTCTCGTAAACGACTTACTTCTCGTAGAGCATTCAGAATGTCTGTCTCGTCCATGGCTCATCCGCCTTCCACAGTAGCCCTACCTGCAAGCCTGTCAGCATGCCCATTCCCTTGTACACCCGCATGCCCTGGCTTGAAGATGAAACTAATCTTTGCCAGCCGAGACCGCTCCAGGGACATCAACCACTCTCTTCGAATCCACCCCATCTCTATCCTCCTGACCATACTCATTGAGTCACTAAGGACACATGTCCGATTGAATGTCTGTGTCTCGAGCCATGTTATTGTTTTACTTATTGTTCTTCACCGAAAAGGTATAATAACCTCTCCATAGCACAGAACCTGGAATGAATTGTAGAAACCATGTGTTGCCCATGCAGCATGATTCCTCTCTCGGCCTGTCTTGTTTACTCCAAAGAAAAGGTATCACCGATACACCTGGAAGACAAGCTTCAGAAGCTGCCGGATTAGCAAAGCAATAGCCTAACTGTCCGTCTGTCGGAGCTTCGATTCTATACCAGTTGCCATCCAAAGCTTAGGGTCTGGTCTACCCTGCCATGATATTTAGTCTTTAGGTTTCATTTCCTCGCACTAGGATAAGGCTTGTACACTCCCAATTGCGCTTCTCCGCACGAAGCTCTTGGCGCAGTCTGGGGAGTCAGGTTTAGTGAGCGCCGCCCAATATTTGGCGCTAACAGAAAGCAGATAGTACCGTCTACCATTCTATGTCTGTTGTCTACTATCTGACTAAGACCTGGCTAATAATCTTAACTGATACATGGAGATAATTTCTGATTTAGTGTTGTTGTTGACATGCTTCATGTATTTCATTTAACTGTCCTCTATTTTGTTGTTCAGTGATTTTCTCTAATCTATTTTGTTGTTCAGTGGTCTCTGTCCTCTATTTTTTTGTTCAGTGATATTATCTAATTTATTTTGTTGTTCAGTGATCTTCTCTAATCTATTTTGTTGTTTAGTGATCTACTTTCCTCTATTTTGTTGTTCAGTGATCTACTTTTCTCTCTTTTGTTGTTCGGTGATCTACTTTCCTCTATTTTGTTGTTCAGTGATCTACTTTTCTCTCTTTCGTTGTTCAGTGATCTACTTTCCTCTATTTTGTTGTTCAGTGATCTACTTTCCTCTATTTTGTTTTTCAGAGATCTACTAACACTTCTAAATGTCAACCTAGTGGCGTATGTTTATCTGTTCGTCACACTGTCTTTGTTACTCTCACTGTAACTTGTATTGTCTTTGTTGCTATCACTTTCACTTGTACTGTCTTGTTACTCTCACTGTCACTTCTACTGTCTTTGCTACTCTCATTGTCTCTGTCACTTTTGCGATCTTCGTTACTCTCACTGTCACTTTTACTGTCTTTGTAACTCTGTCACTTTTGCTATCTTTCTTACTCCCACTTTCACTTTTAATGTCACCATTACCTTCGCTGTTACCATTACTGTCTGTATTACTTTCACTGCCAATTACTGTCTTTGTTACTATCACTATTACTGTCTTTTGTTGTTGTTACTTTTACTGCCTCTATTAATGTCAATGTCTGTTACTGTCAGTGATACTGTCACTATTTCTGAAGTATTACTGTCAATGCTATTGTCTCTATAACTGTCACTATTACTGAAGTATTACTGTCAGTGCTATTGTCTCTATAACTGTCACTATTACTGAAGTATTACTGTCAGTGCTATTGTCTCTATAACTGTCACTATTACTGAAGTATTACTGTCAGTGCTATTGTCTCTATAACTGTCACTATTACTGAAGTATTACTGTCAGTGCTATTGTCTCTATAACTGTCACTATTACTGAAGTATTACTGTCAGTGCTATTGTCTCTATAACTGTCACTATTACTGAAGTATTACTGTCAGTGCTATTGTCTCTATAACTGTCACTATTACTGAAGTATTACTATCAGTGCTATTGTCTCTATAACTGTCACTATTACTGAAGTATTACTATCAGTGCTATTGTCTCTATAACTGTCACTATTACTGAAGTATTACTGTCAATGCTATTGTCTCTATAACTGTCACTATTACTGAAGTATTACTGTCAGTGCTATTGTCTCTATAACTGTCACTATTACTGTCAGTGCTATTGTCTCTATAACTGTCACTATTTCTGAAGTATTACTGTCAATGCTATTGTCTCTATAACTGTCACTATTACTGAAATATTACTATCAGTGCTATTGTCTCTATAACTGTCACTATTACTGAAGTATTACTGTCAGTGCTATTGTCTCTATAACTGTCACTATTACTGAAGTATTACTGTCAGTGCTATTGTCTCTATAACTGTCACTATTACTGAAGTATTACTGTCAGTGCTATTGTCTCTATAACTGTCACTATTACTGAAGTATTACTGTCAGTGCTATTGTCTCTATAACTGTCACTATTACTGAAGTATTACTGTCAGTGCTATTGTCTCTATAACTGTCACTATTACTGAAGTATTACTGTCAGTGCTATTGTCTCTATATCTGTCACTATTACTGAAGTATTACTGTCAGTGCTATTGTGTCTATAACTGTCACTATTACTGTCAGTGCTATTGTCTCTATAACTGTCACTATTACTGAAGTATTACTGTCAGTGCTATTGTCTCTATAACTGTCACTATTACTGAAGTATTACTGTCAGTGCTATTGTCTCTATAACTGTCACTATTACTGAAGTATTACTGTCAGTGCTAGTGTCTCTATAACTGTCACTATTACTGAAGTATTACTGTCAGTGCTATTGTCTCTATAACTGTCACTGTTACTGTCCCTGTAGCTATTAATGTCACGTTTACTGTTACTATTAATGTCACTATTACAATTACTATTAATGTAACTATCACTGTTACTCTTAATGTAACTATCACTGTTACTATTAATGTAACCATCACTGTTACTATTAATGTAACTATCACTGTTACTATTAATGTAACTATCATTGTTACTATTAATGTAACTATCACTGTTACTATTAATGTAACTATCACTGTTACTATTAATGTAACTATCACTGCTACTATTAATGTAACTATCACTGTTACTATTAATGTAACTATCACTGTTACTATTAATGTAACTATCACTGTTACTATTAATGTAACTATCACTGTTACTCTTAATGTAACTATCACTGTTACTATTAATGTAACTATCACTGTTACTATTAATGTTACTATCACTGTTACTATTAATGTAACTATCACTGTTACTATTAATGTTACTATCACTGTTACTATTAATGTTACTATCACTGTTACTATTAATGTAACTATCACTGTTACTATTAATGTAACTATCACTGTTACTATTAATGTTACTATCACTGTTACTATTAATGTTACTATCACTGTTACTATTAATATTACTATCACTGTTACTATTAATGTAACTATCACTGTTACTATTAATGTCACTATTACAATTATTATTAATGTAACTGTCACTGTTACTCTTAATGTAACTATCACTGTTACTATTAATGTAACTATCACTGTTACTATTAATATAACTATCACTGTTACTCTTAATGTAACTATAACTGTTACTATTAATGTTACTATCACTGTTACTATTAATGTAACTATCACTGTTACTATTAATGTCACTATTACTATTACTATTAATGCCGCTATTACTGTTAATATAAATGTCGCTACTACTGTTAATATTAATGTCGCTATTACTGTTAATGCCGGCTTCCTGGCCTAGAGGTTAGCGACTTTTCTCCGTAATCTCGTATACTCTCGTAAGTAACGTGACGACGGTGAGAATCAGCAGTGGTTCGAATCGCGTCGGTGACTTACGGGGTATGTGAGCCGGCCGCCCAGAAAGCAATGGCAAACTACTGAGCGTAATCTTGCCAAGAAGTCAACAATCAGCTGAAAGATGCTGGTGTTGACAGCAATGTCTTGTAAAGGATATGCAAACATTTAGTTTAGTTTAGTATTACTGTTAATATAAATGTCGCTTCTACTGTTAATATAAATGTCGCTATTACTGTTAATATTAATGCCTCTATTACTGTCACTATTATTGTCGCTGTCAAATACTGTCAGTGTTACTATCACTATTACTGTCTCTTTTGATGTTATTTTTACTGTCTCTATTACTGTCACTGTATGTAATTGTCAGTGATAATGTCACTATTAACTGCATGTATTACTGTCAGTGCTATTGTCTCTATAACTGTCGCGATTACTATCACTATTACAATTTAGTTGCATGTCCTTCACAGGACGTAGCAGTCAACCCCAGCATTTTGGCAGTTCGTGATTCCTGGGCAAGTTTTAGCGTTCAGTAGTTCGCTCACTGGCCTGGGGATTAGTGACTTTCTCCGTAATCCCTTTTGTCCACGTGAGCAAACGTAGCTGCACAGGAGTCGGTAGCTGTTCTCGCCGCGTCCGTTACTTACGGGACATGTGAGCGGGCCGCTCAGAAAGCGATGACAAACTACTGCTTTTCTTGCCAGGAAACCAACAACAGCGGTAAAATGCTAGTCTTGACAGCGATGTCCTGTAGTAGGATATGCGAAAAAAAAAGAAGTTTGCCATTGATTTCTGAACGACCGGCACCTATACCTTTTTCGAAAAAAAAAAAAAATCAGCACCGCTGTTTCTAACTCGGGTATACGGAATTACGAATCACACCCGTAACGCCTTCGCCACGGAGTTTGGTTGACTATCATTATTACTGTTACTATTAATGTTACTGTTACTGTCACTGTTATTGTCACGATTATTATTACTACTAATGTCTACATTATTGCTACTATTTATGTCACTGTTGTTTCTTTTACCGTCGTTATGGTTTTCTGACGGTTGATGTCAGTTCCTCAGCTTCTGCCTCTATTCCTGTCATCTCTATTTGATGTCATGGCTGCTGTCATTCCTGTCGACATTTCTCGAACTTCCAACCACTAGCTCTACACATTAATAATACTGTAAAACCAAGAAACTACGGACTTGACCAGAACATCAGCTATTCAATAACAGAGCTTGTATGACAGTAAAACTAGGGACTATGGCAACGAAGGGAAATCTTATTTTCAAATATGCCCTACAGGCGATAGATGGACAGAAAAAAATCAGTAAGAGTATAGAAGAGGCCACAAGTAATGACATTTATTATAGGGACACCAATGCCCGTAGGGATGAGTTCCTTGCATGCCTAGCGCCGTTGCCAAGAAACAGGGGCGGATCATCCAGGTCACTGGGAGTTAATGGGGAGGTAAGCATTACCAGAGACGACGAAAAATTTTATTATAAAGTACGTGGAAAAGTTTGTACAAAGGAAAATCTTATTTCAGGGCTCAGAACTTTTCTCTTAAGCAATGGCCCATATATGGTTAGTGAGGATCGAGAAGTGTGTTAGCGCATGCGCAATAGCGATACAAAATGGCTGTTCCGGTTTCTAATTGTACCTTGGACGAACAACAACGAGGCGTTATTCTTTGTGTGTGTGTGTGTGCGTGTGTGTGTGTGTGTGTGCGTGTGTGTGTGTGTGGGGGGGGGAGGAGTGTGGAGAAAGAGGGGGAGTAGGGCGGGTTGCTAGGTAGGTCAGAAGGTGTGAAACCCTGTGAAATATCCAGAAAAATAATGGTTCAGTGTGGGTACAGTTGTTTGAGTCAGGAAAGAGTGTACGAATGGGTAGAAGGATTTCGATATCGTTATTAACTCTGGCGGCCCAAGTTATTCGCAACATTCGTCTTAAGAATATAATTTTCTGTTGCTTCCAAGCTCTTCTTAATGCGTTCATTCACGTGCCAAGATTCCCTGCTATAGAACAAAACAGGTTCTATATAACATTCCAGCACTCTCTCTCTCTCTCTCTCTCTCTGTTTTTACATACAATGATTATGACGTATTGCATAAGTTAGTTTCCTTTTCTGAAATTCAGCTTTTGCTTGGCCTATTCTGCTTTTAATCTCGATTGTGCACCTTCCGGAAGCCTGATAAATCTTTAAGGTCGTTGTCGTTGATGTTGTCAAGGGCGAGAAGTCAACATTTTAGTCAAATTTACTGTTAGTCTAGTTTAGTCGATGGATCAACATCACGGCACACGGGTGTAACCCATAAGTGCTTCGTTCTCCTCCTAACTCAAACCTTGGTGGAGTATTGATGCATTATAAGGCAGACGTGGTTGCGGCCTTGTGGGAGAACGTGTACACCTCGGAGGAGCAAATGGATCACCATAGTCTGGTAAGAATGAGGCAGCCAGGGGTGACGTAGGGATCTGGCCGACGATCGACGCTCAGAGGAAAGGCGAGACGGACATATAATCAGATTGCTACTGGTACTATTAGTGTTGGAACTCTTCGCTGGCTGCTGAGGATGGGGACGGAGCACTTATGGGAATGCCCCACTGCTGTGATGTCGGTACCTAAATCAATCAATCAATCAATCAATCAATCAAACCTCAGTTTGGAGAAACTCAGCTCAGTGCAGGAATTCCGTAGCACCGGCGACGATCCTGAAATACTTTGGGTAGATTTTTAATTCGAGATTTTGCCCGGGCAGCGCCGTTAGGCTACTCTTTTTCGATTTCCAACTGCCAGGGGAGTTTTTTACGTGCGCAACAATACACACGGGTGTCCGATCTCACTACCCAGAGCCCAGGGGAAATTTTATTACTAGAAGTCCACGTGAAAAGATTCCGGTCATCACCGGGGCATGAACCCGGGACCTCCAGCACTCGAGGCGGACAACATACCTCGAGACCACGCAGCCCCCCCCCCACCCCAAGTCAAATTTACTGCTGCCCTGGTATCAGCGCACCGGAAGTTTAAGAGTGAGCCCTTTGTGATTTACTAAGCAATTGTAGTTCAGTAGGTTGCCATTGTTTCCTGAAAGACCGGCGTCTTAAGTCATCGAAATCGACGCACATCGGTTTGCTTCCAAATCGCACGCACCTGATTTCCAACCCTCCACTCGGTATGGCTGGGAATTATGAAACCGTGTGTCTCACTATCCCCTAAACCCGAGCGCCGGCTAGCAGAAGTAAGAGGAAAAGAATAATGAAAATGATAATTTTAAAAAATAAACACTGAGCGAGAACGTTAAAAGTAATAGAGAAAAACACAAAGAAATACTATTATAAATATGGACAAAATAAGAAAGTATAACTATGAAACACGAGAATAAAATAAAATAGAGGAAAACAAACGGACAAGTAAACTGGAGACAAAAAAGGAAATAAAGCCAGACAGAAAGAAAGGATATAAGGAAAAAAAACAGGAGGAAAGACAAAATAAAGGACGATAGAAAGAAAGGAAGAAAGAAAGAAAGGACGAACGAAAGGCAGAAGGACAAGACGAAAGAAAGCAAGGATGAAACAAAGCAAGGACGAAAGAGTAGTTCGCGAAAACGCTTAGGCCAAGCCTCCCAACTGTGCAATCCATATGTAGTTTATTTAATGAGCCACTAGATCCAAACATTCTCGCCTAGAATAAGCAAATACGCATAGTTATATATAGTCAACACAATCCAATCCAGTATTTTGACATGACCGAGCTAATAGGATCAATACATGTAGAAGCATTGATTGGTTGACTACCGCTAAATAGGGAACGTTGGCATCTGTGTTCGTGTAATGAGAAGAGAGGCTTGCAAAACATTATGACGACTGGAAAGATCGGTGAGAGAAGAGTTAAAGGCGGTTAAACAGAAATGATGCTGGAAGGACTGACACAGCGGCATTAACGCCTACTTCACGCTACTGCTGTCTATACCGCCTACTTCACGCTCCTGCTGTTTATACCGCCTACTTCACGCTCCTGCTGTTTATACCGCCTACTTCACGCTCTTGCTTTTTATTCCGCCTACTTCACGCTCCTGTTGTTTATTCCGCCGACTTCACGCTCCTGCTGTCTATACCTCCTACTTCACGCTCCTGCTGTCTATACATCCTACTTCACGCTCTTGCTATCTATACCTCCTACTTCACGCTCCTGCTGTTTATATCGCCCACTTCACGCTCCTGCTGTTTATATCGCCCACTTCACGCTCCTGCTGTTTATATCGCCCACTTCACGCTCCTGCTGTTTATATCGCCCACTTCACGCTCCTGCTGTTTATATCGCCCACTTCACGCTCCTGCTGTTTATATCGCCCACTTCACGCTCCTGCTGTTTATACCGTCTCCTTCACGCTCCTGCTGTCTATACCTCCTACTTCACGCTCCTGCTGCTTATACCGCCTACTTCACGCTCCTGCTGTCTATACCTCCTACTTCACGCTCCTGCTGTTTATACCGCCTACTTCACGCTCCTGCTGTTTATAACGCCTACTTCACGCTCCTGCTGTCTATACCTCCTACTTCACGCTCCTGCTGTTTATTCCGCCGACATCACGCTCCTGTTGTTTATAACGCCTACTTCACACTCCTGCTGTTTAAACCGCCTACTTCACGCTCCTGCTGTTTATACCGCCTACTTCACGCTCCTGCTGTTTATAACGCCTACTTCACGCTCCTGCTGTCTATACCTCCTACTTCACGCTCCTGCTGTTTATACCGCCTACTTCACGCTCCTGCTGTCTATACCTCCTCCTTCACGCTCCTGCTGTTTATACCGCCTACTTCACGCTCCTGCTGTTTATAACGCCTACTTCACGCTCCTGCTGTCTATACCTCCTACTTCACGCTCCTGCTGTTTATACCGCCTACTTCACGCTCCTGCTGTTTATAACGCCTACTTCACGCTCCTGCTATCTATACCTCCTACTTCACGCTCCTGCTGTTTATACCGCCTACTTCACGCTCCTGCTGTCTATACCTCCTCCTTCACGCTCCTGCTGTTTATACCGCCGACTTCACGCTCATGTTGTTTATATCGCGCGCTTCACGCTCCTGTTGTTTATACCGCCCACTTCACGCTCCTGCTCTTTATACTGCTTACTTCACGCTCCTGCAGTTGTAGATTCGGCTCACCAGTGCACTTGGCGTTCTGGAGACCTCGATTGTCACACCAACCACTTACGTCTTGCTATGCACGACGCTTAATGAAGAAAGAGGCCGAGCCTTACGGAATAAAACCCGGTGAAATGAAATCGATTGTCTTGCCTGCAAATTCTTTTTCAATCTATCCCTCCACCAATCTTCCTGCCATCCACCATCCTTCCTCCTGTCATTCACCATCCATCCATCGACTTACTCATTCGTCCATCCTTCCATTCATACATCCACCCACCCAACCATCCCTCATTCATTCATCCGTTCTTCCACCCACTTACTAATCCGACCGTCCGTTCGTTCATCCATCCATCCATCCATCCATCCATCCATCCATCCATCCATCCATCCATCCATCCATCCATCCATCCATCCATCCATCCATTTATTCATCGATCACTCATCTATTTCCTGATCACTTATCCATATACTAATCCATCCATCTGACTGACTCACTCACTCACTCACTTACTCACTCACAATCCATGTCAATCCAACCACTAACTCATTCATCCATCCATCCATCTGCTTACTCATTAATTAATTGATCGATGTATCTATCCATCCAACCACTCACCCACTGATCCATCCATCCATCCACTCTCACATCCATCAATCCATCCACTTTTCTATCATCCACCTGCTCATCCATCCATCCATCCACCCACCCACCCACCCATCCATCCATCCATCCATCCATCCATCCATCCATCCATCCATCCATCCATCCATCCACTTTTCTATCATCCACCATCTCATTCATCCATGCACCCACTCATCCAATCATTTGTCTACTATAACTTAAGTAAACTGAAACAGAGACGAAAATGGCTTCTACTGCAAATTCATGTTTAAATGAGGATTGCAGATGAATGAGTCCCGGAATAATTCAAAGATAAATTGGGAAACAAACAACGAGAAACCAGATGAAAGCAAACTTAGAAGTGGCCCACATAGACAGTCTATCGGAAAGAGGGCCGTTAAGAGAAAGTTGGCAAGTACAGTGTAGAATGGTGATGTATGTTTGAGTTAGCGATTTCACGTTTTGGGAAGATCGTGTTTATCAAAGTTGTCGTCTGTACGTTGTACATTAGACTGCCCGAGAAGTTTTCAGCTATTATTTTCATGCATGTCAGTCAGCTAGTCGATCAGTCGCGGTTCCATCTTCACGGCGATTGGTCGCCGCATTATGCTCCGCTCCTGTGCCAGTGAATATCGTACAAAATGCTCCTCGCTGCCCCATTTGAAAAGTGGAACAGACAGGATTCTCGATAGATCAACAGCCTGCACCGATATACATACTATGCATAATGCCACTGCCAGAAACACACAAGTCCGCCACGAAAAATAGTTCATTGTCGATGGAAGCGACAGTCACTAGAAAAACTGCAGCTACATATTACTGCATAAGGCAACCCACTTTGTTCAGCGACCGAACGGCCGCCATATTTTCTGAACATGCAGATCACGCTACAAACAACCGCGGACAGATGTAAAAGTATTTTACATGAAATTCACAGCGCAGTGTCGCTCCAAGCTCTCAACTCAGTAGCAGGGCGACGGAACAATGCACTGCCAGTCCAACATGAGGAAAATACGCAAGCAAATCGTAACCACAAGCATAAACACTCCAGAGGCCTTAACATCTCAACCGCCTATCCTCCTTGTTGGGAACCTGAAGTATATGTTCGTGAATATGTTGCACGTTATTCACAGGAGGTAGCAGTCAACACCAGCATTTTGGCTTTCTGTGATCCCTGGGCAAGTTTTACGTTCAGTACTTTGCCTATTTCTTTCTGAAAGACCTTCACCTATACCCTTTTTTTTTCCCTTCCAAAATACCAGTACCGCTGTGTTTCGAACCCGGGTTTACGGGATTACGAATCTCGTCCGTAAAACTTTCGCCACGGAGGCCGGTGTTCGTGTATATGCAACCATATTGGTTGCCTTAGCGAAACTGACAGCAAACTGTGCTGATAATGTAGTGATCACGCGTTCGACGCTTGGACTCGTCGTCTGCGAAATGAGGGAAAGACTGACCACCTATTGCCTCCTGCACTCAGGTCTACGAAATGTGATGCTGCTTTCACATCACAGACCCATAGTAGCAAACTGTTTCGTGAAAAAACTTTTAAGCATAAGCGGGGATTCCCCCCCCCCCCCCCCCCCGCTCGATCCCGTTGAACTCAAGCGTAGACCATACACACTATTTATAGCAGTGATGGACTGAAATGTGCATGTGGATTAGCTTTCCATTTTAACAGTGTACCTTGCCATCAGGCGAACCCACTCCGACTTCAGATGTACTTGTAATTTACGTCTCCAAGTCAAGGACGATAGATCAACAGTTTAGTCCAGCTGTCCGGTGTAGGAATTGAACCGCTTACCTCGGCATCAGCACAACGGATGTTTAAGAACACGCATTCTTACCTATTCGGCTTTGCGGACCTGCAGCGGGGATTTAGTTAAATAAAAAAACAGAAAAAGACAAACTTGACTTGGCTCCCAGCGTAACCCAGCTTGAAATGTGCACCAGGAAATGCATTGGGAAGTTAAGATAGTCAGCGTTATATTCACCACATCTCCCATTGAGTTTCTAACAACAACGTTAGCTGCATGTCGTTTACAGGACGTCGCAGTCAAATCAAGTATTTATTGGTTGTTTTGAATTTTCTATGCAATTTGATGCTGCCGTTTCTTTCTGAAAGGCGGGCGCTCATACTATTGTGAAAATCAACGCAAGGCAGTCTTCTAAATAGCCTACGGCTGACTTAGAACCTGGTATGTTGGGATTGTGATTCTACCTTCACCACCCTTAGGTCACAGCCGCCGACCGAGTGCCTACTGGTCTTTAACAATAGGGGGTAGCATCATGTACCCAAAACAACCCAAGGCCTCGCAACAAGGTCCTTTATTGTCTTCTACCCATTTCACTGTCCTATTTATAGTGCTCTGTGAGCCACGTAATAGTGCTATATTATTTCTTTAAGTGTGTTCTATAGTCTCTATAATGCACACATTGATCCTATAATCATGCTGTATAGTCCCTATAATTGAATTAAGTGTTCCTATAATGATGCTATATTGTCCCCAGCAAGCAAAGTGCTCCTATAATCAAGCTATATTGTCCCTATATTGCAAAGTGTTCCTGTAATAACGACAAATATACTATATAATGCACAAATTGATCGTATAATCAAGCTATATAGTCCATTCAACGTACACAATGTTTCTATTATATGCTATATATTTCCAATAATGTGACGTTAGTTTCATTATAAAGCTGCAATGTACTAGTCATTTCTATAATTATGTTATATTGTTTCGATAAATGAATTCTATAGCCGCTATAACATTACACATTGTCCCAATAATCAGTTATATACAGTTCCTATAACGATCATATTTTATTCTTATATTCTTTTATGTGGTCAGATTTTGGAACTGCCTTGATCACGGAGTCTAACTCCTCATAGAACAAATCCTTCACATCATCAGAGGAATCGAGTGTCGGTGCATATGCAGTAATAATGGTGGCAAACCCACAAGAGGTTGCCAAGCGCAGGGACAATAGTCTTTCATTTCCTCCTGCTGGAATTTCAATCATTCCCAGTAGCGAATTCTTCACTGCAAAGCCCACACCGTGTTGCCTTTTTTCTGCCTGCCCTCTACCCTTCCAGAAAAAGGTGTAGTTGTTTTCCCTGAGTGACCCTTCCTCAGCGAGGCGAGTCTCCTGCAGGCCAGCAATATCTATGTTAAGACGATTGAGTTCGGCATCAATCACAGCCGTTTTTCTCACATCGTAAATATTGGTCAAGTCAGTGGAAAATCGTGGACACATGGTTCTCACGTTTTTGTTTGTACCTGGTGCATTGGTTTTACAGCCTGCGATTCAGATTTTGTCCTAGCCCCAAGCACCCATTGAAGCAGGCAGGCTGTGGCGGATCAGCACCCAATTGGCTGGGGGCTGCCCAGCTTGAGGCGGGCGGTAGCTGATCAGTGACACCTATAGGTGTCTTCCACCGTCAGAGGCAACGCGTGGCGCCCCATGTCTACGCCAACTGACAAGGACTTATAACCCGTAACAGTTGCCTCTCGCTTTGATTCCGAGACCAGTTAAGACCAGGGATGGAGTTATTGCCTCTCCATAGCACAAAGCCTGGGCTAAAATATAGAGATCATGTGTTGCCCATGCAGCATGATCCCTCTCTCGGCCTGCCTAGTTCACTCCAGAGGAAAGGTAACACCCCTACATCTGGAACAAGACAAGCTGCAGAAGCTGCCGGATCAGCAAAGAAATGCTCTAACTGTCCGCCTGTCGGAGCTTCGATCCTAGACCAGTCGCCAACCAAGGCTTACGGCCTGGTCTGCCCTGCCATGACAATTTTGTCTTTAGCTTGCATTTCCTCGCACCAGGGTAAGGCTTGTACCCTCCCAATTGCGCTCTTCCGCCCGAAGCCGTTGGCACAATGTGGGGTGTCGGGTTTGGTAAGCGCCGCCCAACGTTCGGCGCTAACAGAAACCAGATAGTACCGTCTACTGTTATACGGTAGCTCAGTCATATCTGATTAAGACCTGATATGCTCGGTGATTTCAATGCTCGTGTGGGCAAGGACTCTAGTTCATGGCCAGTGTGCCTTGGAAAATACAACATCGGTCGCATGAATGAAAATGGGCAAAGGCTGCTGGAGCATTGCACCAGTAATGTCCTATGTATTACAAACTCTTTTTTTAAAACAAAAGAGATGCATAAGGTCACATGGAAACATCCAAGATCCGGCCATTGGCAGGATTAATAGCCCCAGGATTAATATTATTAACACTCATGATCCTGAAAAGTGCTTCCAGTTTCAACAGCAACTTGAAGACGCTTTCACTGATACACCAGAAAATTGTACAGTAAATGAAAAGTGGGGTCAAATTAAGGAAACTCTTTATAAAACTGCCGTAGGGGTTTACGGCACTGTGGATCATAAGAGGCAGGACTGGTTTGCGGCCAACAGCGAGACTCTGCAGCCCTTGATTGATAAGAAGAAGAAAGCTCTCTTAAGAAACAAGGAAAGACCAACGCGTAACACTCTGAGTGAGCTAAGGCAAGCTAGGAAGGATGTGCAAAAGGCTGCCAGGCAGTGTGCAAATGATTATTGGATCAAGTTATGTGAGTCCATTCAAATCGCAAGTGATAAGGGAGACATAAGAAGCATGTATGAAGGAATAAAGAAAGCCTGTGGTCCAGTGATCAAAAGAAGTGCACCATTGAAAACCTTGACTGGAGAAATCATCACTGACAAGAAACGGCAGATGGACAGATGGGTAGAGCACTATTTGGAGCTTTACTCAAGTGAGACCAAACTAGCGGATGATGCCCTCAACGCCATAGAGGCTCTACCAACTCTTGACCACCTGGACACACTTCCCACCATAACAGAAGTTAAGTGTGCTATAAATGAACTTGCATCTGGCAAGGCTCCAGGTAATGATGGGATTCCAATAGAGGTTATCAGGAGTGGGCAAGACACACTCACTATACAGATCCACCAGCTAATAGAGCTATGCTGGCGTGAAGGACAAGTCCCACAGGATTTCAAAGATTCAAGCATCATAACACTGTACAAGAACAAGGGCGATCGGAGCGACTGCAACAACTATAGGGGTATCTCACTTCTGTGTATTGTTGGAAAAGTATTTGCCAGAATTGTTCTGCGCAGACTTCAAGTCCTAGGAGATCAAGTCTACCCCGAATCACAGTGTGGCTTTCGACAGAACCGGTCTACCACTGATATGATATTCTCATTGCGACAAATGCAAGAAAAATGCCGTGAACAGAATCAACCACTGTTTATTGCCTTCATCGACCTCACAAAGGCATTTGATTTGGTCAGTCGTGAGGGTCTGTTCAAGGCACTGAAGAAGATTGGCTGCCCACCAACTCTTCTGTCCATTGTGGAATCGTTCCACACAGGCATGAAGGGTATAATCAAGTTTGATGGTGCAACTTCTGAAGAATTTGAAATCAAGAGTGGAGTTAAGCAAGGTTGTGTACTAGCTCCCACCCTCTTTGGAATATACTTTTCACTTCTACTGAAATATGCATTTCGTGATCAGGATGGTGGTATATACATTCACTCACGCTCAGATGGCGGCCTCTACAATGCTCAGAGATTGAAGGCTAAGACCAAAATTAGGAGGGTACTGATCAGAGAGTTGCTTTTTGCAGATGATGCTGCAGTTACGACCCACTCTGAGGAAGAATTGCAATGTCTACTATCTGCATTCTCCAATGCTTGTTCTGAATTTGGTTTAACAATTAGCAAAAAGAAGACACAGATTATGTCACAAGGTGCACATGGGGTACCATCAATCTTTATTGACGACGCCGAACTAGAGATAGTAGACCATTTTACATATCTAGGATCAGTGGTAAATAGCAAATTATCCCTAGATCAGGAAATCAACATCCGGATTGGTAAGGCAGCAACAACAATGAGAACAGGAAGCTTACTGCCAAAACAAAAGTCCTTGTCTATCAAGCCTGTGTCCTTAGTACTCTTCTCTATGGCAGTGAAACCTGGACAACTTACTCACACCAAGAGAACAATTTAAACAGCTTTCATATGCGGTGTCTGCGAAGAATTCTTGGTATTAAGTGGCAAGACAAAATCACAAATACTGAAGTATTGGAAAGATCAGGTTGTGTGACAGTTTATTCCATGCTCAGTCTTCGTAGACTTAGATGGATAGGACATCTTAGGAGGATGGATGATGGTAGAATACCAAAGGATATCTTTTTTGGTGAATTACAGATGGGTAAGAGATCTCAGGGTCGGCCTCTACTACGATACAAAGATGTGTGTAAGCGGGACATGATTGATACAGGCATTGATAACGCACATTGGGAGCAAGTCGCCGCTGAACGTGTTGCATGGAGGGCAAATATCAGAAATGGAATAAAGTCAAAGGAGAAAATTATTGCAGAAAAATCACACACCAAGCGTTTGAGACGTAAGATGGTGCATGATGGTGGAAATGACCACGTGTTCAGATGCACTCACTGTGAACGGACATTTACAGCGCAAATTGGCCTTATCAGTCACACTCGCTACCGCCATAGTTAAAAGTTATTATGCCTTTTTAAAGCACAAACTATCGTCTGTCAAGACGGCAAGGTGCCAATGGATGGATTCTTTTATGTAATCTCTTTAATAGTTTTATTTTTTTCCGCATATCCTTTACAGGACATCGCTGTCAACACCAGCATTCTACCGCTGTTGTTGATTTCTTGGCAAGATTACGCTCAGTAGTTTGCCATTGCTTTCTGAGCGACCGGCTCACTTATCCCGTATCCCGGATTATCCTTATATCGTCACTTTAATAATGATCCTCATAATTATGCTCTATAATCTCTAAAATAATGCTTTAGTATCATTGTAATTGTGTTCCTTAGTTGCTGCAATGTGCGACATTGTCCCTAAAATGCTTCTCTTTAGTTCATTCAATTGTGCATTATTGTCCCTAAAATGATTTTCTTTAGTTCTTACGATGCAGCACTATCTTCCCCTAAAATGTTTCTCTTTGGTTGCTACAATACTGCAATAGTGTCTCTAAATGTCTTCTCTTATTTACTTCAATTGCAATATTGTCCCTAAAATGCTTCTTTTTAGTCCCATCAATGGTGCAATATAGTCCCTAAAATGATCCTTTTTTTTTTGTTCCCACAGTTGTGAGTATTGTCCTAAAATTATCTCTTAGTTCCTACAATGGTGCAATATTGTCCATAAAATGACCCTTTTTAGTTCCTACAAATGTGCTATGTTGTTCCCAAAATGATCCCTTTAGGTCCTAAAAATTTGCAATATTGTCCCTAAAATGCTCTCTTTATTTCCTACATTGCTGCAATAGTGTCCCTAAAATGCTCGTTAGTTGCTACAACGCTGCTATATTGTCCCTAAGATGCTCGTTAGTTGCTACAATGTTGCAATATTGTTCCTATACTGCTGTTTCTTAGTTCCTGTAGTACTACTGTACAGTCTCTTTTATGGTACTCTATTGTGGTAATGGTGCTCTATTGTCCCCATCAAAGTGCTCTATATTCCCCACGCCAAAATTAGTAAAGATTTTGTAACGAACAGTGCGACAAAACAGCTAAACGAAATTAAACTACACAGAAGCAAACTTTCTAGAGCCCATACATTATATCGATCGAGCCCCGTTAATAATTACGACGCAAATCAGGTAAAACGTTAAAAAACATGGTCAAAATTAAATTAACGCTAGACAAACAAGACACACAAGCAGTATCGACCTCTTTCAAGAAAATCTTCATCAAGCAACAATACAGAGAAAACAAAAAGCATTAGGGAAACTTGCAGCACGGAATATGAATTGGGGGAGGGGGGGGGGGTTATAAATAGACCAAGAAGAAAACAATTTACTTGCATTCTACGTAGGAGATCTGAACATGGGCGAAAATTGGCTCATAAACTATCGAACGTAACAAACAGCCAAAAAGTAAAAAAAAAAAAAACAAATTCTGGTGTTGACTTCCACGTCCTGTAAAGGATACATAAAGTAACTGCTGGATACTATTGGGAATCTATGTATTGTTTCCATAAGTACACGAGTTCAACAGTATAGTCGCCCAAACATTGTATTCGTCAATGGGGAAAGAAACATGGCCTGATACAATCATTTTTCTATCCCTTAGAAGCACAATCTCGAACTTTCTAAATAAGACCGGGTTATAATTTACAATACCCTACTAATTCTAAGAACTTAAGTAGTGTGTAACATTTAAGGTTTTGCACGATGTGAGGTAATTGAGTAGTTTAGGAGTGGGGCTACTGCATGACGATATGTGGTGGTCTTTTCAGAATGATCTCTGCAATTATCGTTTCATGTGTTGTACTCAAAATCCAGAGCTCTAGCTTACTATTATTATACTCTGTGGTAGAAAGTCGTGTTCCGTTGATTGATTTCGGTAAATTGTTGTTATTATATAATATGGGTCTGTATAAGGTAGATGGCGGTTTTGTCTGTCTGTCTGTCTATATGTCTGCCTGTCTATATGTCTGTCTGACTATATGTCTGAATTGGGAGAAGTAGCAATATGTGAAAATGCGTAGTGATCGGCTGGGACCTGGGAGGAATTCAACATCTCAAATGATGAGATTACCATACGCGAGGAGCCCAGCCCTGGACGCTATAGATCAGTGTTTCCCAACCTTTTTTGTGCTATGCCCCACCTAATCCTTTCTAAAATACTTATGCCCCGCGCCCCCCCCCCCCCAACATATACATTATTTTTAATATTTAAAAATTGAAATGTTCACTAAAGAAACTTGAATGATAGGTTTTAGGAAGAAATCACTAGGAAATTATTAAGCAAACACAGTGAGTAAGTTTTCAAAACATATAATGGAGAACTGAAATTCAAGTTCAAAATAATGTTAATGAATGATTTTTCTAAATTATTTTAATTATTAGTAATTATTTATTATTTAAATTTAGTGAGATCCTTGCGCTTAATGCTTGCTGCAAATAGAACTTATGTCAGGTTCCAATTTAGTTAACTTCAGTCTCAAGTCTCCCCGTTTTGTTATATCCAGCCGATTTCTTCCATTTTCGAATTGCCCCCCTCAACAATTAAATTGCCCCCCCCCCCCTGTGGGGCGTGGGCCCCACGTTGGGAAACACTGCTATAGAGAGATTCAAATGCTTTGATAAATTGTAATATTTCCCTCCCTAGTTGACACATTGCTGGTGCTGCGGTTTATAGGCGAGAGAGAGAGAGAGAGAGAGAGAGAGAGAGAGAGAGAGAGAGAGAGAGAGAGAGCGAGAGAGTGTGTGTGTGTGTGAGAGAGAGAGAGAGAGAGAGAGAGAGTATGTATGCATATATAAGTAAATTTATGTTAGTGAGTTTGAGATTGTGAATATGTCTATGCGAGGGAGTGTGTATTTATTAGCATCGAGGGTATCTTCGGCGAAAGAAGGAATGGAGGATGGTGGAAAAGAGAAACACTGCCAGGCATACGTCAGGGTAAGTCGTCTAATGCCCAACAGATCAGGACAACTTATACCGCACCATGAACCACCGCAATTATAACCAACGCTGCTAAAGCTGGTTGAACGAGGTCTGCCTGTCTCATAACATGGTAACATGCATTGCTTATGTCCGCAACATTCTTTTGACAATGTTTGTGTTTCTATGCAAATGTAACATGCACAATAGATGATTGATGTAAGAAAGATGAGTGACTAGAAAGGCCGAATGTAAGATGGACCTGCGTGCCCAATTTATAGGGTTCGTTTGTTCGTTCGTTCTTTGCCTGCTTGAATGCCTGCCCGCCTGCTTTCATGTTTCTATTCCCAAACCTATTCCCAGATCCATTCTCAGATCTATTCCCATTTCTGTTCCAAGATCTATTCTCATATATATTCCCAGATCTATTTCCGTTTCTGTTCCCAGATCTATTCTCATATCTATTCCCAGATCTATTCCCGTTTCTGTTCCCAGATATATTCTCATATCGATTCTCAGATCTATTCCCGTTTCTGTTTCTATATCTATTTTCATATCTATTCCCAGATCTATTCCCGTTTCTATTCCCAGATCTATTCTCATATCTATTCCCAGCCGTCCGTATGTGCTGTGTTTAACCATGACCTGGCGACATCCTATGGCATCTCTCCAGAGATGTGAAGTCTCTGTGTCACTCTTGCACACCCCGTAGATTTCTGAGCTTGTAGAGGGGAATGAGAGCTCTACAACACAGTCCCCGCAGAGATGCTACTTTGGTACCGTGCTGGGGGTAAAGTCCCTACACCAGCCTCACTCAGATAGGTTTAAGCCCTCGTCTGGTGCCCAGACAACCTCCAATGGTTTAGTCTTCCAAAGGTTTCAAAACCAATCCGCCAGTCAGCGATCCAGCCAGCCAGCCAGTCAGCCAACCAACCAAACAACCATTCAACCAAACAACCAACCAACCAAACTACCAACCAATAAACCAAACAATAAACCATTTCTCCATCCAACTAACCAACCATCCATCCAGTCTTCCAACAATACAACCAACCATCCAACCATCCAAGCAACCAACCAATCAACCATCTAATCAGCGATCTAATTATTTTTAATAATGCCCATGTTAAACATTGCCTCAGTGAGTCATGTATTATTGATTATTTTTCATGCGTTTTAATACTTATTGTTCTTTTGTTGTCAAAGAGATGCTTCATAAGTGATGTTGAATGAAAGAATGTATGAGAGGAAATAGAGAAAAGGGGCAGAATATCAGACAGGCCTGCGTGCCCAAGTCTCAACCCTTTGAAAATAGAGATTATTCGTTCATTCGATCGTTCGTTCGTTCCAAGCAACCAATCATTCATCCATCCAACCAACCAACCAGCCAGCCAGCCAGCAAACCAATCAACCAACGATTCACTTACCCAATCAATCAAACAGCCTACAAACCAATCTACCTAACATCAAAGGAATTAAGCGGCAAGTGGATCCACTTCATTGCACTGGTGTTTACCCCATATAGCTCGGTCCGTCTCCACAGACCAGCTACGCGTCTCTAGAGAGCATCTCCACATAGCACAAACTCCGTAGCTCCGGCAACCACCACACAGCTGCAGACATGAAACCAACAAAGGACTAAAAAAAAAAAAAAAAAACATTCAAACAAACCCACACACTTCTAAACACTCGACAAATGGCTTGAAACCTACGCCTAGGATACCACCAATCAAACATTTAACCAACTAATCAACAAACCTCTCTGGAAGACAAACGATGACAGCGCAGTTGGGGGAAGTAGCAATGTGTGAAAATGCGTGGTGATCGCCTGGCAGCTGGGGAGAATTCAACATCCCAATGATGGGATTACTATACGTGCGGAGCCCAGCAATGGACGCCTTGAGGAGATTCAAATGCTTTGATAAATTGTTTGATTGATCGCTGCTCAATCTTCTTAAGAGGCAACACTTTTCGCATCTGCTTACATCCAGTGTCCGAACTTGCACAGTAGGATTGAAATAACAATTGCCTATCGTAGAAGGTCATTGTCTTGATCTGATTGTAATCTGTGGCAGTGTGCAGTATTGTTATCGTCATCTAGTTGATACACAAGGTCTTGGCAATAGAGTAGTAGCATAGATGAGTGTGTATTTGGAATTAAAAACAAACATAAAACAAATTTCATGTTAAGGTTTATCACATTTTATAGCCCCGCATGCATCGAGGAATACCGCTTTTCCCCAAATTAAGACTTACCATTAAAATAAACCCTAGCATGATTTTGCAGGAAGCTTTTAATTTAAGACCAGCCCCTAAAATAAGCCCTAGTTAAGATTGTCAGCTAGAATGAAGTTATTAAACGTGCACTTGCATTCAAGAGCTTTGTTTGTTGCATCGACTTTGCTAAATACCAACTCTCCAGCATGATTGCCATGGATGAAATTGAAGTGTTTATGGGCCCAGTGTCTCAGACGATAATTGATCAGACGGAATTCAGGATTTGGAGAGTTATTACGATCTTTCAGAAGAAGATGACATAACTGTATTTGAATACATGTAGAGTTGTGTACATGAATAAATGTAGATTTTTTTTAATCTTAAAAACAAAAAAAAAAAAACATATAACATCTCCCGAACATAAGCCCTAGTGCATTTTTTAAGCTAAAATTAATATAAAACCCGGTCTAATTTTCGGGGAAACCCGGTAGATGACCAGTCTTGTCAGACATGTTAGCGAACGACAAACGCAGGGGCCGACCGCGCGCATTACATTATTAGCCTCACCCCTTATCAACTACGTTAACGTGCCCGCCGTGTGTTTGGATTACATACAATAGTAAGTTAATAAGTAAGTCACAAATGGCTCTAGAAAAATAACTAACTATGATAACAACTTGAAACCAGTTTATTTGTATACATATATTGTCACTTTATTTCTCAACGTAATTTCCACCAACATTGATGCATATATCCCAACGTTTTATCAGTCCTCCCAAACCGGCTTCATATAACTGCTCTTTTTTCTAAGCCACGTTTTCACTTCACATTCAACTTCGGCGTCACTAGCAAAATGTCTCCCGACAAGGTGGGTTTTCAGTGGACTTAGTCCCTAACGATTTCCTGTAAAGCGGTGCATAGCTGGGTAGAAAACGTTATGCGGACAAGTCAATAAGTAAGTTACACAGTTCTGTGGGATGTCAGGTAAATGAAAATAAAGCACGCGGTTCGCTGCATCTTCTTATTGGTCTTGCTAAAGGCTACTTTCCCCATGGCGATTCTTGTTCTAATCTCTTCAAAGCATCTCCCATCAGATGTTATGACTGTTCCGAGATAATTGTACCGATTCACTTGTTGAAGAATATTCCCATTTACTTCTATATTACATTGTGGTACTTCGTTCTTCCTAGTGACGACCATAACCTCCATGGACAGACAGAAAACCAATGACCAAGTACTACAGGAGGCAAATGAAAATCGTAAATTGATTAGAGAAATTAAGACGTAGACAGTCACAATTTTTTGAACATGTTATGAGAAGAAATGGATTGGTGAACTTAGTGACAACTGGCATGATCGAAGGGAACAGACCAAGAGGAAGACCGAGAGGAAAATACCTGGATGGCTTAGCCACATGGCATGGACGAGACAGGAACACTGAGCTGATCCACGACACTGGTGATCGAGTGAAATGGCGAGTCATGACCGCCCACGCTTTCCGGCATGGCACATGTTTGATTGATAAAGTATTATGCATGTATTCACTCCAGATGTTATATAACTCTGTAGTATGCACCTGACGAGATGAAGCGAAATATGCCAGGCAATAAATTGTACAACACATTGTTTGTTTCTCTGTGTGTAAAAACGAACTAGTAAAACTATACACCAACAAATAATAATAATACAAGCACGAACGGCGGCGTTAACATGGAGAACAGTTATTTAACAGTCAAAGACATGCTCATGTATTGGCACTGACGAAGATGAAACGCAGTCTAGACCAGTTATTATTCCCCAAAACGACACTGCAAATGTCAGGTTGCAAATCTGATTGATGGGCACTGTGATGTTAATGAGAAAAACTGGCATGATTTCCATAATGGATGTGATGTTAAGAGCCACGAGAAAAATGTTATCAACGACAATACAAATAACCGCCGGAGAGATAACAATTAAGTAAATGTGAGATGTAAAACTCATTCCGGTAATACACGATGGGAATCTCAGGAGTTTTCTGATCAATTCTTTGGCAGCAAATTTAGCCTGTATCACCAGATATGCCAGTTCCGTGGCAAAGGTTTTGCCGACGCAGTTCGTAATCATGCATAGCGCATTCAAAACACAGCAGCGGGCGATTTGGCAGCAGGCCGTCTTGCATTGGTTATTTTGCGAAATGGTTTGGGTGCCGGTCGTTCAGAAAGCAATGGAAAACATTTTTTCTTGTCATATCCTTTTTACAGGATATCGCAGTCAACACCAGCATTTCTGTTGCTGTGATGTCTTGGCAAGTTTACATTCAGTAGTTTGCCGTAGCCGGTCTCTCTGGCCGAGGGGTTACAATACTTTCTCCGTAATCCCGTTTATCACGCAGAATCACGTAGCGGGCGAGAACTGGGAGCGGTTCTACCCCCGCTGGTGACTTGCGGGATAACTGAGCCGGCCGCTCAGAAAGCAATGGCAAACTACTGAGCGTAATCTTGCCAAGAAATCAACAGACAGCTGAAAGATGCTGCTGTTGACAGCGATGTCCTGTAAAGGATATGCGAATTTAAAAAAAAAAAGAAGATGTTTGCCATAGCTTTCTGAACGACCGGCACCTATACCAACGCAAAGCCAACGCAACGCGGTCTGCAACCAAATCGCGCGCAGATGTTTCAAACGCGGGTATACGGGATTACGAACTGCGTCCGCAATCTCTTCGCCAAGGAGAACGGCAATGGCAAATTACTGAACGCAAGCTTGCCAAGAGATCACGAACAGCAAATGCTCGGGTTGACTGCGACATCCTGTAAAGAATATGCAACTAACTTTGATTTTATCAACAAATATGTGGCGGGGTTGCGGGGAGGGCAACCTCGGTAGTGTACCGGCTAGGCACTCGCCTACCGATCTTGTGGTCATGGGTTTAATCCACAGCTAGGCGGATTCAGATTTGTATTACGGAGATTTGGTCTCAGGTCGCCCCAGCCTAAAAGGGTAATAGGAATGTATTGGGAAGTAAAGCGGCCGGCGTGACACTGATTATATCACGCAGCGAGTGCCGATTGGTCTATAAATATGTGGATTTAGCAGTATATGCACGATGTTCTCAAGACATATGCAAGGGTTCTTTACTTGTATTTTTGCCACACACATGGATGATGGGGTGCGGGTATCCCTTGTTAGAAGGAAAATAAATCCTTGTCTTCCCTCCTCTAGTCTAGGGGACACCCTGGGGGGGGGGGGGGAGGTGGATTACCCGATTGATCGCTCGCCCTTTTAGGGTGACATGAAACCACGGAAGCAGGTGGTGTAGACAGCTTCAAAGCAGCCGACGGCCTTTTTTTAAACGCTCGTTTGCTTTGAACTCAGGCGTAGTCCATACATGTTCTTCTACTTCTGATACACTTGACTGACTGTTGCGCGTGGATAAGCTTTCTGTATTACTAGTGTCCCTGGTTATCAGGCGAACCCATTCCTACTTCTGAGGTAATGGTAATTTACGTTCCCATGTCAAGGACAAGAAATCCATAGTTTTAGTCCAGCTGATTGGTGTAAGGGTTGAACCCGCTACGCCGGCATAAACAAATCAAGAACGAGCGTTCTTGTCCATGCAACCATGCTGGCCTCCTCCCGAGTAATATAATACTATGGATTCTGGCAGAGAGAAGAAGAATTGAGGTGTAAAACTAATGAGTCTGCATCTATTACAGCAGTGGTTCTCAACCGGGAATTTTAGGGTTTCCAGGGGGGGGGGGAATTAAGATTATTTCTAGATCGCATTAATACAAGAACCAGTTACTTGGTTTTCCCTCTAAATTTTACGGTTCTGTACTTCTCACCCTAATTAAATTCGTTTTATAACGTAAGTAGACCAGAAAATCACGTTTTATGTAGATGTCTAGACTTGTTCTAGTATGTGTTATTAAATTTAGCTTCCATTTTTATGTATACCATGTAAGGGTGGGGGGGGGGGGGAGGGGGATTTATAGGGAGGAAATTCGAAAGGGGTGGGGGAGGAATGACGTTCTGAACATATGGTAAAGGGGGGGGGGGGCATGGGCCAAAAATGGTTGAGAACCACTGTATTATTACCTAGTAAGTCACAAGGAACAATGCATGCTGGGGCTGATTGCAGCGTTCTGTAAAGGACATGCAACTAGCAAACATTTCGAAGTAGCGAAAAGTAAAACAAAATATAAAAATTGACAAATATTGCTTCGTGTAAACCTTGTCCCCTAATAGTGCCACATCAAGTGACGTAAACAATATAACGAACTGAACGAAACGACTAAGAATAGAAAATACACTCACTAGATTAATAATTTTTCCGTAGTCCCGTATATCCACGAAGGGTAACGCAGCTGCACGAGATTCGGTAGCGGATCGCGCCGCATTGGTTACTTATGGGGGTATGTGAGCCGGTCGCTCAGAAAGCAATGGCAAACTACTTAGCGTAATATTACCAAGAAATCAACAATAGCGGTAAAATGCTTGTGTTGACAGCGATGTCCTGTAATGGGATATGCGGGGGAAAGAAAAGATAAATAATTTAAACCTCATTTTGGAGCAGAAATAAAAGGCATCAAGTAAATCACTTACAGACAA